>CM076582.1:1433910012-1434277488 GCA_034641835.2 Pinus albicaulis | reverse complement strand
TGCACCTCGAGAGATTTGGTCCCTCTCAGCACTTGATAGATCCGTAGTTAAGATGGATCTAGGCTGGCTTCAGTCATGTGAGACCAAGTGATCTGAAAATGGAATGTACTTGTTTAAGGGTGAAAGGTATCCATTTTCCCATAATTTCTAATGTGAGCTATACACTCCAAGTGACCTTTGAACATGTGAAAACTTCTTATTTCTTATACAGAGATAGACTGTAGGGGCATTCACCGGACATGTCACCTCTAAAGAGAGGATGAGTTCCAGAGGCTACCTGGCCCTCTACAAGCTCTGCCTAAAGAAATAATGAAGTAACACTTAGAAGTCTTTGACATACACATACTTGAAGTTTGATGTCTTGCGGAATAAGACAAATAACTTTCTGCAGCTGAGTAGGTGATTATGTGTGTATGAAAGTTATGTATATTTGCTGTTTAACACTTTATATCAGTTTTTTTTTTTAGCATATCATCTTCAGCAAATAAAGACATCAAAATGATAAAGCAGTTCACCCCCCCTCTGGGCTACATCTGTTGGACCAAGCCTCTCAAACTAGGCTTGTCCTCTTGTATTAAAAATGCTACAAAGGCTAATACAAGAATATGAGTGTCTCGAAAGATAGATATGACTGTAAATACAGAATCATAAGATAGGAATTAGCTAAACATGCTCTTTCCCAAACACTAAATAGTGAAATTGTACCTTATACAGTACTTTCCCCAATTGGCCCTGGTGGCCCTTTAGACTTGCATGGAGAATTCCGAGGTGAAGATGACCTCAATTGGTTCTGAAACCTCTGCCATTAGACTCAGAAGGTCGAAAATAGCAGAAATATGCTTTTGAATCACCAAAAATGGATGAACATAGCCCCCAAACAACTCCAACACCGAAATGGCCCTGGTGGCCCTGAAAGCTTCCCTGAAGATAAACAGTGAGAAGAACGCCTAAAAAGGAAAAACGAGTTGTAGAAATGGATTCAGAATGCTGAAAAACTTCAGGAATGACCTTCGTTCCACATTCACTGGCTGCACAATTCCCAATGCAGCTCCCAAACTGATTTGGCCCTAGTGGCTCCTGGAACTTCCACGAAGAAAAATCACCTGCAGACGACCTCAGATGGCTGTGAAACCTGTGCCAATGGCTTCAGAAGGTTGAAGAGACCCAAAATCAAAAAAAAATTCACTTCAAAAGGCCTCTCCTAGCCAAAGTTATGCCACATTTACTCAAATGCCTCCTACTAACAAAATCTGGCGTTGTAATTCCAACACCGCGA
This sequence comes from Pinus albicaulis, assembly GCA_034641835.2. Classification (NCBI taxonomy): domain Eukaryota; kingdom Viridiplantae; phylum Streptophyta; class Pinopsida; order Pinales; family Pinaceae; genus Pinus; species Pinus albicaulis. The sequence goes on along the minus strand of CM076582.1, from coordinate 1,434,276,212 downwards.
TAATACCGACAAAATAGGCGCGTTAAAAAATGGCACTCAGCCAGTCATGGGGGTTGAAGAAACGTGCCACATGACCCTGTTCTGCCGTAGCCAGTTTAATAAACATTGTTTGTTGATTAACATGAAGTTTTAACCATATAATATGAACGTTTTCGAACCACCGATCGGTCCACAGACCATGACTCCCGCCACCAACAAGCATATTCAAATATATAAAAAGGCTAAGTACTTTTAATAACATAGCCGTTGGCCTTTGCTAAACCGCCATTGCTGTGCCCTAATTCTTCGGTCTACAACCGTCCTAGTCCAAAACAAATTTTTAAAATGCTATTTCCATTCCAATCAGTCCACGTGGCGCCTCCCACGTCATACGTTACGCCCTTTTAATTGGCTCTCACTGGAATATCTGGCAATATTCTGTGGAATATTCCACGGAATATTCCCAGAATATTCAGTGGAATATTTTTTTTTTAATAAAAATATATTTTTTCCAAAGTCAAATTTTGACCATTTTTAATTGAAACTGGCGAACTTCAAAGCTGAATAACTTCTGCATACGGCATCGGATTTGAGTGACGTTCACAGCGTTGGGATCGTATTGATGAGCTCTTTCCAGTCGATCTGTTTCGGAACAATTTTGAGTAACTTCATTTTTGAGCTTTTTCCCAAGCTCAGATTTGAGCTCCTGATCACACCTCCCAAATGAGAATCTTTTGGTCCCCAAAAGCTCACTGAAATTCTGAAACTGAACTGTAGAATAGAAAATGAGAGAATAACAACATCCTCTTCTCTTCAGCCTTCAAAAATTTCCCTGAATTGCCAACTGTTCACATGGCGAATTTTGTTGAATGAGCCATGTACTTATGCCGAATCTCGACCAAGTTTTCTTGCCATACCAATCTGCCATACTGAAACCAGCAATGACACTTGCTGAACTTTGTGCCCTCTTTTCTTTCATGCCTTTCCAACTCATGGAATCTTGCACTACTTTGCACTGACACTTCGTTCTCTGCACCAAACGACACCAAAAGCATCTTGTGCAACATATGACATCAACAACCAGTTGACAATGAGATGTGCTATACCAATGACACACAAAATCTGAACAAGTGTGCACACAACCGACACAAGTCGATAACAACAAGATACATCTTGACAAACATATGTGTATGTATCATGTACAATGAACTATATACAGTTCGCTAATTACACATACAACCTCTATGTACATGTGCATCTTCAACTCTTCTTTTCAAATACCAAAAAGTACATCATCCCAAAAACATGTGGGTGATCAAGAGCTGAACCAAAAGACATTGCTGCAATATAAGTGAGTATCAAACTCATCTTTTACACCTCCATGGCGAAATTTTGCAACAACAAAGAAATTCCTTCAACTGAAACTTCTTATACATGAAATCTTACATCAACTTTTCAACTGAAATACATGCATACCAATCTGATATTTTCATGTACAAAATGAGTAATGACTTACTGCAATAAGAAGTTAATCCACTTCCTACCAAGCCAACTCCATGACGTCTTTTGCTGCAACTGCAATTCTTCATGTGAATCTTCCATTTCCACATCGATAATGGACTCCATAGATCCACTTGCGCCAAACTGTTTGTCCCTTAGCTGCATACGCTTTGGACGATTTGTTGGATGCAAAGTCCAACAATGAGAGACATCATGTCCCTTCCTTTGACAAACTGAGCAAATCTTAAGCACTTTCTGAGAAAGTTCTCTTTGCCTCTTTTGCTTCCTGTGTGCTTTCTTTTTCAACCAACATCTTGAAGCAACATGGTTAAACAAACCACAAAAAGAACATGCAATTCTTTTCCAATGCTTGTGTGGAAATTTTCCATGCTTTACATGATCAAAGGAAATATGATTGAAATCAGATTTATACCTTTCTCTTTCACCTTCATTACCTTCATGAGGAGGTGAATCGAAAGAAGAAGAAGCTCCCTTTGGAACACTATCAATCCCATCAATGGTTTTAGAGCTTTCACCACTCCCTTGTTCAAGTGCATGCTGATGCACACCTTCTTCCTTCATGGTTGTTTTGGAACTTTCTCCATAAGATTGTCCATAGCCAAGACCCAAATTCTTAGGCCTTACCTCAACCATTATTGGCTCAACTATACCCTGTGCATGTTTTCCCAATCCTTTTCCTTCATATCCCATTTTGGACATCAACTTGGACCCTATGCCTCTGGTATGTTTCTCAAAAGAACCAGCATAAACATTCTTATAAGAAATTGAAGACAAAATAGAATTGTTTACCTCTTCTTCAAGTTGATACTTGGCTAAGGCTTCTTTGGCAACAAGGAGTTGTGTCTCCAACTCATGCATCCTTTCCAGCTTCATGTTTGCAATACGAAGTTGGCCTTCCATTTCCTGCAATTGGTCAGAAAGCAACTGCTTCTCTTCCCTCATGCAATTCAACTGCTCTTGAAGTCTAGAGCTCTTTCTTTCATCCTCATACATTTCTCTCACCATATTCATCATGATGAAAAATTCTTGCTTCAAGCCTTCATCAAAAAATCTTGTGAAGGAGGACAATTTTGAGAACTCACTTATGGAAGTGGTCATTATAAAAATGAACAAAAGAGCTTCAGCAAACTCAAACAACAAGTAGTTTGCAGAATAATAAAGCAGTCAATCTTCAACACTGCTTAAGACACCTTTCAAGCTACACAATCAAGCTAGTGATGTCAGTCAAGCAAACCTAATGCTCTGATACCATCTGATCTGAAAATGGAATGTACTTGTTTGAGGGTGCAAGGTATCCATTTCCCATAATTTCAAATTGAGCTATACACTCTAAGTGACCTCTGAAAATGTGAAAACTTATTATTTCTTATACAGAGATAGACTGTAGGGGCATTCACTGGACATGTCACCTCTAAAGAGAGGATGAGTTCCAGAGGCTACCTGGCCCTCTACAGGCTCTGCCTAAAGAAATAATGAAGTAACACGTAGAAGTCTTTGACATACACATACTTGAAGTTTGATGTCTTGCGGAATAAGACAAATAACTTTCTGCAGCTGAGTAGGTGATTATGTGTGTATGCAATATGTATATTTGTTGTTTAACACTTATATCAGTTTTGTTTAGCAACATATCATCTTTCAGCAACAAGACATCAAATGATAAAGCAGCCTTCACCTCTCTCAAGACCGCATTTAGGACGCAAACTAGGTCATTCTCTTTAGATTTAAAATGCTACAAAGGCTAATACATGAATATGAGTGTCTTCAAAAGAAAGACCGACCCAGAACAAGAATCGTAAAATGAAGGGGACAAAACATGCTCTTTCCCAAACACTAAACAGTGAAATTGTACCTTATACAGTACTTTCCCCAATTGGCCCTAGTGGCCCTTTAGACTTGCATGGAGAATTTCGAGGTGAATATGACCTCAATTGGTTCTGAAACCTCTTCCATTAGACTCAGAAAGTAGAAAATATCAGAAATAGGCTTTTGAATCACCAAAAATGGATGAACATAGCCCCCAAACAACTCCAGCACTGAAATGGCCCTGGTGGCCCTGAAAGCTTCCCTGAAGCTAAACAGTGAGAAGAATGCCTCAAAAGGAAAAAATAGCTGTAGAAATGGATTCAGAATGCTGAAAAACTTCAGGAATGACCTTCGTTCCACATTCACTGGCTGCACAATTCCCAATGCAGCTCCCAAAATGATTTGACCCTAGTGGCTCCTGGAACTTCCACGAAGAAAAATCACCTGCAAACGACCTCAGATGGCTGTGAAACCTATGCCCATGGCTTCAGAAGGTCGAAGAGACCCAAAATCAAAAAAAAATTCACTCCAAAAGGCCTCTCCTAGCCAAAGTTATGCCACATTTACTCCAGCTGCTAGTTGGCCAAAAAAAACTGTAGTTAAATCTGGCTGACTGCCAGATAATACTGACAAAATAGGGGCGGCCGCTAAAAATGGCACTCCGCCAGTCGTGGGGGCTGAAGAAATGGGCCACATGACCCTAACTGTCGGAGTTGGTTTAATAAACATTGAGTTTCATGCGGATTAATATGAAGTTTTAACCATATAATATGAACGTTCTCCGCTCCGGGCGCGGGTCCATAGGACCATGACCCCGCCACCAACAACAGTTTACATTCAAATATATGCGCATTGCCATACTTTAACAACAGCAAACGGTGGCCTATTGGTTAAGCCGCCTTGTTAACACAGGCTCGACCCCGGTTCAAATCCGTCCGAGTCCAAAACAAATTTTTAAAATGCCATTTCCATTCCAACTTGGGGTCCACGTGGCGGCCTTCGGGCTGGCCATTTGGCGCCCTTTAATTGGCTCCGCCTAAATATTCCGCAGAATATTCTATGGAATATTCCACGGAATATTCCCAGAATATTCTGTGGAATATTCTTTTTTTAATAAAAATATATTTTTTCCAAAGTCAAATTGTGACCATTTTTAATTGAAACTCGCGAACTTCAAAGTTGAATAACTTCTGCATACGGCGTCGGATTTGAGTGCTGTTCACGGCGTTGGGATCGTATCGCCGAGATCTTTCCAGTAAATCTATTTCGGAGCCATTCTGAGCAACTTCATTTTTTGAGCCTTTTTCCATGGCTTGGACTTGAGCTCGATCATTAGTCCTCTTCCCAAGCCACAACATGTGACCAGCTTGTCACATTGCTGACTCTACCTTAATGCTCCTGCATCAGAAAAACATATAAATGCAGAACATAAAAGAAATTAGAGCCTTATCTATTTGCAGGGGCCCTCCACATACAGGTGGTTTCAATGATTTAATCCAACACTAGTTGTGCATCTAACCTGCAGAATACTTCTTAAATTAAAAAGGAATAAAACAGAGTTTCAAGAGTTTCATAGTCGCATCATAATTTCACATTATCAATACATTTTTTTGCCCTGTATTTATAAAATCCTGATCATTAATTGTTTCAAGGCATTTATGCCTATTTGGACTAAAAAAATTCTAACTTAAACTTATAATAGATAATAGTATTGTGCTGCTCCACGATTCTCCATTTGGCAAAGAAAATCATGAAGCGTGATAGCTTTGGACTCTCACTTCTCTTGTCCAGCACGTGTTTTACTTCTCCTTTAGCTGCACAACTAGGTGATTTCCTGCACGATTTGGATTGGATGGATAGGAGGAAATCCATGAGAGTATCATTCTCCACCTATCCACATACTTCGTTGCACATTTGGCACCTCAGAACCTGACAAACCATGGAGATGGCTACAGAAACTAGATCAGCTACTGAATCACGTCAATTCTGTAGTTAATATAAACTTTAATCTAATAATAAGAAACATTACTGAGAATGAAATATAGGTCATTAAAATACCTTACCATGTCAAAAACTTGCAATTTAATGCTTATTTAAGCTGATGATGATGACAAAAAGGAGAAACGATATGAGAAAGGAAGTGTCAAAATGAGGTAATCGTGAGGCTCTACAACAAGGTTTCCTTGCATCAGAATTTCAAACAACCAAGGCATGTACCTGCATCAAAACCATCATACTGGTCATAGCATGCTCATGGAAATCAGTGGACACTATTGGGTACCAGTTTCCCTAATGGCTTTGCTTCCGAAATGATTTACCAACATACTGATGCATGTTTCAATTCCTTTGTCATTACTGCTAATTATTGTTGTCAATTTCAACCATCCTAAACAGAGCATTTCCATGCTTCCTGTACAAAGCACATAATTTATATTAGATTCAAAATAAATTGAAATAAATTCACATAATATCTTATTGGTATCTCGTCAATAAGGTACACTTGCACTTCTGTTTACTTCCTATCACACAAGTCAAACTCGTTTTTTTTATCAAGTCATCATGTATAAAAATATCACGTCTGGTTAGCTCAGAACGAAACCATCATAAATTAAAATCATGAATCACATGAAATAACCATAAGCCATAATTATAAATCACATGTAAACATCATAAGTGAGGATTGTAGATCACGTGCATAATAAAACTGAAATAAAAAATTGATACTTATCCTTCATCGGTCTTTACTTTTTCCTTTGTTCTTTCTCTACCTACACTGGATCGACTGCCACACCCAACAAACACCCAATGTCTTTTCTTATCTTCAATCGCATAGCCATACACATAGTGTACATCACAGCACGTGCATCCACACAAGGCGTACAACACCACACAATACATACACCCACACCCAGCGTATAACACAACACAATACATACACATAAAACCAGTGTAGAACACAACACATACACCTACACCCAGTGTAAAACAGGACATAATATGTACACATACATCCAATGTCTAATACAACACAATACATAAGCCTATGCTAGCATACAACACATACACCTACACTTGGTGTACAATACGACACAATACCTATACATACACAGAGTAAAACACAACAAATACACATGTCATGATACCAAAACTACACCATGCACATACATAGTATCGCATGCCCACAACCCAACATGTACGTCATGCACACAATACCACATGTACACCAGTACCATATGCACAACATGTAAACAGTACCAAATGTACACAACACAACCTGCACAACATGTGCACATCACGTGTACATGGAACCACCTGCACAACGTTTACACAACGAGAAATGTACATCGCACCACTTGTACAATGTGTACTCAATACCAATGTACACAGCACCACATGCACAATATGTACATGACACCACATGTACACAGCACCATGTGCACGACATGTACACGACACTACCCGCACACAGCACCACATGTACACCATGTACACAACACCACATGCACACAACACCACGTGTACAATCATGCACCCAACACCATATGTAAATAGCACCATATGTACGACACGTACATAACACCATATGTACATAGCACTGCATATAAAACATGTACATAACACCATACATACACAGCACCACATATCCAACATGCACACAGTACAGTATGTACACAACACCTCGTATCCAACACGTACATAGCACCATCTATGTCTAGCACTGCATATGAAATATATACACAACACCATATATACAACAGGAATACAACATCATATGTACACAATACTGCATATGAAACATTACACATCACCATAGGTACAATTACTAAATATGCAACATATACACAACAATAGTACTACGCATCCATAGACCACACACTAGCCCAACAAGAAACCTTGCTTCTAGTGTCTTTCCACTATCCATGCTTATCCTATCATGCCGTAGATCATACTATTTTCACTTTGCTGATATACCCCTCGGCATTACATGTCCATAACATAAACATAGGCATAATAAACTAATATAATATCAATTCATTTCCACACGATACTGACCTCATAGATCTGTCAGAGTTACTCTTCCCACATGATTCCTCATAAGAACAAGAACCTCTTCATGCCATTCACATTCATAAGAAATCATTCCTCCAAAAGAATGATCCTTGAAAACCCTATCATACAGTGACATAGACACATACATATATACATATATAATCATTAACATAAAACAATCATGATCTTATCATACATTTAGCATTAAACAACCATGATCCATGACGACCTTGTCAGACACGACATACATACATGCATACATGTATACATATATAAACACCAGCATAATCATGATCACATCATAATTACCAAATAGCATAAGGTAAAGGTTAAAAGAACTTCCTTTATTCATTCACAACATGCACAACGTTGAGAACAATAGTTCCCAACATAGCCAAGGCATATAACACCACAAGTCTATTCACTTGACCTTACTTGATTACATTTCTAATGACTATCTACCACCATCCATTTACCACAATGGACCCAGCTAGTCTAACCAACCATCATACTCTTACCTTTCGCTGCCCTTTACTCATGCACCGAGCTCCATCTATATCTTACATGGTACTATTGGGTACCACAAATCTCTCCCTGAGATCCATTAACTTTCCTCCTTCCCAACCAGTTCCTAAGACTCAAAACATAAAATGAAAGAACAAGAGAAGGCAAGAAGAAGACCATGAAAACCCAAAATAAATATGACACTGCAACAAGGTGGTATGGCCATGCACTAGACACAATCAAGACCATAAATCAAGTGCAAACAAATCACACAATACCAAAATCACAATACTAGCAATAAGCACAATGATTCAATCCCAATGGGTCCCTAGTGCTTCCGAAGAAAAACTCAACTTGATCCTTCTTCAATATTTCATGGAAATCTCTTTTTCCATGGAATCCCATGCATCATACTATCATAGAAACATAATTGTCAATTCATAAATAAACATAACAATATGTTAGCTAACTTACCTTCTTGTACCAACCACGCTGACCTGTAACTAAAAGCACATGTCATCCATATGTATCAAACATCAAAAAAACATATCTATCAATTCAAAATCAACTTTTACCAATACTAACAACCATGTCATAACAAACAATCAGCTCACATTCATCGGTCATAATACATAATGCTACAATTATCACCTACTTACATTCAATTATATATCAGATATCTTAGCACATGTGTGTTATCACAACCATCTTAAAACAAGATCATTCGTTCATGCAATATTACAAACACATATACTCATATCATGTATCTAATCAAACATTCAAACAACATGCAAACATACCATGTTAATAAATCAACTAGTTGATCTAATACATGCCAACACTCAAACACCAAATTGATGACTTAATCAAACATTCAAGTACAAAGTATACGACATAAGCTAGCTCATACATTAATGTATCTAAGGGGATGCTATCTAGATTAATCTAGATTAGCATGATATAACTTCACAACATATCAAACCAATCATAAATAAGGTCATGATATCCATAAAATTGTCTAGCTAAAATGTTCACATCATAAACCCATAAGAAAATTTCATTCATGCATGCAATCACACACACAAAATCAGTCTAGACCTAACACAACACACTATCATAATTAGGTCGACTCATGCATGAATGTCATTACCCTAACCGTCAAGTCACTAGCATGTAACAACAACAAGTTATATATCATTCTCATCAACAACATGTAACCTAATCATAAATCTAACTATCACACAATAACAACAAGTTAACCCATAACATGCTCATCAACAACATATAGGTTATCTAACATAAAAAATAATAGAAATTCATACCACCACAGGTTGCTATCATTCGTGACTATCCGACACATGTGCATATAACCTCACTAATCAATTAGCATCTAGAATGTATGTAATGATAACATCAATATAATTAAATTAATATTCATAATCATAATGCATATGACTACGCTGATGAACTAGAATTTATCATACATGTAACCAAAGTAACAATGGAGTTACAAACATATAAGTAACCTTAATGATTACAACAGCCATTAATTACATACCTGCATGCCAAGCATATAAAATTGTATGACGATATGCTCTTACCCCAAATTCCATTGTTGCAACATCACTTTAATGATATGCATCTCTTATTCTATCTCAGCCAACACATTAGCATCATAACATACCAATATCATCATGATGACCTAATTGCATACAATGACCTTATGCACAACATCCTCAATCAAACCAATGCAAACTTGACCATATGCACCCACTTGACACGTATAACCACTCATGAATGATCAATGCATATCCCACATATAGCATCACATAAGCAAGCATACACAGACAACATACAAGCATGCACAATATGTGACCTAGCATAAACAAGCAATGCATGTACAATATTTAAGCAAGTGTGCATAAACAATACACAAGCATTAGCAACACATAACCAGTCATACACTCATGAGAACATGTTGACAACAACACCATCATCACTTCCATGGCCAACACAACATGGATGCAACAAGCACATAGAGACCACAAGCATACTACACACACATGAAACCAACATAAATGCATGATCAACACACCACTCATCCAGTCCAGGAGTTGAACCATGCTCTAATACCACTCTATAACACCCTCTTCCCTCATCTACCCAAGTAACCATCCAACCTAGGTAAACATGTGACGAGAGGCTACTAATATGAGATTCAACCTCCTATATGACCTTAAGGAAATGGAACAGATGGAAACCTGACAAACAAACCTTACACAACATCAACAACACCTCCAAGAGGTAATCCAACCTCCCAAACCCCTAAACCTTGAGGGGAAACTGATTTTTGACCATTTTGAGCCTCATCCATGGGCATGTAGGGTCAAGGGAGCTACTAGAAACCTATAGTTGTAGGAATGCCAAGGCAAGGTCGCGATCAGGGCCCCAAAAAATCAATTTTGTGCCTGCAACTCCAAGATTTGCGCCACCTTTTTAGCCCCAAATCCCAGGCCACTTCCTAGAACTTCATGAAAATTTAGGAGAGGATAAATAACATTTAAAGAAAGGTATAGAAGAAATCACATCATCGGGAACTCATCCGGACCTCTCCTATCCATGACAGGCATTTCATCAAACATGTCACAAACATTGTATCTATATCATAAGCTACAAGAAAATATATTTGACCATAGATACATTGTGTATTCATTTACAGGTAAAAACATGGATAGATCCATACATCATCATTGATCGAATACATGCTAATAACTAACACAATAACAACAGAAATACAATGGATATAACAGCAATAAATTCCATACATAAACCAGTACATTTGCATGCCAAATACCAAAGGAATGAGCTCTTCATTACTGAATGTGAAAACCAACCAGAGATGGGACTTCCACATTCCACCCGACCATATATCGGCTGAGCCAAGTCTCACTTCATCCAATCACCCTTGTGCCATATTCCAAGCATGAATGTGGGATCTCATCAAACACATCAATCACAATCAATCCATGGCTTCAAGAGGAAAACCCACCTCAACCCTCAACCAGTGATGGGCCAACTCATGGTTGGACATCACAACCATCATGAATTGGTCTCTATCCAAGATGGTCCAAAGCTCCATATTTTTTGTTCCAACCAAGGCTCTAAGACTAGTAATTCAACTCCAGTTGTTCCCGGGCTCCAAAGTGTTTATCCAACCAAGGCTCCAAGACTAGTAACTCAACCCAATATTTGTCCACCGAGTTTCAGAGTGTTTGTCCAACAAATGCTCCAGGAATTAATAACTCAACCAAATAGCTAAAGGAATCATGAGAACCAACCAGAAACAATCAATGGAAATAAACCCACAACACCATGGTTGTCCATGAAATGGAAAGGCTAGGAAAATCCATATGCATACACCATACATGCCAAAACTAGTGAGGAAAACATACATGTAGATCGGTACCTGCACTCAGAACCTATTGTAGATGTTAATCACGATGTCCTTTTGTGTTTTCCTGCTCTTCATTTTCCTTCTTTCTCTAAATCACCAAGTATGCCACACTCTCCAATAGTTTCAAGAAAAATCTAAGTATCCAAGAGTATGAGAGAGAGATAGAGAAAATAATTAGAGCTCCAAAATTACATTGAGAAAAATTTTGATCCAAAATCTTGCCAACTGATCCTCAGAAGCCTTTTTATCCACAAGGCCTCTATTTTCTTCATTTTCCTCCTCACATGCAACATGTGTCCTTTCACCTTTATTTTCTCCTAATTTCCATTATTTTCATAAATAAATGCCAATAAATTCCTCATGCCTTTCCAATGCCTTTTCCTTTTCCAATTTCCTTAGCCATAATAAACTGAATTAACACCCTCTATAATGTTTTTCCCACCATTCATCTTGGAATATGTGTCCCATCAACGTGGCCTTATATTTTTTTTTACATGATTTTTTACTAGGGATATTATAGTTTAATAGATTTTCTTACAAGAGAAGTAGCTCCAAAAGAAAACAATATGTTCAGTTGTTCATCAGCTTCAACTTCATCAACATTCCCCCCTACACTATAAGGTTTTCAATGGGTTCTAATATGTAAATATTGTCATATGTCATTTTGTTTTCAATGTCTCATAGACAAGGTCAAGGAGAGGCCTGAATATGATTAAATTCATAAACACCGGATTAATGGTAGCCATAGTAATGTAAGGAATATTATGTATTTTATAGAGTCACCCAAGATGTTTCAAGAGGCCATTAAATTTGCACCTTTTGGAGGACAGAGATATACTTGTCTGTATGAGCAATGATTGAACTATATAGACTATTGTAATATGATGATGTACATCAAATATGCCAAGAAAGTTTGGCTAATATTTGAGTGTAACTCTATGTGTAACCCCTACAATCACTGGTCACCATGGTTCAAAATACTACTATATGATTGGTTCCTGAGGGAAGGAGTATTCTGGACAATCATAAAAAATGAATTCATCGATTATATCTGAGAAGACATCTGAATAGTAGGTTATTCTGCGGCATGGTTTTTCTTTCAGATAGAACATTTGGTCAACACTCTTAAAGTACTTAGTACCAGGCCACCAGAGAATCTCGTTTATAAGAAATATCTCAATTCTATGGATAAATTTGTAATCCTATAGATGAGAGAGTAACTTGTTGATTTTTTAGTAGCTTGGGAGGTAATCCAAGACCTAGGGTTCATATTTTGGAGGGAAAAGCGCCACAAGGGTCATTTGTGGGCTTGGAACTCAAGTATGGGATTTTGCACCAAATCATATTTTTGGCATTTCCATGAACACATTTTTACATGCGATGGCATGAGATAATAGAGGGTAGAAAGGAGAATCCAACACTTTGAGAATCATCGAATTCTGAGTTGTAGAAGTGGAGATATGAATTTTTTAAGTTATATTATGGGGTTTACACATGTGTGTGAAAGTAGTCTTGGTGTAAATATGACCTATGGTAGTTGTAGAAGCCCCTAAACATGATGTTGGAGGAGCCCTTGTGTATGGTATATATACAAGGTGAATGTGAGGACTTAGAACCATCTAAAACTACAACACACAAGGAGAAAAAAAACTCGTTAGAGAGGAGGAATCTTTGAATTAGCCATGGAAAAGGAGGAAGGGATAGTGTGGGATTTTTAGGGTTGTTGGAGCCTCTGTGTAGCTACGTGGAGGGTTTTTTAGGCCATAGCTAGGTCGAGTTTATTAAAGGGTGCACATAAGTCTATTGAAGGAAGAATCAAGCAAACGGAGTGTTGTTGGGGAGCCATAGTTAAATGAGGTATGTTGCAGGCATAGCCTCTCCAAAACAAGCTAGCGTTGGTTTGTTAATGGCTGCTACTTGCCCATAATAGTAGCCCACAAAGAGGGAATCTCTCCTTGCCTAAGCCGCATCAAATTCAAGGCTATCTATGGACTGTTGAGTGGGTTGAATATTTATTGCAGCGCAGTCACTTTCCCTAACCAGAATAGTCAAAGAACAGAAGGAACAGCAAACTTGGAGGAAAACGTTAAATGAGTGTTGGGTAAAGAAAGTGATCGGATTTGGATCAGAGTACTGCAGCCTATGGAAGCCATGTATTGAAGTTAACTTGGGTGGCAAGAAGACTTCGATTAGGATAATATTTCATAGTGAAGGATTGGGTATCATTGGTCTAGTGGAGGGCAATGTATTGATATCCCAAAGTAGTGTTAGATGAACTATCTTGAAGTGAAAAAGAGGAGTTGGAGGTTGGGTGAATTTTGGTGTCGAAGTGCAGCACCTTGATGGAAAAAGATGATTGTTAACCTGGAAGTTGGGAGCTCGGGATTACGCCTACCCAGGGAGCATATTGGATCAGCCCGTGTACACTCTACAAAAGTGACATGCAGCAGTGTTAAGTGGCATCCCTCCTGGAGTCTCGATGTGTTGTCCTTTGAAGGAATAAGGGGCGACTAGTACATAAGCAAAAGACTAGCAGGACAAAATACGATATAAAAGTTGTAGCGAAGTTTTCCATTGTATCTTGTATACCATAAACTGTTGTATTATTCAAATTTGGTTTAATATAACGAAGATTGGGGTTGTAAATTATTGTACAATTTTGTTAAAAAAATGTGTATATTTGTGCAAGTGTGAATTACTTCTTTATATTTTTTGTTGTGCAAAGTAGTTCTAGTTGATATTCTTGGCTTGGTAGCGTCAGTGATTTTAAGACTCTAACCTAGACCCAAGATCGTGGAAATTCAACATAACTAGCATGCATGGATCTCCTTTCTTCCTGTGCGATATTATTATGCCACCTCATGCAGAATCTCATCTATCACCAAGCCTGCAACATTTGTATTACTCAAGTGACAGTGATAATTATGGATATCCAAGTGACTGACAAAATATTTGTAAGGAAACATGGTGGGCTAAATTTCATGTCTATTCACCTCACAGTGAGTGTGAGAGGTACTGTGGGATTCCAATAAAATATCCACTGTGTAAATATTAGGATATTTTGAGGACAGTTCAGATGACTAAGTGGAGGGTATGTCCTCCAAAGTAAAATATTAGACTAACTTTTCATACGATTATGATCTATATATTGGGGGGAGGCCCCCAAGATATAAAAAATTGAAATGGATCTTGGCGGGGGGGGACAAGATTGAAAAATTAGAATGAAAAAAAAAAAGAGAACACGTCGTAAATAAAACCACAAAGAGACTTTTTATTTAAGTAGAGAATAATTTTAAAACACTACATTTTGGTGGACAATCTATCCTTTTACAAAATGCAACTTGTTACTTATAGTATTTTTTAGTTACAATACCACGGGTAAATTCCATGGGTGGGTAAATACCATGGGTGAATGAATACCATGGGTAGATGCCACTTACAATACCATAGGTGTATAAATACCATGGGTGGATGAATACCATGGGTGGATGCCACTTACAATACCATGGGTAGATTCCATGGGTGGATGAATACCATGGGTGGATAAATACCATGGGTGAATGATACAATGGGTAAGAAATGTTCCCCATTGCATGAATTTCCCTCCTGAGAATCCTTTGTTGAATATGAAGATCCACCGAAGAGAATTGTTTATTGTGGTTAACCCATAGCTATGATGAACAAAGATCCGAGGACAGAAATGTCCTATAATGTTTGTGACCAATTGTGGTACTGATAGTGACCAGCTTAACAGATGGAATTCAATGAAGTGTGGGTTTTTTGATGACTCATAACCTTAACAAATGAAGATCTGAGGATGGATATACCCTATAATTTTTATGCCCAACTGTGATACTAACAACTAGCAAGTGGACTTCGATGAAAATGATTTTTTGACTTTAACCCATAACCATGATTTTTACTGTTGATGAAGGTGCCTACATAGCCTAGGGTGGGAGGGAATGTCTCCAAAGAACCCAAGTGAGATGCTACTATGTTGAAACTGATGAATGTGAAGCAGGCTCCTACTAAATCTGGGTGGGAGGGCACATCTCCAAAGGGAACCCACTCTCAATGTTGCTCCAGATATAAAAACTAATTTAAAATGTGCATAACTCAGTGAATATAACTTAGAATAATTATTATAACTATTTTTGGAAATAGAATGATCATTTTTCATCTTCCCATATAATTGAAATCTCTATTTGCACACTTTATAAACTCAAATTTTCATCGCAACTCTCTCACGCCATCACAAAAGTTCTAAAAAAAAAATAGTTGATTTTAAATCAGTGATATCTCCCTCATCCCAACTTCGATTTGACCAATTATTATTTTTTGTAATTGGCTGAATTTTCAAGAATAGCTCACATTGGAAATTATTTTTCTGAACTTCTACACAAAAATACAAAAACTTATAGAAGAGTCACTGTCCACGAATTTCCGTCAGAAAAAATTCTGTAACACAGATGATTTTAAATCAACGATATCTCCCCTCATCTGGACTCCGATTCGGGCGATTATTTTTTTTGAAATTGGGTATTTTTTCACAAGGAATTGAGATATATATATATATATATTTTTGGGTAAAATTTTCACCGAAATGTTAATATTTGATCTAAAAACTCATACCCAAAAAAAATCCTACAAAAAATGAAAAAAAACAAAAATTCTTCCCACTTGGCCCTAGTAAGTGTTCCATGGATGTCATGGAACTTGCATGAAGTTTTCTGAAGTTTGTTGCAAAACTTTAAAACTGAGATATGCATCAAATGCTCATTCCCATGGATTCGTAACCTGAATCTGATACCACTGATCTGGATCTTTGAGGGAGGCCCCCAATATTTAAAAAATTGAAATGGATCTTGGGGTTGGAGGCCCCAAAGATCTGAAAAATTAGAATGCTAGAAAAAGGAGAGAACACACCATAAATAAAACCAAAAAAAAAAAAATATATTAAAACATATAATAATTGTAAAAGGCTATATTGTGGTGGACAATCTGTCCTTTTAAAAAATGTGACTTGTTACTTATAGTCTTTTTTAGATTCTGAAATACCACTTTATGTTCCATGGGTGGGTAGTTCATGGGTGAATGAATGTCATTGGTAGATGCCACTTACGATAGATACGATACCATAGGTGTATAAATACCATGGGTGGATGCCACTTACAATACTATGGGTTGATTCCATGGGTGGATAAATACCATGGGTGGATGAATACCATGGTTTGATGCCACCTTCCATTCGGATCATATTATCTGAAACTCAGAGCACTTCTCCGACTTTTGGTGGGATTTGACCCACATTTCAAAGAATTTACGAAAAAGTTTAGATTTGAGATCTATAGTTTGTACAACCTATGTAGTCATGTCATGTCCTGAGAAGAAGCTCGAAGCTCTCTCAAAATCCCATAAATAAGGAGGATGTATCACCATTAGAGAATTTGATTTTGTGTTGGTATTTTGAGCTCCCTCTTTCTGTCTCTAAATCTTTGTGTCATTATGTATTTAGGTTGATTTTGAAAATCCTACGCATGTGCACTTTGAGGCATATGTGAATATAAAATAGCGTGACTCCTAGGTAGTATTTAGTCTCATACTTTGTTAAGGTCGATCTATAATCATATCTCCCCGCCTAGGGCCAGTTGTGTCGCAGGGCTGGGCAACGAGGGAGCTGCGTGGATCGAATATCCCTGCCCAAGGCTCGTGGGGCCGTGGGATTGGGCAATGGGGAGTTGCATGCAATTCCTTCCTCACCCCGCCCAACCTCATGGCCCAATGGGCCCTAGGAGGGGAGATATGATTAAGGATCTCGGATCTCCTCTTCCAGTGCCCACGAGAATCTCCCCCACCACCCAGCATCGTGGCTCAGTGAACCATGGGTGGGGAGATTTGATTCTGGGAATCGGATCTCCCCGCCCAAGGCCCGCAGGGCCATGGAGCTAGGCGGGGCAATCTAATTTGGGGTTGTGGGACCATAACTTTTAATTTTTTAATTTTTTATGTTTTTAAATGTTTTTTTTAATTGCTTTAAATTTATTTTTTAATGTTTTTAATTGTTGTATTTTTATTTTTATATTTATTTTAAATTTTTTAATGTTCATAATATTTTTTGTGTTTCTAATTTGAAATATTTATTTTTTTTAATTTTTTTAATTATCTTATATTTTTTTTATTTTCTTTTTCTTTTTTGTTATTATTTTAATTTTTCTCCTTAAAATAAAGTTTTTTTTACATTTTTTTATGTTTGAGTTTTTTCCATGTTTTTAATTTTTTATGTTTTAATATATATTTTTATTTAATTATTATTGTTATTATTATTATTATTTATTTTTAGTTTTTGTTTTTATTTTAATGTTTTAATATATATATTTTTAGTTTTTAGAATTTTAAAGCTTTTAAGAGATGTGATATTTTTTCTTTTATGTCATAAGTAGAAATAGTTGGAATTTTAAGGTTTTTTGGAGTCATAATATTTTATCCTTCAGGTCATTGCTAAAAAATGTTGGAAATTGACCTCCAAAAAAAGCCATGTTATTCCAACATCAATTTCTTTTTTTTCAGTATGTTTATTGCACCCAAAAAAAAAAAATTATTAATTTTTACTATCATTTTTAAAAAATTTGAAAATTTACCAAAAAATTAACCTTATTCAAATATAAATTTACCAAAAAAATTGTTTAACATCAATACTTTTTATTTTAATATTGTTTTTCGAGATTTTTTTTAGATTTTTTAAGCTAGAATTCTCTTTTTAAATTTACAAAGCTCTTTAAATAGTTTAGATGGTTTGCAATAACAACCGTGTGGAATCCTATCATAATGATATTTGCGTTATCCGTCCAATGGCAGTGTATAACCGTCTCAACCTATGCATTGTCGGAATGGACTGGTCGAATTCCAATTAAACATTAAATGCATCAATTCCAACGAAACATTGAAGCACCCATACATTAATGTCATTCCCATTAATACATTAAAAATAATCCTTCCATACATTAATGCCGTTATTAATGTCATTCAATGTTAATGACATTGCCATGGTGAAGTTTAAATACCATTCACCCATGAAGGTTGGGTGGCGGTATTAAATATCCCACGTAAACCATTCGACGCCATAACCATCAAATATCCCATGCAAACCATAACGATCTCTGCGCTTTCAACCAATGGCAAACCATAACGATCTTTCTGCAATTAAATATCCCACAAACCACGTTTGAAAACCCCCGTGAGGATGTTCAACTCCAGCAATCACTCCATCACAATTTATAACGCAGTTGATAATGATATATAGCTCTCCTACTGTCCAATATATATCACCCATCATATTGCACGATATATAATGTACTATCATATTCGTTGTGGAGTTGAATATATGCCAATTTAAAATATATATATATATATAATGGATCGTCTCTTGAACATCATGTATGTTGTCACAGACTGTAGCAGGGCAGTTGAAAGGTTGTGCTGAGACAAGCTGGCCCGGGCCAGGCTGGTGAATATGGTCGTTGAATTTGTTGTAAAGGACTAGACCAGATCTACACTTCGCTTGTTCAAGTGCGAGAGCTATCATTTCTCTAGCTTGTGTTCACCCTCTCTTTAATGGTTAATATTTATTCGAAAGAACTATTTCGCCAAGAATCCCAAAGGAAATAGTTAGCTATATTTGATAACATTTAATAACTCGCGATGATATATCTATATGAGTGTGGGAGAATTTAATTAACATAATAAGAAGAATATGGTGGCGAAATCATTGTGTATAAGGTGTAAACTGCTGCCAAGTAAATATGCCTGTGTTGTGTCAAATATATATAAAGCTGTGTTGCCCATGTATTCACTAATCGCCATTCAATAATGTATTCACCAAAAACATAGCTGCACTAGCATTAGCAAAAGCAGATGGGCAACAAAGATTGTTGCCAATGATTCTTCTTCACATATGGCAACGAAGACTAATAATAATCATTCGATTATTATTATTTTATTTGAGAAAATTAAGGGCACCGCCCTTAATGTCATATGTTAACTCATAGCAACTATTAACGCCCATAATTATAACTCATCATAACATCTGGATAACGTCCCTATCATCTCTACAATACCTGTCAAGTCTGTTACCCATGACCATTCTTTTTAAACTGGTTGGTAATCAACTTTTTGTCTCTGGCAATTTCTTTTCCTTCTTATGCACGGGGTCCTTTTCATTACCCTATCGCCTCTTCTCTCTGGCTACTTAGGTGTTGTGATTTTTTTGTGTTATCTTTCATTTCTAGAGATTCTCCTTCCTAGCTCTTATACTTGCGAATTTGTTAACCAAGTATTCCTTTCATTTCTTTAACAAAATTTCCTACCATTTAAGGAAGTAGCTATTCAGTTCATCATCTAAGTTGATGTTGATTTATTCTCTTGTGTACTCTAGTTCCCTAACCATAAGCATGGAAAATAATCCTCTTTTCAGTGATTTTGAGAGATATTTCATTGTATTGTAGCTCTTTAGACTTGTTGGCCACCTCTTTAACATTTGATGAGTCTGATGTTATAGCAAGTTGATCTTCATTCTACACAACTCAACCATTTTCTCCTTTGTAGTTTCTCTTTGGTTGGAGCATCCTCAAATTCCTTCTTTAGGATCATAATTGTGCTTATCTCATTTTTTAATCATCCATAGATAACACCAGCCAAGATATTACAACATCAACCTATGTCACTTGCAGTAAAGATCTCGAGTCTCTCAACCTATGTCACTTGCAGTAAAGATCCCAAGTCTCTGATTTTTTGTCGATTCGCCTTTGAAGAACACATTTCTTGACAACTTACTTCTGCAATGTGAACTTCCTTATTGTTATTGATTAATGAAAGTGTCATTGACTACAAAAGCAACATATTGATTTTCCTCTCGATTATTTGTTTTCTTTGTCTTCTTTTGAATAGGATGTAAGGTTTTATTTACTGATTTCGGTGTGCTAACATTGCTGGTGTCTAACTTTCTCCTAGGATTTTGCTTTGACTTCTTTTGAATAGGATGTAAGTTTTTATTTACAAATTTAGGTGTGCTAACATTGTTGATGTCTAACTTTCTCCTAGGATTCAAAGAATCAGAGCACCTCTATCATGTTTCATCATGAAGTAGATTAGTTCCTTCAACAAAGGGTTGAAAATCCAGTCAACCTTTGAAGAGATCTTTTTGTTTATTTGACATACAAGGCTCAAATATGATGAATATGTGTGAATATGTACCAACAAACTCAGTCCAAAATTATTCTTTCTCTAACTTCATATGACCTTGTCATGTTATAAGTATCAGATTTATTTATTTGACACTCTTAATCTCTTGTTGAATAGGTAATGAAGGAGGCGCATCCTTATCTTTTGAGCTATTTCTTTCTTCAATGGGTTTCATTCCCGTAGATTTCTTAGTGGAGATAGATATAGGATAGTTGATGTATTTTGAATGCTTCTTAACAAGGTTCTTCAAACACCTTTTAGTATTCCATTTTTTTTCTTAAAAATTTTATTGCAAAGGCACTCCAACATATGTAATATATTGTGAAGAAATTATTGAGACTCCTCTCCCCCTTAGATGGTGTTTCTCTGACATAGACCAAGTTTTTTCCTTGAACATCTCCCTCGAAGTCCATGTTGACTTCATTTTGTCATTGAAGTCTCAGGATGCTCTTTTTTCTTCCTCTTCCACACTTTAGTGGGTTGCCTTCTTTTGTCTACATTTCTATTTGACACATTTTTTGGTCTGCTTTGATTGGTTTTCATAATTTGTATAGAGTTCTTTAGAGTACTTGGAAATTTGCATTCTTTGGCTTTGTGGTCAGGATTGTTACATTTATAGCACCTTATATGACTAAGAAATGAAGGAATTGATGTGTGTGTTATTGAGTCATTTCTACCTTTCTTTACATACATTTTGCATTCAATAGATTTATGTCCAAATTTATTGCACAGATAACATTAACAATAAAAATACTTTGTGTACGTAATGGATGGTTGTCTTCCCTACTTGCTTGCTTGAGGGAACCTTCTTGTTTGTTGCATCTTATGTTAATTGGTCTTGATTTTCTTTCTATTACAATCTGTTGCTACATGCCCGGGTTCATGGTGATGGAAGAATTAGACATATCTCCTCCTTTGAGATATTGCAGATTTTCTAACCTTATCTCTATGAGCAGACTACATTGCAAAGTAGACTTTATTTGTTTCATTATTTTGCTTCTAATTCTACTTCTTGTTTTATTTTTAATCATGTTGCTACTGGCTTCTTGTACATGTATTTTAGGAGTTGTTTTATCTTCTTTTATGACTGCCTTTGAGATATCACTCTTCTCTTCTTAATTCTTCATAGATATACTATTCTTTTCTAGCCTTCTATATAGTGTTTTATTTTCATCCAACACACTTCTAGCTCAAACAATCTCAACCTCTAATCTTTCACACCGTACCTCTTTCTCCTTCATCTAACTATTCATCATCTCTTATATTCTCCTTGCATTTTCAAGTTGTGTCTTCATATTAACAATTTCTTCCTTGTACTGATGCTCTCTCTCATAACATACATGCATAAGTTTCATCAAATATTTGTTTTCATTCTTCAATATGTCTATTTCATATGTATTTTCCTCATAAAAGTAAGGTATATTCACACTAGAAGACGCATCTTTGACTCGATACTTTCCTTTTGAGAGCCCTATTTCCTCGTCTTCCTTTCTTCTCATTTTTTGTATCATTTCTACTTGTATTTCCTTCAAGCATGAGCTGCAATCTATCCTAGATTATTTTTCACATATTAAGTTTATAATAGTATCAAGATCAATTATATTTTAAAGGTTGTTATAGATTTCACATTTTTCCTAAGAATTCCATTATTGTTCTTGTACAGAGGGGGATACTTTATTGTATTCTTCACATACTAGCTTCCATACACCAAGTCCATAAACTATTAGTTAAGATTTTACCTTATCTCTCCATTCATGAAAGGTTTATTTACTAAGCACATATACACTTTGATAATTCGTATTCAACCAGATGTACCTTCCAACTCTTATGATGTCACAAAAGGAACATGCTCTGATACCAGTCGATGAAAACTTTACTAAACTGCAAGGGGGGTGAATCAATTTAGTATATTCATGGACATTAAAAAAAATCATTTAATTGATTAATTGAAACATTAAAAGAGAAATTTAACACATAATGAACAACATATTTAGTATGTGAAAAAAGAGAAATAAGTAAACCAAACCATCACATAAACACATAACAACAACAACACATATGGACACCAGTGGAAACCCATAAAGAGAGAAAACCATGACTTTGTTATTGTTGTGATGAAAATTCATGCTCCTAGTCCCTTATTACATCTTATTTTTTGTAGGCTCCAACCAACATGACTACTACCTCAATTTTTCTGCAAGCTACAACATGTAAGAAAACTCCAAATCCCATAAGTTTTTTGCAGGCTACACCCCATATGAGGCTCCTACCTCAACAGCCTCCAACCTATTATTTAACAAGTTACAAATTGAAAGGAGACAATCCCCTCATACAAGATGAAAACAATGTGTTGGTTCACCTTAACTCTGCATAACTTCATCATTGATTTTTCTTCTTATTCTCCTTAAATATAAATCACATTTTCTCCAAGTAGCTAATGAATAACAACTCAATCATCTCTCACATTCTCTAACTCTCTAACAATTTAGCTCTCCAACCTCACACAATTTTATAAATGCACTTTAATGGTTGCTAGTATTCCACACACAAATCTAAAATTCCAAAACTTGTGTCTGTGCATTCCAAGAGTGTCTCCTCAATTCCAAAACTATTTCAACTCTTGAATATTAAAATACATAAAACTAATTTCGACATATACAAATAACATGAATTCATATTCTTCATGTCAAAATAAATTTCAACATATTCAAATAGCATACATTAATATAGTTCACCTTTAAAGATTACAACAACCAAAATCCTAATCAACTTTTAATGAACATTATACATAAAATATATGCAAGCCAAAATTTATGTAACTCTGTTCTACACATATCTACATTTTCCATAGTCTTGCATGCCTTTCACTTTGCCTTTTCCTTTGACTTGCATCACAACATCTCAATCATAATAATCATACATGTTTACCATTAGCCACTATTCCATATGCCCACAATTTTCCTCACTAATCAGCATTAATCAACATATGTAAGCACAAGCAACCTTTCACCAACACTCTTTGCAGCATAAAAAACATACAAAAGAAAGCTTTAACAATATGTTCTCCAAGGCATAACAATACCTACTTCAACACAAGCATGCCATAAATAATACGTGTTCAATTGTGCATATTCTATCATACTTTACTACTCCTTTACCCTGCTCACAAGCACACAAGTTATTAAGCCTACGAAGTATCAATACCATACATTAATCAACCTTAAATCACACATTATCCTTCAAATCAACCTGAAAAATGTATCTCCAATTCCATATGAAAAGACACATTAGCCTTCTAATCAGTCTCACACATAGAACATATGAAAGCCTAATACATTCACTCTCCAATTCCTTGCTGCTCACAAGTCTAGAACACATTTATGTAAGCAAGCATTACAACTAGCATCAATGCCTTTCCTTATACCTCTTACACGCTGGTCTCTGTTGCATAATGCATCTCACAAGACGACAAGAATATAGCACCATGAGTATCAAACCTAGCTTATTGCATCGTAAACATCAAACATACCATGGTGTTTCTCCTTTTCTCCTTTTCCATCAATGACAACAATTTCATCACCTAATGGCATGGAGGTTTATGAATCTAAATGAAAACCTTGTAATGAGCCTATCACTCCAGTATCCATAAGTGGATCACAAAGTATTAGTCTCAATCCCCAATAAACTCGGTGGATGCCTCCTTGTTGATGGGAAAATAAAAGGCTTAAAAGTATGCGATTTAAGCAGGATCAGGGTCACTAAATTTTTTACTATACCATAAGTTCACAATCATTTATCATGCAATCAATAAATAGATACAATTCACTTTTCTAAGAGTTGGTTTCCTTTTTAAAATTAATTGATTCAAATAGATATTAATAAAATACATTATTCTTTATAATATGAAGTGGAAAAATAAGTAGATACCTACTTGTAATCTAAGTTTCATATTTTATCAATAAAAGACTACATGGTAGTGAAATAAGCACGTTATATCTTTAGCTCTCCAAGGTAGCTTATTTGGAAAGCTTGTGTTGTGTAAAGTTATGGGAGAGACGAGGTCATCTATTTAACTTGTGTGTTATGTAAATTTATGTGAGTGATGAGGTCATTTCTTCATATCCTCCAATTATATGCCCCTGTGCCATCCTAAAAGGAAGATGATGTTTAACATAAAGGTTAATGTTGGTAGATATCAAAATCAATCTCATGACAAGTGAGTACAAACTTGAATTTTTCTTGAGTTATTTGAATTTTAATTAAACTTTCATCTTAACTAATAAAATGAATACTTTTATACTTTTATATTTTACTTAAAATATTTATTGCAACACATTTTAGAAGGATAGTTCTGTTAATTTTGAAAGCAATTTTAATAATAGATAAATATGTTTTGCTATGAAATCAAGGACGATGTTTATGATAAAAAATTTGTTTTGTAATTGGGTGTGGTTTTTCTTATATAAGTATTCAATCTTCACTCTTGCCTATACTTATGCGCAACCTTCTTTTGATAGAATTACGCCTCGTAGTTTTGTTTAGGATATATAGGAGATGGACATCCTAAGAAATATTAAAAGAATAATTAGGGTAAGTTATTTAAGGAGAAATATTAGTTTTAATAAACATTTTGAAACTGAATTGCAGTTTCTCAATTACATGGGGGATTCTGAAAAGGTATAAACCAACCCAGAACCCACCAAAATAGGGTATCCCATCCGTAGGGAGAAGAAGTGTGTTAGAAGAGTGAATCTGTGTGTGTGAAAAAAAATAAAATATCATCACATTTCTCATTCAAATAACATTTATTTTTCTGCATTTTAAGTTAAGCTGCATATTTAAATGTGCCGAGAGTTTTCCTGTGTCAAATAAAAGAAATTTCAGAACCCAAAAAAATTCAAGCAAGACAAAGTCGTAAGCTGGAAATAGAGAATTACAGGTATATCTAAAAAAAAGGCATTGATAACATATTTTCCTGTTCATTCATTTCTCTTTTATTCAAAAGTCTGCAATTGAAATTCATCATCGAACGACAACACTGAAATAGCTTACGCTTCAAAAGTCTGCAAATGAAATTCACAATCGAACAACAACATTGAAATAGCTTACATAAATTAAATATAGTTTCGAAGATTGAACTCAGTAAGGGTTTTAAAAATTTTACAACAGCTATGGTTTATACCCTGCTCTAAAACTGAAGCGTATCAACAACATGGAAATGATACCAATCAACTAGTATGAAGTAGACAATAAAGGAGAAATTTGAAATTACATTCCACGACAGCCACAAAACTTTGAAAACCCCTTTGAGGGTTTGTTATTTCCTAGCTAATTGAAGACAAACTACATGCACATATAGGAGAGGTCCTACCCTATTACATAGGGGAGATTCTGGATCGTGACAGTACCAAAAGGTAGCGCCAGGTTTAGCACTTGCATCCCACAAGAAAATACACCAGAATTTTAGATGGCAGCATGTGAACAAAACAGACAAAACCAGATGAATAACTAAGAATGAGCATTACTAACACGGCTTATCTGAAGTAGCGAAGACTAGAAAACCAAGGACGAAGGGACGATGCAACCACAAACAGAGAACCATTTTCAAAAAGCCACAGAAAACGGCACCTGCTAACCAAGGTGCCAGAATATTAGAAAGGCAACGATAAAAATCATGAACAAAAATTAGAATGAAAACTTACGTTTGTGATACAGAGGTTGAGCCGCCCCGAAAATGAAACTAGAACCTGTTGGTTGCACAGAGGACGATTTCAATAACATGAAAATATTTTTGAAGACAACATATAAGAAATAAGAGGAAAATAAATGGAAAGGAAAATCCCCAGCATTACCAAGCAGGTCGATGTACACAGCTGACAATTGAATTGAGTCGCTAGCCTCCATAATAGGGTTGAAAACCCAGTTCACAAACTCAAAAGTTGTGCAGGGTTGCAGGTGGCGATAGGGTCTAAAACCTTACCCTGTTTCCTCTCCAACAAAAACCCTTGCGATGAAAAGGTGAAATGAGGGACAAACCTTAAGATCAATACATTTAAATGTGTAAGGATAAGACCATGGTTCTAGACCCATGATCGTATGGACTAAGAGGATTGTGAAAGGCGGACTTGTAAATTTTTATTATTAAATAATTTTTTTTATTAATGTGTGTTGATTAAGGTTCTAAATTTGAATTTTATATCGTCATCCTCGTGTCCCCACCAATTGTGGTATCAGAGAAATTTTTTCTTCCTAGGTGGAAATGGAAGTAGGAAGAATAGATTAGGGAAGAACTGCAAGGGGAGTAGTAGATGAAGGGCTGTGAGAAGAAATTAGAATTCTATGAGCACGTTTGGCAGCAGTGGAAGCAGGAAGGCGTAGGGATCCTGAAGGTGGAGATGGCAGTGAGGGTGAAACAATGGCACTGACAGATGGGTCAGAGGACGAGACACAGAGATCAAACAGTTGAAATCAATTTTGATGGCTAACAACAGGCCAAGACTAGAACTCTCTAATTTTGATGGCATCTTGTCCACAGAACCATTGTTGGACTAGGTAAGTGAGTTAGAAAAATACTTCGAGTATGAGGAAGTTAGTGAGGATAGGAAAATCAGGTTTGTTGCTACCAAGTTGAAAGGACACGTAGCATTGTCGTGGGATAGCGTGCAGGAAGAAAGGAGGAGATTGAACAAGCCCCTGATCAAGAGATGTGACAAGATAATTGCAAAGATGAAAACAAAATTTTTGCATAAATACTACCAAATTTCCCTTTACAGACAAGTGCGAAATCTTAGACAGAGAATGATGACTATAAAGGAGTACATAGAAGAGTTCTATAAAGTGAACTTGAGGGCTGGGTATGTCAAAGATACCCCTGAGAAGACAGCAAGATTTGTGAATGGTCTACGGATGGAAATCTTAGATGAGATTGATAGTCTTTACCCTAAAAATATAGAGGAGGCATATCAATGTGATTTGAAGGCAGAAGAAAATATCAATAAGAAGAAGAATGCAAAGAGAGGACGTGGTTCCGTTAGAGGAAGGGGACAGTTCTTTGGGAAAGGTAAGCCAGCAGTGGTGAAGAAGGCATCAGTTCAAATACTTCGGGATAAACTAAGAAAGGAGGTAGCAACAGAGGTGTAAGGCCATACCAGCATGGAAGAGGTAATGGCAGAGGCAGGGGAAACACCTACAAGTGTTACAAGTTTCACAAGTGGGTACACAGGTCTTTTGAATGTCCTGAAGGTGAGCAGGCTGGACAGTGGGCAGCATATGTTGCTCAACCCGATGCAGCAGAGGCACCACCACAGGAGGTGGAAAATGTGCCTCAAATAGCTGAAGCCTTGGTGTTTAATAAGGTTTTACCGAAACCATCTAAGGAATTGACTGACATGACGTAACGGAAAGCATTATTCCAGACGGTATGCAAGTCGCATGGGAAATGCTACAAACTAATCATAGATAGTGAGAGTACTGATAACTTTGTAGCCACTAAGATGGTGGAAAATTTGGGCTTGAAGAAGCTGAAGCAGCCAACTCCATACAATATTTCTTGGTTGCAAAAGGGGCACCAACTACTGGTTGATGAGCAGTGTGAGGTGGAGTTTCATATTGGAAAATACAAGGACAGGGTGACTTGCAATGTTTTGCCTATGAACGTGTTCCATATTCTGTTGGGCAGACCATGGAAATATGATAGGAAAGTTGGCCATGATGGGGAGAATAATTGTTACATGTTTTTGAAGGATGGGATAAAGCACGCGCTTGTTCTCATGAAGGAGGAAAATGATGCAGAAACTAGCAGAACTAAAACACTTTTGATAGGCGGAAAGGAGTTTCTGCGATAGGTTGAGAAAAATGAAGTAAACTATGAAGTTGTATGGAGACCAAGGGTAGTATTACTACATACTGAAATTACCGATTTTCTTGTGGAGATACAGGACATATTACTGGAATTCAGGGACATTGCGGTAGATGACCTACCAGATAAGTTGCCACCAAAATGAAGCATTAGTGACCATATTGATTTCATACCGGGAGCTATTTTGCTGAATAATTTTTCTTACTGGATGAGTCCAAAGGATAATGAGGAGATCAGAAAACAAGTACAAGGGTTTTTGGACAAAGGGTTGATTCGGGAAATTTTGAGCCCTTGCGTTGTTCCGATTGTTTTAGCTCCCAAGAAAGGAGGTGAATGGCGGAAGTGCACTGATTCCAGGGCAATAAATAAGATCACCATTAGGTATAGGTTTGCCTTGAATGGAAGATATGATGGATTTTCTGAGTGGAGCAACGTACTTTTCAAAAATATATCTAAAAAGCAGCTATCACCATATCAGGATTACAGAAGGTGACAAGTGGAAGACGACTTTCAAGACCAATGAAGGCTTGTATGAATGGTTGGTCATGCCATTTGGACTAAGCAATGCTCCCAACATGTTCAGGTGTTTGATGAATGAGATGTTAAAAGAATTCATTGGAAAATTCATGATTGTATATCTGGATGATATACTCATTTTCAACAAGACCAAGGAGGAACATTTTTGACATGTCAGGTATGTGCCCGAAAAATTGCAGCAAAATAAATTGTTGATAAATATTAAAAAAATTATTTTTTCAAGAAAGAATTTATTTATTTAGGATTTGTAATCTCTAAAAATGAATTGAAGATGGACCCAGAAAATATTGCAACCATAGTAAGCTGGCCATCTCCCAAAATCCTATTTGAGGTACGAAGCTTTCACGAACTAGCAAGTTTTTATTGGAATTTTATTAAGAATTTTAGTGGTATTTGTGCATCTATGGTAGATACCATTAAGAAGGAAAATAAGCCTTTTCATTGGATAGAATCGACTGAAAGGAGTTTTTCAGCTTTTGAAGAAGAAGATCACTGAAAAACTAGTCCTAAAACTGCCAAACTTCAACAAACTTTTTCAAGTTCGTTGTGATGCCAGTGGGACAGCCATTGGTGCAATTCTCAGCCAAGAAGATAAGCCAGTAGCATACTTCAACAACAAGTTAAATGAGAGCAGGAAAAAGTATACATCATATGACAAGAAGTTTTATGCAGTTGTCGAAGCATTGAAGCATTGGAGACATTATTTGTTGGCTAATGAATTTGTCTTGTTTTCAGATAATTTCGCACTGCAATATATTATGCAGCAGCACAATCTAAACCATAAGCATGGGAAATGGGTGGATTACTTACAGAGTTTCACATTTTTTTTAAAGCACATTAGCGGTCAGTCCAACAAGGTGGCAGATGCGTTAAGCAGGAGAAGTTTAATATTGCAGGAAAGCATAGTACAAGTGTTGGGATTTGAGAATCTTAAGGACTTTTACAAGATGGATGCAGACTTTAAGGAAGCTTATGAAGCTTCGACAATAGCCCATGGTTGTACTATAACCCGCAGGAGGGGTTGTTATTCAAAGGATGACATGTGTGTATTCCAGAGTGTTGCATGCGGGAGAACCTGACTCAGGAAAAGCACAGTGGAGGATTGGCCGGACACTTTGGCATAAATAAGACTTTGGATCAGCTGGGCCAATTCTATTTTTTGCCAAGAATTAGAAGAGATATGCTGAGGTTTGTCACCAAGTGCAATATTTGTCAGCATGAAAAGGGACGCAACTAGAATGTAGGGTTGTATACACCCTTACCCATTCCAAACAGACCTTGGGACTCAATCAGTCTGGATTTTGTCTTAGGACTACATTGGACATAGCAGGGTTACTATTCCATCATGGTGGTGGTGGATCGTTTCACTAATATGGCGCATTTCATTCCATGCAGGAAGACAAGTGATGCCACGCATGTAGCACACTTGTTTTTCTCAAAGATAATCAGATTACATGGCTTGCCAAAATCCATTATCTTGGACAGATTTGTGAATTTCACAGTCCATTTCTGGCAAACATGGTGGAAGAATTTAGACACAAAACTAAACTTCAATTTGTCTTACCACCCACAGTCAGATGGGAAAACTGAAGTTGTAAACAGGAGTCTAGGAAATCTGATAAGGAGTCTGGTTGGTGAAAATTCCAGGCAGTAGTATCATGTACTTGCACAGACAGAGTTTACCTATAATGACTCACCCGACAGAAGCACGGGAAGAATCCCTTTCCAATTCCTATATGGAATGCACCCACGCAAAATATTTGAATTGCAGGATTTGGGACAGTTGGAATGTAGGAGTGCTGATGGGGAATATTTCGCAAATGCAATCAGCGATCTGCATGAGCAGGTCAAACAAAAGCTACAAGACAACAGCCAAAAATACAAACAGAAAGCAGATCTGAAAATACGGGAGGTACAGTTAGAGGTCGGAGACTTGGTATTAGCATAATTACGCAAAGAGAGGTTTCCCAAAGGGGATTACAACAAAATAAAGATGAAAAAAATCGGGCCTTGCAGAATCCTTTGGAAGTTTTATGCAAATGCTTATGAGTTGCAGTTACCTCCGTGTGTAGGAATCTCGCCCATTTTTAATGTGGCATATTTGTACCCATAAGTTGTTGTTGATGTGGAAGACAGTTCGGAAAGACGAACATAGGATACCCAGGATGAGGAGGAATCATGCATTAAGCAGATGCCTTTGGCATAGCCTTTGGAGATTGAACAAGTTTTGGACACGCACGTAGCCAGGAAGACACGAAAAAAATAATACTTGCAGTATCTAGTAAAGTGGAAGAACCTCCCTATTGAGGACTACTCTTGGTTGGACGTTGAACAGATTCAAAGCATCAGGTACTCTATTGAAGAGCTCATGGACAGGAGCCATGAGTTTAATTTACCCCGTGAACCTAATGCAGGAGCATCCAAATGAAGAGTCACAGCTAGAACTGGCTACTTTCTGTTGGCCAGAAATAGAATTTTTTATTTAGTCTTTTTTTATTATTGTTTTTGTGTTAAAAATTCAAAATTATATTAACAAATATATTTTCATTTTCATATTAAAATAATAATTAGGGTAAGTTATTTAAGGAGAAATATTAGTCTTAATAAACAGTTTGAAACTGAATTGCAGTTTCTCAATTACATGGGGGATTCTAGAAAGGTATAAACCAACCCAGAACCCACCAAAATAAGGTATTCCATCCGTAGGGAGAAGAAGTGTGTTAGAAGAGTGAATCTATGCGTGTTAACAAAAATAAAATATCATCAC
The DNA here is from genome assembly GCA_034641835.2 of Pinus albicaulis. Lineage (NCBI taxonomy): Eukaryota > Viridiplantae > Streptophyta > Pinopsida > Pinales > Pinaceae > Pinus > Pinus albicaulis. The sequence continues at coordinate 1,434,244,499 of CM076582.1, read as the reverse complement.
ATTTCTCATTAAAATAACAGTTACTTTTCCACATTTTAAGTTAAGCTACATATTGAAATGTGCTAAGAGTTTTCCTGTGTCAAATAAAATAAATTGCAGAACCCAGGAAAATTCAAGCAAGACGAAGTCGTACGCTAGAAATAGAGAATTACAGGTATATCTAAAAAGAAGGCATTGATACCAGATTTTCCTATTCATTCATTTCTTTTTTATTCAAAAGTCTGCAATTGAAATTCATAATCGAACGATAACATTGAAATAGCTTACGTTTCAAAAGTTTGCAAATGAAATTAACAATCGAACAACAACATTGAAATAGCTTACATAAATTAAAGATATTTTCAAAGATTGAACTCAGTAAGGGTTTTAAAAATTGTACAACAGCTAGGGTTTATACCCTGCTCTAAAACTGAACCGTATCAACAACACGGAAACGATACCAATCGACTATTATGAAGTAGACAGTAAAGGAGAAACTGGAAATTACATTCCATGATAGCCACAAAACTTTGAAAACCCTTTGAGGGTTTTTTATTTACTAGCTAAGTGAAGACAAACTATAGGCACATATAGGAGAGGTCCTACCCTGTTACACAAGGGAGATTCTGGATTGTGACGACAGTAGAAGGTAGCGCCAGGTTTATCACTTGCATCCCACAAGAAAATACACTAGAAGTTTAGATGGAATCATGTGAACAAAACAGAGAAAACCAGATGAAGAACTGAGAATGAGCATTACTAACACGGCTTATCTGAAGTAGCGAAGACTAGCAAACCAAGGATGAAGGGTCAACGCAACCACAAACAGAGAACCATTTTCGCAAAGCCACAGAAAATGGCACCTGCTAACCAAGGCACCAGAATATTAGAAAGGCAACGATAAAAATCATGAACAAAAATTAGAATGAAAACTTACCTTTGTGATACAGAGGTCGAGCCACCCCGGAAACGAAACTAGCACCTGTTGGTTGCACAGAGGATAGTTTCAATACCATGAAAATATTTTTAAAGACAACATATAAGAAATAAGAGAAAAATAAATGGAAACGAAAATCCCCAGCATTACCAAGCAAGTCGACATACACATTTGACAATTGAATTGCATCGCTAGCATCCATAACAGGGTCGAAAACCTAGTTCACAAACTCAGAAGTTGCACAGGGTTGCAGGCGCTGATAAGGTCGAAAACCTTACCTTGTTTCCTCTCCAAAAAAAACCCTTGCGATGAAAAGGTAAAATGAGGGACAAACCTTAAGATCAATACATTTAAATGTGTGAGGATAAGATCATGGTTCTAGACCCATGATCGTATGGAATAAGAGGATTGTGAAATGTGGACTTGTAACTTTTTATTATTAAATAAATTTTTCTTTATTAATGTGTGTTGATTAAGGTTCTAAAGTTTAATTTTATATCGTCATCCTCGTGTCCCCACCAATTGTGGTATCAGAGAAATTTTTTCTTCCTAGGTGGAAATGGAAGTAGGAAGAATAGATCAGGGAAGAGCTACAAGGGGAGTAGTAGATGAAGGATTGCGAGAAGAAATTAGAATTCTATCAGCACGTTTGGCAGCAGTGGAAGCAGGAAGGCGTAGGGATCCTGAAGGTGGATATGACAGTGAGGGTGAAACAATGGCGATGAAAGATGGGTCAGAGGATGAGACACAGAGATCAAACTGTTGAAATCAATTTTGATGGCTAACAACAAGCCAAGACTAGAACTCTCTAATTATGATGGCATCTTGTCCACAGAACCATTGTTGGACTAGGTAAGTGAGTTAGACAAATACTTCAAGTATGAGGAAGTTAGTGAGGATAGGAAAATCAGGTTTGTTGCTACCAAGTTGAAAGGACATGCAGCATTATGGTGGGATAGCGTGTAGGAAGAAAGGAGGAGATTGAACAAGCCCTTGATCAAGAGATGGGACAAGATGATTGCAAAGATGAAAATAAAATTTCTGCCTAAATACTACCAAATTTCCCTTTAAAGACAAGTGTAGAGTCTTAGAGAGAGAATGATGACTGTAAAGGAGTACACAGAAGAGCTCTATAAAGTGAACTTGAGGGCTGGGTATGTCGAAGATACCCCTGAGAAGACAACAATATTTGTGAATGGTCTACGGATGGAAATCTTAGATGAGATTGATAGTATTTACCCTAAAACTATAGAGGAGGCATATTAATGTGATTTGAAGGCAGAAGAAAAGATCACCAAGAAGAAGAATGCAAAGAAAGGACGTGGTTCCGGAACAGGAAGGGGATAGTTCTTTGGCAAATGTAAGCCAACAGTGGTGAAGAAGGCATCAGTTCAAAGACTTCAGGACAGACTGAGAAAGTAGGTAGCAACAGAGGTGGAAGGCCATACTAGAATGGAAAATGTAATGGCAGAGGCAGGGGAAACACCTACCAATGTTACAAGTTTCACAAGTGGGGACACAGGTCTTTTGAATGTCTTGAAGGTGAGCAGGCTGGACAGTGGGGAGCATATGTTTCTCAACCCGATGCAGTAGAGGCACCACCACAGGAGGTGGAAAATGTGCCTGAAACAGGTGAGGCCTTGGTGTTTAATAAGGTTTTACCGAAACCATCTAGGGAATTGACTAACATGACGTAATGGAAAGCATTATTCCAGACGGTATGCAAGTCGCATGGGAAATGCTACAAACTAATCATAGATAGCGAGAGTACTGATAACTTTGTAGCCACTAATATGGTGGAAAATTTGGGCTTGAAGAAGCTGAAGCACCCAACTTCATACAAGGTTTCTTGGTTGCAAAAGGGGCACCAACTACTTGTTAATGAGCAGTGTGAGGTGGAGTTTCATATTGGAAAATACAAGGATAGGGTGACTTGTAATGTTTTTCCTATGGATGTGTGCCATATTCTACTGGGCAGACCATGGAAATATGATAGGAAAGTTGTCCATGACGAGGAGAATAATTGTTACATGTTTGTGAAGGATGGGATAAAGCACGCGCTTGTTCTCATGAAGGAGGAAAATGATGCAGAAACTAGCAGAACTAAAACACTTTTGATAGGCATAAAGGATTTTCTGTGATAGGTTGAGAAAAATGAAGTAAAATATGCAGTTGTACGGAGACCAAGGGTAGTATTACTGCATACTGAAATTACCGATTTTCTTGTGGAGATACAGGACATATTATAGGAATTCAGTGACATTGTGGTAGATGACCTACCAGATAAGTTGCCACCAAAATGAAGCATTAGTCACCATATTGATTTCATACCGGGAGCTATTTTGCCGAATAAATTTTCTTACCGGATGAGTCCAAAGGATAATGAGGAGATCAGAAAACAATTACAAGGTTTTTTGGACAAAGGTTTGATTCGGGAAATTTTGAGCCCTTGCGTTGTTCCGATTGTTTTAGCTCCCAAGAAAGGAAGTGAATGGCGGATGTGCACCGATTCCAGGGCGATAAATAAGATCACCATCAGGTATAGGTTTGCCTTGAATGGAAGATATGATGGATTTTCTGAGTGGAGCAACGTACTTTTCAAAAATATATCTGAAAAGTGGCTATCACCAGATCAGGATTACAGAAGGTGACGAGTGGAAGACGACTTTCAAGACCAATGAAGGCTTGTATGAATGGTTGGTCATGCCATTTGGACTAAAAAATGCTACCAAAATGTTCATGTGTTTTATGAATGAGATGTTAAAAGAATTCATTGGAAAATTCGTGATTGTATATCTGGATGATATACTCATTTTCAACAAGACCAAGGAGGAACATTTTTGGCATGTCAGGTATGTGCTCGAAAAATTGCAGCAAAATAAATTGTTGATAAATATTTAAAAAATTCTTTTTTCAAGAAAGAATTGATTTATTTAGGATTTTTAATCTCTGAAAATGAATTGAAGATGGACCCAGAAAATATTGCAACCATAGTAAGCTGGCCATCTCCCAAAATCCTATTTGAGGTATGAAGCTTTCATGGACTGGCAAGTTTTTATTGGAATTTTATTAAGAATTTTAGTGGTATTTGTGCATCTATGTTAGATACCATTAAGAAGGAAAATAAGCCTTTTCATTGGACAAAATCTGCTAAAAGGAGTTTTTAGCTTTTGAAGAAGAAGATCACTGAAAAACCAGTCCTAAAACTGCCAGACTTCAACAAACTTTTTCAAGTTCATTATGATGCCAGTGGGACAGCCATTGGTGCAATTCCCAGCCAAGAAGATAAGCCAGTAGAATACTTCAGTGAGAATTTAAATTAGAGCAGGAAAAAGTACACATCATATGACAAGGAGTTTTATGCAGTTGTCCAAGAATTGAACCATTGGAGACATTATTTGTTGGCTAATGAATTTGTCTTGTTTTTAGATAATTCCGCACTGCAATATATTGTGCAACAGCACAAGCTAAACCATAAGCATGGGAAATGGGTGGAGTACTTACAGAGTTTCACATTTATTTAAAGCACATTAGCGGTCAGTCCAACAAGGTGGCAGATGCGTTAGGCAGGAGAATTTTAATATTGCAGGAAAGCATAGTACAAGTGTTGGGATTTGAGAATCTTAAGGACTTGTATGAGATGGATGCAGACTTTAAAGAAGCTTATGAAGCTTTGACAATAGCCCATGGTTGTACTATAACCTGCAGGAGGGATTTTTATTCAAGGGATGACATGTGTGTGTTCCGGAGTGTTGCATGCGGCAGAACCTGACTCAGGAAAGGCACAGTGGAGGTTTGGCCGAAAACTTTAGCAGAGATAAGACTTTGGATCAGCTGGGCCAATTCTATTTTTTGCCAAGAATTAGAAGAGATGTGCAGAGGTTTGTCACCAAGTGCAATATTTTTCAACATGCAAAGGGTTATGATTCCATCATGGTGGTGGTGGATCATTTCACCAATATGGCGCATTTCATTCCATGCAAGAAGACAAGCGATGCCATGCATGTAGCACACTTGTTTTTTTCAAAGATAATCAGATTACATGGCTTGCCGAAATCCATCATCTTGGACAGGGATGTGAAGTTCACAGTCCATTTCTGGAAAACATTGTGGAAGAAGTTAGACACAAAACTAAACTTCAGTTTGTCTTACCACCCACAGTCAGATGGGAAAACTGAAGTTGTAAACAGGAGTCTAGGAAATCTGATAAGGAGTCTGGTTGGTGAAAATTCTAGGCAGTAGGATCATGTACTTGCACAAACAGAGTTTACCTATAATGACTCAGCCAACAGAAGCACGGGCAGAAGCCCTTTCCAAATCCTATATGGAATGCACCCACGTGGAATATTTTAATTGTAGGATTTGGGACAGTTGGAATGTACGAGTGCTGATGGGGAAGATTTCACAAATGCAATCAGCGATCTGCAAGAGTAGGTCAAACAGAAGCTACAAGAAAATAGCCAAAAATACAAATAGAAAGCAGATTTGAAAATACAGGAGGTACAGTTAGAGGTAGGAGACTTGGTATTAGCACAGTTACACAAAGAAAGGTTTCCTAAAGGGGATTACAACAAAATAAAGATGAAAAAATTAAGGCCTTGCAAATTCTTATGAGTTGCAGTTACCTTCGTGTGTAAGAATCTCGCCCATTTTTAATGTGGCATATTTGTACCCATACGTTGTTGTTGATGTGGAAGACAGTTCGGAAAGACGAACATAGGATACCCAGGATGAGGAGAAATCATGCATTAAGAAGATGCCTTTGGCATAGCCTTTGGAGATTGAACAAGTTTTGGACACGCACGTAGCCAGGAAGACACAAAGAAAAGAATACTTTCGGTATCTAGTAAAATGGAAAAACCTCCCTATTGACGACTATTCTTGGTTGGACGTTGAACAGATTCAAAGCGTCAGGTACTCTATTTAAGAGCTCATGGACAGGAGCCATGAGTTTAATTTACCACGTGAACCTGATGCAGGAGCAGCCAAATGAAGAGCCACAGCTGGAATTGGCTACTTTCTGCTGGGCAGAAATAGAATTTTTTATTTAGTCTTTTTTTATTATTTTTTTGTGTTAAAAATTCAAAATTAGATTAACAAATATATTTTCATTTTCAGATTAAAATAATAATTAGGGTAAGTTAGTTAAGGAGAAATATTAGTTTTAATAAACAGTTTGAAACTAAATTGTAGTTTCTCAATTACATGGGGGATTCTGGAAAGGTATAAACCAACCCAGAACCCACCAAAATAGGGTATTCCATCCGTAGGGAGAAGAAGTGTGTTAGAAGAGTGAATCTGTGTGTGTGAACAAAAAAAAAATATCATCACATTTCTCATTCAAATAACAGTTATTTTTCTGCATTTTAAGTTAAGCTGCATATTGAAATGTGCCGAGAATTTTCCTGTGTCAAATAAAATAAATTGCAGAACCCAACAAAATTCAAGCAAGACGAAGTCGTACGCTGGAAACAGAGAATTACAGGTATATCTAAAAAAAAGGCATTGGTAACATATTTTCCTGTTCATTCATTTCTTTTTTATTCAAAAGTCTACAATTGAAATTCATAATTGAATGACAACACTGAAATAGCTTATGTTTCAAAAGTCTGCAAATGAAATTCATAATCGAACAACAACATTGAAATAACTTACATAAATTAAAGATAGTTTCGAAGATTGAACTCAGTAAGGGTTTTAAAAATTATACAACAGCTAGGGTTTATACCCTGCTCTAAAACTGAAGCATATCAACAACATAGAAACGATACCAACCGACTATTATGAAGTAGACAGTAAAGGAGAAATTGGAAATTATATTTCACGACAACCACAAAACTTTGAAAACCCCTTTGAGGGTTTTTTATTTCCTAGCTAATTGAAGACAAACTACAGGCACGTATAGGAGAGGTCCTACCCTGTTACACAGGGGAGATTCTAGATCGTGACGGCAGCAGAAGGCAGCGCCAGGTTTAGCACTTGCATCCCACAAGAAAATACACTAGAAGTTTAGATGGCAGCATGTGAACAAAACAGAGAAAACCAAATGAAGAACTAAGAATGAGCATTACTAACACGGCTTATCTGAAGTAGCGAAGACTAGAAAACCAAGGACGAAGGGATGGTGCAACCACAAACAGAGAAACATTTTCACAAAGCCACAGAAAACGGAACCTGGTAACCAAGGCGGCAGAATATTAGAAAGGAGACAATAAAAATCATGAACAAAAATTAGAATGAAAAATTACGTTTGTGATACAGAGGTCGAGCCGCCCCGGAAACGAAACTAGCACCTATTGGTTGCACAAAGGATGGTTTCAATACCATGAAAAGATTTTTGAAGACAACATACAAGAAATAAGAGGTAAATAAATGGAAACGAAAATCCCCAGCATTACCAAGCAGGTCGATGTACACAGTTGACAATTGAATTGAGTCGCTAGCGTCCATAACAGGGTCGAAAACCCAGTTCACAAACTCAGAAGTTGCGCAGGGTAGCAGGCGGCGATAGGGTCGAAAACCTTACCCTGTTTCCTCTCCAACAAAAACCCTTGCGATGAAAAGGTCAAATGAGGGACAAACCTTAAGATCAATAAATTTAAATGTGTGAGGATAAGACCATGGTTCTAGACCCATGATCGTATGAACTAAGAGGATTGTGAAAGCCAAACTTGTAACTTTTTATTATTAAATAAAATTTTTGTTATTAATGTGTGTTGATTAAGGTTCTAAAGTTGAAGTTTATATCATCATTCTCATGTCCCCACCAATTGTGGTATCAGAGAAATTTTTTCTTCCTAGGTGGAAATGGAAGTAGGAAGAATAGATCAGGGAAGAGCTACAAGGGGAGTAGTAGATGAAGGACTGCGAGAAGAAATTAGAATTCTATCAGCACATTTGGTAGCAATGGAAGCAGGAAGGCGTAGGGATCCTGAAGGTGGAGATGATAGTGAGAGTGAAACAATGGCGATGACAGATGGGTCAGAGGACGAGACATAGAGATCAAACTATTGAAATCAATTTTGATGGCTAACAACAGACCAAGACTAGAACTCTCTAATTTTGATGGCATCTTGTCCATAGAACCATTGTTGGACTAGGTAAGTGAGTTAGACAAAAACTTCGAGTATGAGGAAGTTAGTGAGGATAGGAAAATCAGGTTTGTTGCTACCAAGTTGAAAGGACACGCAGCACTATGGTGGGATAGCATGCAGGAAGAAAGGAGGAGATTGAACAAGCCCCTGATCAAGAGATGGGACAAGATGATTACAAAGATGAAAAGAAAATTTCTGCCTAAATACTACCAAATTTCCCTTTACAGACAAGTGCAGAATCTTAGACAGAGAATGATGACTGTAAAGGAGTACACAGAAGAGTTCTATAAAGTGAACTTGAGGGTTGGGTATGTCGAAGATACCCCTGAGAAGACAGCAAGATTTGTGAATGGTCTACGGATGGAAATCTTAGATGAGATCAATAGTCTTTACCCTAAAAATATAGAGGAGGCATATCAATGTGATTTGAAGGCAGAATAAAAGATCACCAAGAAGAAGAATGCAAAGAGAGGACGTGGTTCCGTTAGAGGAAGGGGACAGTTCTTTGGGAAAGGTAAGCCAACAGTGGTGAAGAAGGCATCAGTTCAAATACTTCGGGATAAACTAAGAAAGGAGGTAGCATTAGAGGTGGAAGGCCATACCAGCATGGAAGAGGTAATGGCAGAGGCAGGGGAAACACCTAGAAGTGTTACAAGTTTCACAAGTGGGTACACAGGTCTTTTGAATGTCCTGAAGGTGAGCAGGCTGGACAGTGGGCAGCATATGTTGCTCAACCCGATGCAGCAGAGGCACCACCATAGGAGGTGGAAAATGTGCCTCAAATAGGTGAAGCCTTGGTGTTTAATAAGGTTTTACTGAAACCATCTAAGGAATTGACTGACATGACGTAACGGAAAGCATTATTCCAGACGGTATGCAAGTCGCATGGGAAATGATACAAACTAATCATAGATAGTGAGAGTACTGATAACTTTGTAGCCACTAAGATGGTGGGAAAATTGGGCTTGAAGAAGCTGAAGCACCCAACTCCATACAAGGTTTCTTGGCTGCAAAAGGGGCACCAACTACTGGTTGATGAGCAGTGTGAGGTGGAGTTTCATATTGGCAAATACAAGGACAGGGTGACTTGCAATTTTTTACCTATGGACGTGTGCCATATTTTGCTGGGAAGACCATGGAAATATGATAGGAAAGTTTTCCATGATGGGGAGAAGAATTGTTACATGTTTGTGAAGGATGGGATAAAGCATGCGCTTGTTCTCATGAAGGAAGAAAATGATGTAGAAACTAGCAGAACTAAAACATTTTTGATAGGCGGAAAGGAGTTTCTGTGATAGGTTGAGAAAAATGATGTAAACTATGTAGTTGTATGGATACCAAGGGTAGTATTACTACATACTGAAATTACTGATTTTCTTGTGGAGATACAGGACATATTACAGGAATTCAAGGACATTGTGGTAGATGACCTACCAGATAAGTTGCCACCAAAATGAAGCATTAGTCACCATATTGATTTCATACCGGGAGTTGTTTTGCCGAATAAATTTTCTTACCGGATGATTCCAAAGGATAATGAGGATATCAGAAAACAAGTACAAGGGTTTTTGGACAAAGGGTTGATTCGGGAAATTTTGAGCCCGTGCGTTGTTTCGATTTTTTTAGCTCCCAATAAAGGAGGTGAATGGCGGATGTGCACCGATTCCAGGGTGATAAATAAGAACACCATCAGGTATAGGTTTGCCTTGAATGGAAGATATGATGGATTTTCTGAGTGGAGCAATGTACTTTTCAAAAATATATCTGAAAAGCGGCTATCACCAAATCAGGATTACAGAAGGTGACGAGTGGAAGACGACTTTCAAGACCAATGAAAGCTTGTATGAATGGTTGGTCATGCCATTTGTACTAAGCAATGTTCCCAACAAGTTCATGTGTTTGATGAATGAGATGTTAAAAGAATTCATTGGAAAATTCATGACTGTATATTTGGATGATATACTCATTTTCAACAAGACCAAGGAGGAACATTTTCGGCATGTCACGTATGTGCTCGAAAAATTGCAGCAAAATAAATTGTTGATAAATATTAAAAAAATTATTTTTTCAAGAAAGAACTAATTTATTTAGGATTTTTAATCTCTGAAAATGAATTGAAGATGGACCCAGAAAATATTGCAACCATAGTAAGTTGGCCATCTCCCAAAATCCTATTTGAGGTACGAAGCTTTCATGGACTGGCAAGTTTTTATTGGAATTTTATTAATAATTTTAATGGTATTTGTGCATCTATGTTAGATACCATTAAGAAGGAAAATAAGCCTTTTCATTGGACAAAATCGGCTGAAAGGAGTTTTCAGCTTTTGAAGAAGAAGATCACTGAAAAACCAATCCTAAAACTGCCAGACTTCAACAAACATTTTCAAGTTCATTGTGATGCCAGTGGGATAGCCATTGGTGCAATTCTCAGCCAAGAAGATAAGCCAATAGCATACTTCAACGAGAAGTTAAATGAGAGCAGGAAAAAGTATACATCATATGACAAGGAGTTTTATGCAGTTGTCCAAGCATTGAAGCATTGGAGACAATATTTGTTGACTAATGAATTTGTCTTGTTTTCAGATAATTCTGCACTGCAATATATTATGCAGCAGCACAAGCTAAACCATAAGCATGGGAAATGGGTGGAGTACTTACAGAGTTTCACATTTGTTTTAAAGCACATTAGCAGTCATTCCAACAAGGTGGCAGATGCGTTAAGTAGGAGAAGTTTAATATTGCAGGAAAGCATAGTACAAGTGTTGGGATTTGAGAATCTTAAGGAATTGTACGAGATGGATGCAGACTTTAAGGAAGCTTATGAAGCTTCGACAATAGCCCATGGTTGTACTATAACCTGTAGGAGGGCTTGTTATTCAAGGGATGACATGTGTGTGTTTCGGAGTGTTGCATGCGGGAGAACCTGACTCAGGAAAAGCACAGTGGAGGTTTGGCCGGACACTTTGGCATAGATACGACTTTGGATCAGCTGGGCCAATTCTATTTTGTGCCAAGAATTAGAAGAGATGTGCAGAGGTTTGTCACCAAGTGCAATATTTGTCAGCATGCAAAGGGACGCAACTATAATGCAGGGTTGTATACACCCTTACCCATTCCAAACAGACCTTGGGACTCAATCAGTCTGGACTTTGTCTTAGGTCTACCTAGGAAATAGCAGGGTTACGATTCCATCATGGTGGTGGTGGATCGTTTCACCAATATGGCGCATTTCATTCCATGCAAGAAGACAAGTGATGTCGCGCATGTAGCACACTTGTTTTTTTCAAAGATAATGAGATTACATGGCTTGCCGAAATCCATCATCTTGGATAGGGATGTGAAGTTCACAATCCATTTCTGGAAAATATTGTGGAAGAATTTAGACACAAAACTAAACTTCAGTTTGTCTTACCACCCACAGTCAGATGGGCAAACTGAAGTTGTAAACAGAAGTCTGATAAGGAGTCTGGTTGGTGAAAATTCCAGGCAGTAGGATCATGTACATGCACAGATAGAGTTTACCTATAATGACTCACCCAATAGAAGCACGGGCAGAATCCCTTTCCAAATCCTATATGGAATGCACCCACGCAGAATATTTGAATTGCAGGATTTGGGACAGTTGGAATGTAGGAGTGCTGATGGGGAAGATTTCGCAAATGCAATTAGCGATCTACATGAGCAGGTCAAATAGAAGCTACAAGAAAATAGCGAAAAATACAAACAAAAAGCAGATCTGAAAAGACGAGAGGTACAGTTAGAGGTAGGAGACTTGGTATTAGCACAATTATGCAAAGAGAGGTTTCCTAAAGGGGATTACAACAAAATAAAGATGAAAAAAATTGGGCCTTGCAGAATCCTTCGAAAGTTTTATGCAAATGCTTATGAGTTGCAGTTACCTCTGTGTGTAGAAATCTCACCCATTTTTAATGTGGCATATTTGTACCCATACGTTGTTGTTGATGTGGAAGACAGTTCGGAAAGACGAACATAGGATACCCAGGATGAGGAGGAATCATGCATTAAGCAGATGCCTTTGGCATAGAATTTGGAGATTTAACAGGTTTTGGACACGCACGTAGCCAGGAAGACATGAAGAAAAGAATACTTGCAGTATCTAGTAAAGTGGAAGAACCTCCCTTTTGAGGACTATTCTTGGTTGGACGTTGAACAGATTCAAAGCGTTAGGTACTCTATTAAAGATCTCATGGACAGAAGCCATGAGTTTAATCTACCCCGTGAACCTGATGCAGGAGCATCCAACTGAAGAGCCACAGCCGAAACTAGCTACTTTCTACTCGGCAGAAATAGAATTTTTTTTTTAGTGTTTTTTTCGTTATTGTTGTTGTGTTAAAAAGTCAAAATTAGATTAACACATCTATTTTCATTTTCAGATTAAAATAATAATTAGGGTAATTTATTTAAGGAGCAAGATTAGTTTTAATAATCAGTTTGGGGGATTCTGGAAAGGTATAAACCAACCCAAAACCCACCAAAAAAGGGTCTGCCATCCATAGGGAGAAGAAGTGTGTTAGAAGATTGAATCTGTGTGTGAAAAAATATATATATATCATCAAATTTCTCATTCAAATAACAACTATTTTTCTTCTTTTTAATTTAAGCTGCATATTGAAATATGCCAAGAGTTTTCCTGTGTCAAATAAAAGAAATTGTAGAACCCAGAAAAATTCTAGCAGGACAAATATGTACGCTGGAAATAGAGAATTATAGGTATATCTCAAAAAAAAAGAATTGATAACAGATTTTCATGTTCATTCATTTCTTTTTTATTCAAAAGTCTACAAATGAAATTCATAATCAAACAACAACATTGAAATAGCTTACATTTCAAAAGTCTGCAAATGAAATTCACAATCAAATAGCAACATTGAAATAGCTTACATAAATTAAAGACAGTTTTGAATATTGAACCTAGTAAGGGTTTTTAAAATTTTATAACAGCTAGGGTTTATACCCTGCTCTAAAACTGAAGCATATCAACAACACAGAAATGATACCAATCGACTGTTATGAAGTATACAGTAAAGGAGAAATTGGAAATTACATTCTACGACAGCCACAAAACTTCGAAAAACCCTTTGAGGGTTTGTTATTTCCTAGCTAATTGAAGACAAACTACAGGCACATATAGGAGAGGTCTTACCATGTTACACAGGGGATATTCTATATCGCGACAGCAGCAGAATGCAGTGCCAGGTTCATCACCTGCATCCCACAAGAAAATACACTAGAAGTTAAGAGGGCATCATGTGAACAAAACAGAGAAAATCGGATGAGGAAATGAGAATGTTCATTACTAACACGACTTACCTAAAGTAGCAAAGACCAACAAACCAAGGATGAAGGGACAGCGTAACCACAAATGGAGAACCATTTCCGCAAAGCCACAGAAAACGTCACCTACTAATCAAGGCCCTAGAAGATTAGAAAGGCAACGATAAAAATCATGAACAAAAATTAGAATGAAAACTTATTTTTGTGATACAGATGTCGCATAGAGGATAGTTTCAACACCATGAAAATTTGTTTGAAGACATCAGACAAGAAACAGAAACGAAAATCCCCAGCTTTACCAATTAGGTTGACGCACACAGTTAACAATTGAATTGAGTAGTTGGCAACCATAACAGGATTGAAAACCCAGTTCACAAATTCAGACATTGTGCAGGGTTGGAGGCGGCGACAGGGTCGAAGCCCTTACCTTGTTTCTTCTCCAACAAAAACTCTTGCGACAAAAAGGTGAAATGAGGGACAAACCCTAAGATAAATATGTTTAAACGTGTGAGTATAATACCACGGTTCTGGACCCATGATCATATGGGACTAAGAGGATTGTGAAAGGGCGGACTTGTACCTTTTTATTATTCAATAATTTTTTTGTTATTAAGGTGTGTTGATTAAGGTTCTAAATTTGAAGTCTATATCGTCATACTCGTGTCCCCACCAGATGTGTAACATCTTCCCATAAATATATCTATCCTCCCATAAATATATTGTCTCCATATCGCCATTTGGACAATGTTTTTTTGTTTTCTTTATAACAGTTATATTTTTGTAGGCTATGGCTATGTTCAAGGTTCCCAAAACTTTAATTTTAAAGTTTGAAATTGACCGAACCCAAGGAAAAAATTTAATTTTATGTGAACTTTATGAATCTCTTGACCATTATCCAAGTCTATAACTCAAATTCATAACTTCACATAATCTATCATTACAATTATCAAACTTATAATAACATTTTTTTTAATTATGTTTATTGAGACTGATGGTTTACTATCTTATATTATATTTCATTTTAATATAGAGATATATGTGTTAATTTGGGTTATCACAATTATCAAATTTATAATAACATTTACTTTTTTAATTATGTTTATTGAGATTGATGGTTTACTATCTTATATTATATTTCTTTTTAATATATAAATATATATGTTAACTGGGGCTATCACATATGGTTGGGTGGAATGTTTGTTATCTTTTTTACCTAAGTTCAAATTCTTGGTAGTCTTACATTGTATTCAATGATTTTATAGTTCAATTTAACTTTATAATTTTATCATTAAAATTATATTTATTAATCTATATTTTTTACAATATTGTTGTCATACTAGAAATATCCAATGAACTATAATTCCTTGATAATTATTGTTGTAATTATTTCATACTTATATAAATAAACTTAATGATAAAATTCATATAAACTTCATTAATAATAATAATAAATTTTCTTTTTCTAATTACTTTATTGTTTTATCTTTACTAAGTGATTTTTTTCATTTTTTAACTTCCTGTGAAGTTTCATATTTCAAACCCTTTCAAACTCCTGATGAGTTATTGTTCTACACATTGAAATTTCATTTTTCACCTAATTTTCTTAAAAGAACCCTATCATAAGTGGGAAGAAATCTGAAACATGAACATCTAATGATTAGGTCGAAAATTTGTCACCTGCATGAGAGAGTGTCTAGATACTATGTTGTAAGGGTAAATAATAGTACGAGTAGTTTCGTAGGAAATTTAGTTTGAAATAGCATAATATTTAGTTTGATGGCCAATTGAGTTGTTCATAGTAGACTTATATGATATAGATATGTTAAAATATTTAACAAGTCAGTTTTAATACCACTCAACTTGATATTGTAATTTTTTTGGGCCATGAGGAAATTTTTGCTTTTTAATAGATATTTTCTTCATCTTGATTTGAAATTTATATACATATCTCCAATTTAAATTAATAACATTTTTTTAACTTGGAATAAAATCCTAAGAGATTTTAGAGTACTTCTCCCCATTTCGTCGATGATAAACTAGGTAAATCGTCAGCCCTGATTATAGGCCTACCCCAATGAAATAGAAGAGAGATGAACCCATGATGAGAAACAAGTAGAAACAATATCAAATAACTTCGTGCTCTAGAGCACTTAAGCTAACCCTTTAAACTTTAAATCAATAACTTATATTATGACAGTAAGAAATTTTACTTTTCCTGCAACTTTAAATTTCTCTAGCTTTTAGTGTCAAAACTCTACTAATAGTAGGTTCCCATACACCTTACGATCATTACCCTCAATTGAATATAAATACGATCCACACTGCATTCTTTAATTCCACATAGAATTTACCATATGTTGGACACATGCAAATTTCCATGGACAACTTCCAACTCATCATTGAATGTTGATCTAGGTGTTTCTTTGGTCATAACTAGATGTTTTTCAATGCAACTATTAGATCTAAAGTCCCAACTATAAGTTATTCCACATGTTAGCACATGGATATCCATCCCACCCACCCCACCTTATTTTTCTATGTTTTTACCTCAGCTCCATCGTTATCACTGGCCTCACATCATTTTTTTCCATTCTTGCATTTATATTGTGTTGGTCACATCATCAAACTCCTTATCCTTATAATCATCATTTTTTTCCAATTCTATATCATATTTTTATCCTTTACATGCTAATTTCACCAAAAATTTGTCTCTATAATGGAGGAAAGCAATGTTGTGAAAGTGTTGGGATACTTTAGTATTATTGGTCTACTTTGTGTACATTGCCTTCTTGGAGATTATTATAGTGGACTCAAGTGCTTCAGGCTGTGGTGAAATTGGTTGACCAAATGAGCAATACTATGAGAAATTTGTCACATATTTGGACTTATTATCACTAATAAAAGAGAAAGAGACATGGCTGAAAGGTGCCTTCAAAATTTTGGCTTTATCGAATGGATGGTTGGGTTATGGTTTATTTCTCTAAGTCAGGGTCTAAGTTTCGAAGGGGAAGAGCCCACGAAGGAGCCAAAAGGGGTGCACTACACATAAAATAAAATGGTGGAAATTTCTTTATAAATCTCAATGTTTCACCTCCCATAGTGCATGTGGGATAAACCCACTTCCAGACTTTTTTATAAAAAAAATCCAATTTTCTCTGTGTGACTAGTTGACTTCTGAGGCAGTTCCTTAGCAAATGGTGGTGAATTTTGGGAAACTGAAAAAAAAAAGGGTGGGGGGGGGGGGGGCTAAATAACAATAACCTTTTTCAGTTTTGGCATAGATACTATATATTGGGAGAATCGAGAGCATCTTTGAGCCTTATTTTTCGAATCTCAGAATTTTCTTGTTTGACACATATTTTTTGAATGGAGATCTTGGGTAAATGGAAACAAATATCAAGAAACTGAAAGATTTTTTTCCTTAGCACGGGCTAAAAAACAATAACCATTTTCAGTTTTGGCATAGTTGCTATATATTTGGATAATCGAGAGCATCATTGAGACCTATTTTTCGGATCTCGAAATTTTCCTGTTTGACACATATTTTTTAAATGCAGATCTCAGGTAAATGGAAAACAATTTCAAGGAACTGAGACAAGTTTTTTCTCAAAACAATATAATCTAAAAAAAACTCTTCCAGATTGTACACAACTATCATGAGCTCAATTTTGAGTTGAGGAAGGCCTCCAAAAGTTGTCTGCAAGAGCACACTGCATTTTTGCACCCCCATTCTGCACATTTTGACCAGTCTTGGGAGAATTTATTTTTGAGGGGTTATACTTGATCATTTTCAGTTCTTGATAGGTTCATTGTGTATCCAAGAGAGAGATATTTCCAATGAGATATCATGAGCTCAATTTTGAGTTCCGAAAGGCCTCCAAAACTTTCCTGCAAGGAGGCATTGTGATTTTCCTTAAGGCATTGCGCTTTTGCCAGAGGTGGCATTGGGTTTTTTTCCCCTAGGCACTACGCTTTTTCTAGGGACCTCCAAAGGTAAAAATGACACCACCATTGGATTCATAAGCCCATAAACATGCAATTTTGACACTTTTCAAAGAAACATTGGACAATTTGGCAGGGAGAAATGGCCAAAAAGACCTATGCCCTCATTTTCACAAAGGCACTGCACTCCTGAACAGTGTTGTGATATTTGAATTTTTGAGGGGTAAAACTCATCATTTTTGGAAAACAAGTACATTTTTCAAAACTATACAAGATAGTCTTTCCAATGAACTATCCTAAGATCAATTTGGACATCAGCAACCTCCTAAAAACTTAACCTGAAGTTGGCACTGTGCTCCTAACCAAGCGCTAATTTTTCTGACTTTTCTTCGCATTTTTTATTTCCACCTTGGAAAATCAAGTTTTTACTGATGTAATTCATGGATGTAAATGTAATTATGATGTTTTTAAGTTACCTAGGGTAAATACATTAGGCAAAAATTCTTCATGAGTTGTAATGAATCAGTTCACTTAAGTTAGGGATGAGTCACTTGGACCTCCCTACACTCTAAGTATGTAGTTCAACTTTTGGTGGAACAAATCCTCAACTTAGAGATTCGACCCTAAGGTTGGGATAGGTTATTTTAGGCCTATATCTTGTAATTTTTGACTCATTTCATAGGTGTTTTTCATCAGTAATTTTTTTCTATTTTGTAGATGACTAAGTACTTATCCTAGATTTCTAAAAACAAAATTCATGAATATTGTGAGTTTTAGAAATCTCACTGCTTTCATTATACTTAGGATAAATTTTTCACTATTTTGCTATCCTATCATGTCATGGTTAGCCTATCACTCCCAGAAGACCCCTCATAGGCTTATGACACTCATATCTGTCCCATTTTCACACCCATGACCTCAATACTCGATTTTGCGTACCTATCACCCTTCCAATTCCACCTCGGATTGCCAAGTAGCCTAACCTTTCCCGCTATTCACCAAGTGCTTCAAGCATTGGTGATCTCAAGCTACCTCTTTAGGCTCTTTAGATAAATAAAAATCATTATTTTTTGGCTGCAATGCATAAATTTTGTCAAAAGCTATGTTTTACACCTAAAGAGCCCAAGTCAAGTTTTCAGCCAAAGGCCAAGTCCAAAGAGCCTCCCACTAGGTCATTTAGGGTTTCATAGGTTATAGGATTGTTTTGGTGTTCTAAATCATTGTTTTACATGTACCAAGAATATGAAATCAAATGGAAACGAGGGACAACACATGATTGTCCAAAATAGGTCAAAATTCTTCAAGCAAGGACTCCTTGGTCAAGTGAAAATTATGCAAAGAAAAGCTGCTCATTTTGACATTTCTGTAGAAGTTTCAAGGTGGCTATTAGCAGAAAATAAGGTAAGAGGCCAGCTCCTCACTAAAGGACATCCACAGAAAATCAAAGGAAGCAGGCATGTGTTCAAAGAGAATCAGGGTTTTTAGGACTGATTGGCTAAATAGTGTTTCCAAGCAAGAAGCCAACGCAAAAGACCACAAAGACAGAGGCACATCCACACAACCAAGCATAAATCGAATATTTTTAGAAATTATAAATGAAAAACCGAAAAATGTGAGATGAACTAGACAGAAATGAATGAACTTGAAAGGGCTATAGAGAACTTAGAAGACAACATTAATTATTTTTCTCTAACAACCCTAAAACCTAAATTTTTGGGAAGATAGGCAAAGCAGGTAAAATGAAGATGATGGGCCTCCATCATGACAACATAAAGTTTCCAAGAAGTTATTGAAGGTAATTCCTAGGGTTGTCTGAGGCAATGGTGCTTCACCACATCAAAGGGAGATAATGCAAAGAGTATCAGTGTGAAGGAGATCAAGGCTCCATTTTCAGTCATAGCCCTCAAAAGGGTCAAAGGAATAAAAGTATGGTTTTGGGTTATAAGGTAAAAAAATAACATGAGCATGAGTTTATTGTTGAGTAACTGAGGTGTCAAACTTCAAAGAGTGACTAAGGAGACAAGAAAAAATTGTGTCATGGCATCTGCAACAAACCAGAAGTGGCCAAGAGGAGACATAGTGGGCATGATGTATAAACTTAGTCTAAATGGATACATCACTGTCAAAATCGGTAAGAAGGTAAGAAAAACATGTTTTTAGGTTCACTAACACTCAGAGATGCCAAAAAAGATAAAAAATTGTTTTTCAATTTCTCATGTGCAAACAAAGGAGGTTTGAGATGCCAAGACCCTCAAAAGGTTAAAAAGGACCTCTTCGTCTCTCCATAAATCCATCACCCAAGAAGAAGAATTTCCTTGAAAAATTTTCAAACCCCTTGCAAAAGGATAAAAGGATATCAGTCAAAAGGATAAAGTGACAAAAAACTTAGCAAAGTGGGTTTTTTTATTTCAATTTATTTTTTCAAAAGTATAAAGGCATATTAGTGGTCATTTTCTAGCTCACTTGTCATTTGCAAAATAGAAAAACCTTTTTGGAGAAATTTCTGAGTTTTTGGACAAATCTTGGGCCAAGTCACTAGCACTACGCACAGAACCTAGTGTTGCGCTCACAAACCCTGGCTCTGCGCATATGCAAGTTTCCACAATGTAAAAATACACTGCGTTGCACTCACAGGAGGAGGTGTTGTGCTTACAGCAGGGTGCTACGTGCAAACCTATTTTTTCCAAAAAAGACTCGACCCTCCCAGAACCGCCATGCTGCAATCACAAGGAACCAATCGGCCTTGGGCCTCGTTTGCCATGCCCACGACACTCGACAGACTAGCCGTGCATGTAGGCCCGACAGCTTGCACATAGGGTAGAAATTGCCCGTGAAGACCCAACTTGCCCGGCAAGCAGTGCACAAAGGAGTACTTCTGACTGCCCTAATTCTAATCGTACCGCATAGGGAAAATGCCTTTACTCAAATTTCCCTCAAAGGCCAAAGGGACACCTCCAAGATACTTCCAAGACCCTGCAAAGGAGTTCAAATTATTTTATGAAAAGGGTCAAGAAATCAGTGAAGAGGTTGAGAGTGGTGATGATGTTGAGAACAAAAAAATATAATGATGAAGTAGAAAACATGATGAAGATGAAGAAGTTAATGACAGCAGCATGGATCATAGCCATGATAAAGAAACCAACAAGACTACAATCACACTTCTTTCATTCACATATCAGAGAGGGCCAAGACATGTGTTTGTTGCCTCTAAGAGGCAAGGGACCATTCCATCCACCTCATCTCAGCCACTAAACAAAGGCAAACAAAAGGTGAAGAGAGGTAGGAAAGAGATAGCTAAACACTATGCCTTGAAAAACAAGCTCACTAGTGCCAAGCTCAAAGTGGCCCTCATTGAAATTCAAACACTAAAGGAGGAAAAAAAACCAATAAAGGCTTGGAGACATGGCTCAATATTTTCCATAGGCTTCTCAAACCCCTTGAGGAAGGTGTCAACCAAATTTGAGGGAATTTTGAACATTTTTGGTTTTTTGTGAATTTAGAGGCCTATAAACGCAGCAACACTAGCGCTACGCTTTTCCCTCAGGAATCCTAAGAGGAAAAACTCTACATTTTTGGATTTCTCATGCCTAGCACATTATTCTCACAAAATTTTAGAACATTTGGAGCATTTTTTACCCCTCAAAAGGTCAAAAAAACACCTCAGCTTTCACCATTCTACCTCCTTTTCAGGCCTCGCGTTGCGCTCAGAGTAGTGTTGGGAATTTGACTTTTTTGGGCAGGTTACAGAGGCTCAATCAGAAAAATAAATGTATATCTGGAAAGAAGACTTAGTAGGCTTTCCAACAGGCCATCACGGAGAAAAATTTGACATCAAGAAGTTCCCCAAAACTTAGCTGCAAAAGGACCTATTTTGGCATTGCGCTTATAGATAGCACTGTGTGTTTTTGGTCAAAAGTCAACAAAACACACTCATTTATTGCAAAATCATATTTTAGTGTTTTTTAAGGAAAATAACTCTAGAATTAGGTGCTAGAAGTTATTTTGGAATTTATTTCATGGGATATTTTGTGCTTTGGGCCTTGCATGGTCTCTTGGGCATTTATGACATTTATGAGTGATTTTGACATTTTCCAACCCTCTCTAGGGTTTTTTCCCTCCTTTTCTAAGATAAATAGAGCATGAGGGCTTGATTTTAAATGTTGGCATTTGATGAGTTTTGAGAGAAATACATGGTTTTCTTGAGTTTGAAAGAGAAATTGGTCTTGTGGATTTTATGAATGGATTTATTTGATTGATGATGAAGGAGGATATCTTGCACGATCCCTGAGCTTGGTTATTGGTGAAGTGCTTCTCTTTCAATTTATTGTTTTCTCGTGCTTTCATTATGTTTCCATCCTTCTATGTTACAGTAGAACAGAAGAGTATAGGCTAAGAAATGTTGTTGGAGGCACCTTAGTCCTTCCTATTGTCTATTTTCTTTATGTTTTCCTCTGTTGGGTTAGTTTAAGGAATTCTTAGTTGCTTCTTAGACCTACCTATGCTTTTTTATTCCACGAATGGTTCAATATAGTAGTTTTCAATTATGTTTCATGGTTAGCCTTGCTTATTTTATGTTATTTAAACTATGTTTTGGAATCTCTCTTTGAAGAACTACTTGTTAGGTTTTAGCCAAAGAGGCCATGCTCAGATCATGCCCTTTTTCCATGCTTGAGGAGTTGCCTTAAAGTTCTTTGTAGCTTTATCATAGATGCTTGGGAGTTCCCTCTTCCTTGATTAAAGCTATATGTTATCTTGTATGTTTTCTAAACCTTGAAGGTGAAATCACTAGAAGTTAGATAGCTTTCTTGCTTTCTATGGCTCACTGAATTGTTCATCTTGAATGCTTTGTTTACTTAAGTATAATCAAAGAGCTCTTTTTTTGCACTATCTTATGATTATGTCCTTATGTTGATCAGTATTTGAGACTATCTTATTTAAAGGTACTTGTTTAAGGATTCTTCACTGCCCTTACACACCTACTATGCTCACCCACTTAATGTTCATTTCACTCCACACATGCCTTAAAGATTACTTGACCATGCTAGATTTTCCCTGTTATGCATCTCGTTTCATTGTTGAGATATCCATGACTTTCATAGACTCCATAGCCCAATGATTTGAAGACTTCTCATTCCATATATTCTACTTGACCATCCTACCCAACCAAAACAATCAAACAAACCCTACACTTAACAACTAGCCTAAAACCAAACCCTAAAAAGTAAACAAGTTCACATCCTTTGCATACAATAGAGAGAGCCCTCTCTGAGTCCAAGAAGGTTAGGTCCTAGGACTCCAAAGACTGTTCTGATGTTACCCTATGCATTTGGTCTACCAATTTTCCAAATCATAGAACCCTAAAAATAGGTTTAATGTTTTTTCACTGATCAGAGACTCTAGTGAAATCAATATTTGGCAGGAAATTAATGAAAGAGTTGCAGCTATTTCTTTGGGATACCTGTGGTATGGAAATTTAACATAGTTTCTTCTTATTTCACATATGTATGAATTGTTTTTTTCATGATCCTTTTCATCTCTATTATATTCTGGTCTTCAATTTGATAAGCAGAATACATCTCTCATGCTCTGTTTTGGGAAAATCTTCATATTTTGTTCATTTTCTTCAGTTTAGAAAGAATACATGCTTTTCCTTACTCTTTATAGCACCTCACCTGTCTGATCCATCCCACCCAA
Source organism: Pinus albicaulis (assembly GCA_034641835.2). Lineage (NCBI taxonomy): Eukaryota > Viridiplantae > Streptophyta > Pinopsida > Pinales > Pinaceae > Pinus > Pinus albicaulis. The sequence goes on along the minus strand of CM076582.1, from coordinate 1,434,221,558 downwards.
GAAACACTAAAGTTTTAGCCTTCCTACCTACCTTTCCCCATTGAATGGACTGTAATCCTAATCTTATTTTCCCTGACCTAGCCTCTTTGACCTAATCCTCATCCAACAACCCAAATCAAAAAAAAAAACCCCTATACTCATACCTAGCATAAAACCCTAATTCATCCAACTCTCTTGGTTGTGATTTTGTGGAGAGAGCCCTCTCTAGTTTGGTAGGGCTAGCTACCAAGCTAAGATATTAGTTTTTGGCTACCTCTATTTGGACTCTTTCTCAGCCTTAGAGATCCAGTGGAGTGCTAACATATTGGCATCGTTGTCGGGGAGGCGAAAAGACAAATCTTCCCTGGGAAAGAATGACAAATATCAGTTCTGATTTTTTATGGTGAATAACGATCAGGAACAATAAGGTTGTACCATTCACCTGGCGACTCCATTGTTCAATATCCTGAGATTCAAAGTTCAAAGCGACTTCACTTCCAAAGAATCCATATTTCAGAGCATTTATGGTGATCCAAGATGACAGGGTATGTGGAAAACCCTTTATATGGTGAAATTTTACAAACTGTAAGGGATGAGCTAGCATAATTTCAGATTGATAAGAATTTCTCAACAATAGTATTCCTTTTTTTGAAATCCAGCCGACTCACACCTGAAAATATTTTTTTTTTCTTGGTTTAGTTGTTGAAATATTAGAAAATGAAATTGAACTATTGGATGTTCAAATTGAATCATATTATTTCCAAGATCCTAAACATTTCTTGGAAAGTCTTCCTCCTCTAAAAAGAGAGGAAATTTGTATAACAACTGACTTGGAGATAGAAGAAGAAAATGGTTATGAGCCTGATATTGTAGAGTTGGAATCAGGGTTTAGCCTTGATGAAGAAATTGAAATAGGTCATGAATTCCTTGATCCCATTGTTTTATATATGAAGGAGTTTTTCACTGCAAAGTCCCAATTAATTTCCAGTATTTGGCATGTTTTTCATGAGCTCATGGTTCTTTGTTGTGAAGATCAAACTTACAATCAGTTTCTAGTGTCCTTACAAGCTTTGGCTCTGATTTTTGTTAAAAGAAGTGAAGGGGCCCAAGTACTAGATCGGATTTTTTATTGGCTATATTGGATATTTTACATTGATTTAAATCAATCATCCAGTGTTAGAATAGGTTATATGTACACAAATAAGCTTGTTGGACAAGCATATCCTTTAGCATCTAGTTTACAGTTTGTAGTATGTGCGTTTTAGTTTGTATAAGTGGTTTGGTTTCGGAAATAAATATCAGTTTTTTGTTGTTTGTGACTCCATTGCCTAATGGATAAGGCACTGATCTAAAAAATCAAGAGTTTTGTGGTTCTTGACACCTCCTCAAGGAGTTTTCTTCCCCAGTTGGAGCCGATGTTATCACAAGGATTTTCATCCCAACCACCCCACCTTATTTTGCTATGTTTTCACCTCAGCTCTGCTGTCATCACTGGCCTCACATCGTTTTTTCCATTCTCACATTTATATTGCATCAGCCACGTCATCAAACTCCTTATCCTTATAATCACCATTTTTTCCAATTCTATATCATATTTTTAAACTTTACATGCCAATTTCACCAAAAATTTGTCTCTACAATGGAGGAAAGCAATGTTGTGAAAGTGTTGGGATACTTTAATATTATTGGTCTACTTTGTGTACATTTCCTTCTTGGAGATTATTACAATGGACTCAAGTGCTTCAGGTTGTGGTGAAATTGGTTGACCAAATGAGCAATACTATGAGGGATTTATCAGATATTTGGACCTATTATCACTAATAAAAGTGAAAGAGACATGGCTGAAAGGTGCCTTCAAAATTTTGGCTTCGTCAAATGGATGGTTGGGTTATGGTTTACTTCTCCAAGTCAAGGTCTAAGTTTCAAAGGGGAAGAGCCCACGAAGGAGGAAAAAGGGGTGCACTACACATAAAATACAATGGTGTGGAAAATTGTATATAAACCTCAATGTTTCACCTCCCATAGTGCGTGTGGGATAAACCCACTGTCAAACTTTTTAATCAAAAAATTCCAATTTTCTTTGTGTGACCAGTTGACTTCTAAGGCGGTTCCTAAGAAAATGGTGGTGAAATTCGGGAAAATAAAAGAGGCTTTCTCTCAAAACGGGATAAAAAACAATAACCTCTTTCATTTTTGGTGTAGCTGCTACATATTGGGATAATTGAGAGCATATTTGAGCCCTATTTTTCGGATCTCAAAATTTTCTTGTTTGACACATATTTTTTGAATGTAGATCTCGAGTAAATGGAAACAAATCTCAGGAAACTAAAAGAGGGGTTTCCTAATAACGGGCTAAAAAATAGTAACCTCTTTTATTTTTGGCATATCTACTACATATTGGGAAAATCGAGAGCATCTTTGAGCCTTTTTTTTTGGATTTGAGAATTTTCATGTTTGACACATATTTTTTGACTGCGGATCTTGGGTAAATGGAAACAAATTTCAAGGAACCGAGAGAGGTTTTTTCTCATAAAAAAATTATCTACAAAAACCTCTTCCAAATTATACACAACTATCTTGAGCTCAATTTGGAGTTGAGTAAGGCCTCCAAAAGTTAGCTGCAAGAGCACATTTCATTTTTGCACCCCCATTCTACACTTTTTTACCAGTCTTGGGAGAATTGATTTTTGAGGGGCTATACTTGATCATTTTCATTTCTTGATAGGTCCATTGTGTAGCCAAGAGAGATATATTTCCAAAACTCTATCATGAGCTCAATTTTGAGTTCAGGAAGGCCTCCAAAAGTGGTCTACAAGGAGGCATTGTGCTTTTCCTTAAGGCATTGTGCTTTTTCCAAAGGTGGCGCTGTGATTTTTATATGGACCTCCAAATGAAAAAATACCACCACCATTGGATTTAGAATCCCCTAAACATGCAATTTTGACACTTTGCAAAGAAAAAATGGACAATTTGGCAGGGAGAAATGGCCAAAAACACCTATGCCCTCATTTTCACGCAGGTGCTACACTCCTTAACAGTGTTGGGAGATTTTACTTTTGGAGGGCTAAAACTCATCAATTTTGGAAACCAAGTACATTTTTGGAAACTATATAGGACAGGATTTCCAATGAGCTATCCTAAGCTCAATTTGGACATCAGAAACCTCCTCAAAAGTTGACCTAAAGTTAGCGCTGCTCTCTTGACCAGGGGCTAATTTTTTTGAATTTTCTCTGCATTTTTTATTTCCACCTTGGAAAATCATGTTTTTATTGATGTAATTCATGGATGTAACTGTAATTATGATTTTTTTAAGTTACCTATGTTAAATAAATTAGGTAAAAATTCTTCATGAGGTGTAATGAATCAGTTCACTTAAGTTAGGGGTGAGTCACTTGGACCTCCCTACACTCTAGGTATGTTCAGCTTTTGGTGGAACAACTCCTCAACTTAGGGATTAGACCCCTAAGGCTGAGAGAGGTTGTTTGAGGTCGATATCTTGTAATTTTTTACTCATTTCAGAGGTTGAATAATTTTTCATTGATCAGAGACTCTAGTGAAATCAGTATTTGGTAGGAAATTAATGAAAAAGTTGCAGCATGTATTCTTTAGAAAGAATACATGAAAGATATGATCCTTGGTTCACAATATTTTTGGAGATATGATCTGTGGAACTTAGGATTGTTTCAGGCTCCCGAATTTCATCTCAAACTGGTGACCGTGGGGAAAATGTCACAATTCTCTCTCTGAACATTGGATTGGAATTTTGTAAGCATTGGCTGCAAGTACATAGACTGTCATTTCTTGTGTATCAATTTCAGAGCCAAAGGGGGAAACAGTGACACGTGGCAAGTCGTACACGTTCGCTCTACTAAACAAGTCCATAATTAGGTCATCGTAGGAGATTGGGCATAACTTTGCCTTCAAGAATCCAAATCAGGTCAGACCTATGGCATTCGAAAGAAGATACAGAGGGCTACTTCAGGGCTGAATTTCAGATATTGAAGATCCGAAATCACAGATAAAATTCAATTTCAATATCTAGCTCCTCAAAATCAAGAAAAAGGTGCGTATTTTTTTTTCAAATTATATAAGTCTTGTTTGAAAAATCAGTTTTAAGTGATTCCAAAGGCCTATTGAGCATAGATATCAGTATTGGGTTCTAAAATGCCTCCTAAAAATAATTCAACACCCATTAAACCCTCATAGTACTCTACTATGACTCATGAAGATGAATAATTGCAACATGTTCTATCAAAATTACAAGAGAAAGTGCACCAAATTTCGCTCTCAAAAAGAGCAACAAAAAATGAAATGGAAGTTTTGAAGAAAGTCGTGGAAGCGAAGATGGATGGTTTGAAGAATAATATGGATGGTTTGAAGAAATGCATGGAAGCTAATATGGATGGCATGGAAGCTAAGATGGATTACATGGAAGAAAAAATGAAAGACAACATGGAAAACATGAAGAATGATATAAAAGCATACATGGAAGGTTTGGCAAAGTTGATACAAGAAATGTTTCCTAATGGAGAAAAGATAGTAGAGGAAACTCATGATGAGAACAAAATAAATGTTAATCATGATTTCATAAACTCTAATGTTGGATGGAAGAGCCACCATATTCCAAATATGGATATGAGGAATTTTTATGGCAAGGATCCCATAACATGGATACTACATATGGAGCAATATTTTGATCTCAATAATGTGCAAAACACACAAAAGGTATGCATTGCACCTTTACATTTAGAACAAAATACATCTGTATGGTATCGATGGCTTTTATCCCGTAAAAAAATTGTCACTTGGTCAATTTTTACGTAGGAAAAGATAGCACATTATGAGGATACAAAGAGAAACACCTTCTTTAGCCAATTGATAAATCTCAAACAAAATGGTTCAGTGGCGGAGCACATTGAGGACTTCCAAAAATTGAATATAAGGGTAATTAATATTCCAAAGGAACACGGGATTGATGTCTTCATAGGGACTTTAAAGAATAACATCCAACATGAAATTCGCATTTGGGAACCTAATTCATTAGATAAGGCATTCAAGTTGGCAAGAAAAATTGAATGTAAAATTATGGCGACAAGGAAGCCTACCACTCACATCTTTAAAGATGGAAGTGTTGCTACTCCTAAACTTCCACAACCTACAAGGTTGTCACCACAACAATTGGAAGAAAAAAAGAGAAAAAGGGCTTTACTACAATTGTGATAGCAAATACACTAAAGGTCATATGTGTGATGAGAAGAAATTATTTTACATAGATTGTGAAGAGGAGGAAGAAAATGAACAAGAAACTTCAAAAGAAGAGGATATACACCAGGAACCAACCCTAGAAGAATAAGAACTGACTCTGACCATATCATGTAATGCATTGGAAGGAATTACCACTCCTCAAACTCTCAAGATAGAAGGGCATATCAAGAATAAAAAGGTAATAGTGTTGATTGCTTTGGGTAGTACCCATAATTTTATTCATTGTAAGGTAACCAAGGAATTGAATTGTTTCCTATACCCAGCACCAAAATGTAAAGTGATGGTTGCAAATGGAGGAACTCTAAATTTCTCTGGAAAATTCCATAATATCAAGCTAGCCATGGGGGAATATGTATTGAATAGTCCAATGCTTTCCATTCTAATGGGAGGTGCTGATGTTTTACTAGGACTACAATGGTTACAATCTTTGGGGACGGTAGCTTTTAATTTTCAAGAAATTTTCTTGAAATTTTTTTCGGAAGGAAAGGAAATCGAATTACAGGGTATGGCAGGGAAGCTAGGAAAGATAATAAGCTCTAATTTCATGACAAAGCTTCTGAAGAAAAAACAAAGAGGCGTAATTGTACAATTATTCTCACTAGAAGTTACAACATCAAAATCATCTATTTCTCCAGATCTCCAAAAATTCTTGGACAATCATTCCAAGATGTTTGAAACTCCCAAAGGACTCCCACCTATTCATGATCATGATCATGCTATTCATTTGATTCTAGGAAGTGTTCCTTGAAACATCAGGCCTTACAGATATTATCCTTATGTCCAAAAGAGCGAAATTAAACGTATGATTGCATAAATGTTAGAGGCTGGTATAATTCAACCTAGTCAAATTTCTTTCTCTGATCCAGTAGTATTGGTGCATAAGAAGGATGGATCATGGCGCATGTTTCTGGATTATAGGGAGCTCAATAAGCTCACTATCAAAGATAAATTTCCCATTCTTGTGATTGTTACATGGAGAAATTTATTTTACTAAGTTGGATCTTCGTTCAGGATATCATCAAATTAGAATGAAGACTGAAGATATTCCGAAAACATCATTTCTAACTCACGAGGGTCATTATGAATTTTTGGTCATGCCTTTTGGCCTTACCAATGAACCTTCTACATTTCAGGGTTGATGAATTCCATTTTCAAACCCTTCCTTAGAAAATTTGTGCTATTATTTTTTGATGATATACTAATCTACAACAGGTCTTGGAAGGATCATGTTCAACATATTGATAGGGTGCTCAAACTATTGGAGGAGAAAAAATTATATGCAAAAACATCCAAATGTTTCTTTGAAGTACAAGAGGTAGAATATCTGGTTCATATTGTATCTCACGAGGGTGTTAAAGTAGACCCTAACAAAATTAAATCCATTAAGGAATGGAAAGTCCCCACAACCATAAAGCAGTTTCATGGATTTCTCGGGTTAACAGGGTATTATCACAAGTTTGTTAAGAATTATGGGAAAATAGCAGCACCTCTAACAACATTATTGAAGAAAGGTGCATTTTCATGGACTCCTAAAGCAAATAAGGCCTTTAAACATCTTAAAGAGGCAATGTGCCTAGCACCTGTCTTAGCTACACTAGACTTCATAAAAACCTTTATTGTGGAATGTGATGCCTCAGGAAATGGAATTGGTGTTGTTTTAATGCAATAAGGAAGACCCATTTCTTTTGAAAGTCATCCAATCAAAGGAAAGTATTTACAAAAGGCTATTTATAATAAGGAAATTTTGGCAATACTACATGCACTAAAGAAATGGTGACCTTACCTAATGGGAATACACTTCAAGGTAAAAACTGATCATGATAGTCTTAAACACTTTTTGGAACAAAGACTATATTCAAAAGAGCAGCAAAAATGGGTCACAAAGATGTTGGGTTATGACTTTAAAATCATCTACAAAAAAGGGAAGCTAAATGTTGTTGCAAATGCACTCTCAAGAAAGGATGAAGAGGTGGAAGCATTGCTTTGTGCCATTTCTATTATCCAACCAGATTGGATTACCGAAGCAAGAGATGAATGGAAGAAGGACAAAGAAGTGTGGACACCCATTCAAAATTTTCAGCAAGATCCTAGTACATCTGATACATTTAGTTGGAAAAATGATTCCTTATGGTACAAATATCGCTTATATATTTGCAAGAATTCCCAACTAAAACAAAATATTCTTTTGGTAATTGCACAGTTCTCCTTTAGGAGGACACTCAGGATTTTTAAAAACTTACCACAATATGAAGAAATAATTTTTTTGGGATGGCCTTAAATCTGATATTCAAAAGTTTGTGGCGGAATGTTTGGTTTTCCAACAAAATGAAGTTGAGACAATTAAGACCCTAGATCTTCTACAACCTTTATCCATTCCAAGTAAACATTGGGAGGAGATTTCAATGGATTTTATCACGGGTTTACTTAAGTATGAAGGAAAGAGTGTCATCATGGTGGTAGTTGATAGACTTACCAAGTATGCACATTTTTGTGCATTATATCATCCATTTAAAGCAAGTACAGTTGCTACTGCATTTATGGAAACAATTCAAAAGCTATATGGAAACCCGAAGATTATTGAGTGACAAAGATCCCATTTTTTCAGGAAATTTTTAGACATAATTATTTTCTTGTTTGGGTACTCAACTAGCTCATAACTCATTTTATCATCCTCAATCCGATGGTCAAACTGAGATAGTGAATAAATGTTTGGAAGGATATTTTCGATGTTTTGTATCTGATAAGCAAGCACAATGGGTCAAGTGGTTACCTCTCGTTGAATGGTGGTATAACACTTCTTTTCATACTGCAGCAAAAATGACCCCATTTATGGCACTTTATGGATATCATCAACCATCCATCACATATTCTTTAAGGGAAAATTCTAGGGTTCAAGAAGTGGAAGATCACATTGAGCATCAATAAGAAGTTCTCCAACTCTTAAAGGATAACCTAAATTTGGCACAAAATTGAATGAAACAACAGGCATATCAACATCGCAGCGAGAGAAATTTTGATGTAGGAGACTGGGTGTTTTTACGTCTACAAACATACAAATAGATGTCCCTCAAGCAAGCTAATAAGGATAATAAATTATCACCAAAGTACTATGGTCCTTACAAGGTGTTGCAAAAGATTGGTACTATGGCATACAAATTGGAGCTTCCGGCTTCTTCACAAGTGCATCCAGTTTTCCATGTTTCATGCTTAAAGAAGGTTATAGGGGACAAACTTCCAATTCAAACAATATTTCCAGAACTTGATGAGGAAGGAAAAACCATATTGGAACCTAAATCATTCATGGAAACAATAACTCGACAACTACGAAATCGATCAATTTCAGAGTATCTCATCAAATGGAAGAACTTACCCACTGAAGATTCTACATGGGAGGATGAGAAGTTTATACAGAAGCACCTGGAGCTACTCAAGTGTTGAGGACAACACTTTTGTGAAGGAGAGGAGCATGTTAGGTCCCTATATTACTATTATAGTCCCTTATTGTTGTTAGTGTAACCTCCTTATTGTTATTGTTGTACCCCTATAACCCCCATATTGTTATTATTGTGCCCTTACATGATTATTATTAGGTTGGCTAGGATTACAGTGTGGCCCCATGGGCTCCTATATATAGAAAGGAGTTTTGGTCATTTGCATCATCCAAGAATTGTTCATTTATGTAATGTATTGGAGGTTTCCCCCTCGAATTGGTTGATTTCAAAGGCGTTGATCTCTCTTTTCTTCTATTTTTGGAGCTGATTTCATAACACATTCATGCTATCAACTCACATACTCTATTACAGAACCATCAGTTGTAATACACGAAGAATCATATTACATGCACAGAATTATTCTACTACTGAAATTGTCTCTAATCTCCCACTCGGTTGGTACCATTCATTTATGACAGTTTAAATTCAATCTATTATTATTTTCAGTAGTCACACGGAATTGAAACTCTGTTTAATTCAATATTACACATAGATGTTGGAATTCTTCATTCACAATTAGACAGAGACAATCATGAGCATAAGGATTCTTTTAATCACTTTCATTCAACATTTATCATGTACAAATAAATACTCAGAAATATTGTTTCTCTCTATTCACTATCTATGGTCTGATTCTACATTCATTTGGTTATTTCCTTGCATGTATATTTACAATGATTAAATACAAAGTTAGAATAAAAGTAGATTTTTCTACATTCATAAATCTCTCATTATTTATTCCATAATGCTCTCATTCTTTCAAGGTAAATTGGCTTTTTCTTATGGAAAAAATCTCACATATACAAAGTTTTTTTCTAAAATTATTATAGAATAATTAAAATAACTAAGAATTTTTACAATTAAGGAATTATAATTCCTTTACAATATTGAAACCCATTTTTGCAGCTTTTCTTCAAAAATCCATGATTTTTTGAAAATGACTTGGAAGTTTAGATGCTCCTACATTAGACTCCCAAGGTAAAGCCTTTAATGAACCATTCCTCATAGATCCCAAATTTTGTACTATAATTGATCATTTGTTTCTTTATGCTCCTGTTTAATTGCTTTTGTTGTTGTTGCCTTCCAATTCTCTGGCTTCCAAACTTTTTTTTGCAACTTTCCATTAACCTTACTGATGCACTATTGTACATTCATTTTTCTCCTACTATTAACTTCCTTTCTTACATCAATGTGCACTCTCTCTGGCACTTTCATCATAATTTTCTGTAGCCTCTCTATTTCAACATACAATCTGGATTTTAGTTGAAATTCATTGTTGTCCTCTCTCAACTTTTGCATAATAATTTCAAAATTCTTATATTGATCCTCCTCCCTAGCATACATCTATCCACATATGTTTAATATAATTGAACGTCTTTTTCTTTATTGTCTTACAACAAAAATATTGTTGTCTTCTCATTGAAATGTGGTGTTGTTGTTTCTCACCAATTGTTTCATTTTATTTTCATGCATGCCACTATTATATGGAACTCTAAGGTGTTCCTCAAAATTATTTGAGTTTGAAAACCCTATGAAACCCTCATTACTTGTATCTCTTTCCATCCATTTATTTAAAAATTTGATCTCTTCCTCAAAATATCTAAGCATTTACTTTGAATTTTCTACTCAAGGCTCAATTTCATTTTCAGGAAATAGATCAAATTTTATTCCTTTAATCACATTTACATGTTCATCAACATTTCCTGCAACCTCATAATCAATTTTAAAATAAAAATTTACCTCTGTTTCTTTAGATGATGTAAGTGTCCCTTTATTGCTAGGCACTTATGAACATGTTTAATATTTCGCTCTAATCTCTTCTCTTGGCTCAGGTCCTCTTAGCAACTTTTTCGACAACTCTAATTATTATTCATGTATCTCAAGCATTTCATCTGAATGGTTTTTCTTCTTTCTCCTTTGACTGTCTCCACTAGTCAAATTTCCCATGTTATCTATACCAACAAGTCCTTGCAACGGATTAACAATAATTTTATTTATGAATTTTACATGATCTTCACTTTGATTGTCTTTAATAGAAAATTATGTTTCATATACTCTAGTAGCAAAATTATAATTATGTTCTTAAGTTATGCTTTTGCAAATCATATTTCTATCTTCTTCATCAATCTTCATGAAAAAATTAGGTGACTATCTTTCTTCCTTGTCTATGCAACCTGCAAACATATGCAAATAATTATATTTAAAATCATAAGACTTTGTGGCCTTATTTTATGCCTTGTACATAAACTTCTCGTGTTTATTTTAACTTCCCAAATAGTTCATGAGATTTTCAGCAATTTTCGCATTGTCTTCATCATCCTCTCTAAGGATGTCTCCTTTCTCTCCTGTAATAATTTCATCCACAATTCCATTAATTGGAATTTCTTCAATATTTCCTTTATGAGGAAACTCTCCATTGTCTACACCTGCGTAATTTGCATTAAAAACCACTTCATTAGTTTTAAAATCATGAGATTCTTGGATCTCATAAGCTTCTTTGTCCTAATCTTCACCAAGGATAGGTCCTTGTTTAAGTTCATAATAGTGAACATTCATATTCTGCCTTGAGTTCTCTCCTCAACCAAGCACACAACTTGTGCTCTAGTTTAACCTGCAACCTAGGCCACTTTAATTTCTTCTAGATAATCAATCCATACCTTTGGTCTTCCTCGCCTTCCTATAGAAATTATATAAGTGACTTCAACTGTACTTTTATCTCAGCAACTTCTTGGTAAACTTCCTCTTGAATCATGCTTCTCTTTATTTCATTTGCTTTGGAATATTATTTTCTTTTGTTGTGGATTTTCTATGAACCCATGACATGAATATTTGTATTCATCTTCCTTATTCCTTTGCAAAATTTACCTTTTCCACTCGTATACTGCATCCAAGCCTCTACAATAACAAGCTACTCCTTAACTTATTATGTACAACACCTAAGAAAGCTATCTCTAGGCCTAGGCTTTTGATATCTTTGGTTCTCTCCTCTAGAACCTCTTGAGCTTTCTACTCCTTTTAGTATTTTTCAAATCTTTGCTTCTTCTGAGAATATCCACTTGTCCTCCTCCTTTCAACCTCATTTGGAACTTGCAAGTTTCTTTTCCACAATTCTTAAATAATTCCTTTGTTCTTGGTTATAGTCCCTCTAATGTAATCATCCCCATTATTTCTACCTATAATAAACAATTTAGCTCACAAATTAGTTGAAAACATATGACCACTTTACCTCTTTGTTTTAGCTCATTAGAACATGCATACTATTTTGCAGTCTGTGATCCTTCTGTTGGCTCTATTGTTGCATAAATTCTATTTTTCTTCCTCATCCAAAAAACATGCTACTACTTCCTCAAAAAGTAGACAATTATTTGTATCCTCAAAGAACATCAGTGTTCTTTTTCTTTATCCAATAGATAAATCCATGAAAGTACCATCTCTTGCTCAAATTAACTAAAACAATAAAGCTTCACCTGTCATATTTCACCAAATCTGATCCTCTACAAGTTTTTCAAGCTTTGTCATTCTTTGATCTTCCCACCAAGATATTTCTAGCTCTGGTACCACTTGATAGCAGGAAAATTTACTTTTCCTACAACTTTAAATTTATTCAATTTTTAATTTTGGTAATCTACCAATAGTAGGTGTCCATATATCTTACAAACATTAACCTTCAACTGAACATCAATATGATTCACATCGCATTCTTCAATTCCACATAAAATTTACCATATGCTAGACACCCGCAAATTTCCATGGAAAAAATCCAACTCATCATTCAAATTTAATCTAGGTGTTTCTTTGGTTATCATATCTAACGTCACTAGAACAAAATATGGAAATAACACCTTAAATTTTCAGCAAAATTTAGTGTTTTTCAATTCACAAATTGGGCACCTTTCCCAACACTAGAATGGGCATGACCGGGTAGTATTGTATTAGCACCATATTTTGCGTTGTAAATTTCTTTAGAAAAAACATCGAAAATACTACTGGAAAAGTAGCACCATAATTAATGCCTGAAATAGCGCCCCAAATTTTGTCGAATTTTGCACCGTAAATAACATCGTAAGTAGTACCAAGAATAACGTCATAAATAACACCTGGAATAACGCCATTTCAGCACAAGAAATAGCACCTGGACTTGCTTCTAATTTGTCTCCTATTTTGGCTTCCAGTTTAACGTCCAATTTTCTTCGTGTTTTTCTTCCACTTTTCCTTCTAGTGTAGCTTCCAATTTTTCTTCTAGTGAGGCTTCCAATTTTGCTTCCAGATTTGCTTCTAGTGTGGCTTCCAATTTTATGTCCATTTTTTCTTCTAGTGTGGCTTCCAGTTTAGCATCAAGTTTTTCTTCTAGTGTGGCTTCTAGTTTGGCTTCCATTGTTGCTTCTTTTTTTTCTTCCAATCATAGGAAATAGCCTTAGGTTTATCACCAGATTGAGCGTTGGGTTTATCAACAAGTGTAGTGTTAGGATATGCGTCCAGTTTGGTTTCTGATTTGGCTTCTATTTTTTCTTACCATTTTTCTTTTAATGTGGCTTCCATTTTGGCTTACATTGTTGCTTCTTTGTTTGCTTCCAAAAAATTATTATTGTTTTGCATACAGTTAAATTAATATGTTTTATTTAAATTTAATTAGTTATATGTATCATGTCTCTTAAATAACTTATATGATTATACATCATATGAATTCATTTGAAATATTTTATAGGATAACATTTATAAAGAATTTTTAGGGAAACAGACATCCATACAAATAACAACATCATTATACTTATTAAAGCTCCATCAAAATAGAATATACAACATCCAATATATAGAAAATAACAAGATAATTACCTTAACATGATCATAATCTATAATTAAAATAAGTGAATCAAATATCTATAATTTAATTGAATTTTACAACATCCATCATAAGAAATAAATCAAAATTGTTGTACGTAATAAATATGCATCCAAATAATCAATCACTTTCAACATATAAAAATTAACGAGTCAATACTGAAAATATCATCATCATATATGTATTTGGAGACTCTCTCATTACAATTCAAAAATGTATCAAATCGAATCATTGCAAGGACCCAAATACAAGACCAACTCTACAAATAATCCAATTGATCTGGATAAATTTGAAATTTTGGATTTCTATCATATCAAGATAGAGAACAACACTTTTGCAGATGATCAAGCCAATAAATAGGTTAATTTGGTTCAAGGCAAGTTAATTAAGGAGAGCAATATAACAACTATATGTCGCATACCACGATTGCTCATAACTCAAGGATCTCGATATGCTTAAGGGTAATTAAGGAGGATAATATGATTGATTGAGGTTGCAAAAATTTGGTAGTTATTTCACAGTACAAAATCTCATCAGTGACCACTCCAGCTCATATGTGATCGCTCCAGCAGAATGATGGGTAATTCCTCCAATAGATGGTTAAATGTAATGATTAATGCTAAGCATGTGGCTAAGTGGGATGTCGTCAGCAAAGGGTTTAATATTTATGTGGCCAAGGAATAACGTCTCAATTCGACCATGTCTGTTTATGGTCCATACCAGGAAGCAATGAATTCGTAATTGATAATGTGAACATCATTAAACTCGAAGGGACTCCCCCCACCATCATTTTGGAGTTAAAATTTGGATATAAGAGGATTTTTGTGCAAAATTCATGCACAATGGCTCTCCATAGATTCTTTCTTAGCCAAAGATATCATGGCCTCCTCGTTAATAAATGGCGATTGTGGCTCCCCATATGAGATTAATCGGCCATTCAAGCAGGAAATCAAGGAGATGATATTTAGGACATGTGATTTCACCCTCGTAACGTGTCATTTGGAAGGTCTAAAAAATGATGTTGAAATTGTGCAAGTGGCGGTGGAGGTAATTATATCCAAGATAGAAAATATTGATTACAAGGTGAAAAACTCTTAGGTCGATGTGGAGAATGCAATTGTTTCAGTGTTAAAAGAAAGATTTGACCTCAATGACAGTGGTGAACATGATATGGTGATTGGTGAGGGAGGGGATCTCCCTCTGGTGTTTCCCAATCAGCAGGGTTTTGGGTAGAAACAGGGGCAAAAAGGAGCAACGAAACCATTCCAGCAGGAGGATGCGAACAAGGTAGCTACGAAGGAACTTGGCTAGAAAAACGTGGAGGGAACCAGGTAGTTAATTTCATAGTAATATCTAGGTAGATTATGTTATGTAGGTATGTAAGTATTAATGGGGTATTTTGGAGAAATTACAAGAAGAATGATGTAGTAAATATATAAAAAAAAAATTATGTATACCCAAAGATATGGATCATAGAAATTTTGGAGGACTCTGGAAATTTTTATGCTCTTGAACGTAATGGCACTAGCCAAATCCAGTTTGAATAATATAAATATACCCATTCCATTTTTTAAAAAATAACATGTGAAAAAAATGCATGTCCAACAGTTGACATAAGTCAAAGTGAAACATCATGTACAAATGATATAAATAAAAATTATGATTTATGTAAGAAAAAATGATACAAGTCAATATGATACGTCATGTCCAAATGACATAAGTAGAAATGATAAATGTCAAAAATATACAACTCAATAGTATGGTACAAGAGGTCATGAAAATAATACATATGATAGTAATTTTGGTAGTGTATTTGACACAAGCGTGTACGAAATACACTTCTTTAGCAAGTTGGTTGCTACCTACACAAGGTCACAGAGAAAAATGATTGTCTATTGTTAGTGGAACAGATATGACATACTGTAAACTAAGTTTGAGGTACAACTAAGCATACAACACTAAGAAAAAAACAAAACACAAGATGAAAATAAAAAAACTCAATGGAGCAAACAGCCTAATAACACAAGTGGAGAATTCCCCCTTTATTAGGTGTTGGTGGTAAAAAATATACAATGTTAAAACACTTGAAGAGGGTCCTTTGAGCGATGGATCTCAAATACCAAAAACAAGGAGGTCTCCTTCCCTCGAGTTCCTGCAAGTGTCTCTTCCCTCTCTCAAAGGATGGTAGATCAAGATCAAATGGTGGACCTCTCTCTCTTGGGCTAATATGTTGGTTGGCCAACATATGATTCCTTCCAATCCCTCTGTTGTTGGACTATGCAAGTTGGTTTTCTATGAAGAAATTTGGTCAACATAACAATGTGTCTCCAATTCTTCTTCCAATAGTTTGTTTATATAGATATTTTTTGAATTCCTCCCCCTTTCTCTTGGCCCAAGATGGATAGTGACACAAGAGTGGAGGAGGGTTTCCTTTTTGTGCTGCATTTAAGCCTCGGATCAAAGTCAATTGTCCTTGGTAGCAGTAAGTGGAGAATATTCCTAACAAAGTGTGCCAAGGATTATGTTTTATTGATGGTGGGGGCCCCATTGGTTGTTATCAGTGTGTGGGTGATGAGGTGGATGAAATGTCGCAGATGGGCTATGCTTATGAGGGTGTGATAGGCCAATCGTGACACACGATGATGTGTTTTTTTCGATCCACTTTGTAGATAATAGTAGCTTGGGAAGGTTTTTAACATGTAATGGGTAAAACTTGACTTGATTCTTGATGATGGGTGTACGAACATGAAGTGGTTCTCGGGCCGAAGTTTAAGACCATTGCTCCATACTTTGGCATATGGTCTACATGAGTGATGGATGCCATGGATGGTGAGGCTCTGCCAACCTGCAAGGGTGTTTATCATGTGCAATATGGGGTGATGATAAACATGGTCGGGTGAATGAAACCTATGGTTTTATTCTTCTGAAGAAATGATGACAAGATATGCAAAGATTTTTTAGGGAATACTATCATGTTGGAGGTAGAATGATACCTGCTCTTGTGATCTGGCATGTTTGTAATACCTGCAACCAATACCCCAAGTAAAAGCATATTTTTCATACAAATATTTTTCAAAATAACTTGAATTTTGAAGTTATAAAAGAGGATGTACCTGAACTGAAGTATGGTGGGTGTTTGTGCCTTAAAATGACTTATCTCTAAAAATTGGATTTATGGGGCCTCGTTTGAATATGATGAAGTGATGATCACTGTGTTTCTTGTGGTTTTGTGATTGGGTACTCTGAACTCCAGTTATGGGTTGTTGAAAATTGAAAAAGGGAAATATAGCCCATTTTCAAATCATTTGTTCTTTTTGAGGGTCTGACGTCGGAGCAGAGCTACCTTCCCGAGCTTTTCTTGCCATTGCAGCCATCCTAAGCACCCAGGATTTGCATTGCCAGTGTCAGGTAGGAGCTAAAACATCCTACTTTTTAATTGTGTCATTTTCATGTGTGGGTGGTCCCTACAAATGTGAATTTGTACGGATTTTATGCCCATTTTTGGGTGGGACCACACGGGCAATCGAGGATGGTGTGCGTTGTCCCTGTGCAAAGGGTTAGTTTTGTGTGAGGCCCTCACAGCTGGAGAAATTTTTGCGCATTGCGCCATGCACCTATGTGTGGTATAAATGCATAGTCAGTGTGCATAGGTTTTTAACAGGTGCTGGGAAGCCCATTTTTTAAATAAATTTAATTTTTTTTTGTTCAAAAACTAACTTTTTGGTGTTTTCCTTAGTGGCAGGATGTTGTGGTGAGAGTAGGACTAGCCTGATATTGGTGGCAGTGGCCCAAGACCCCATGCTTGAGAGACGCTAGATCAGTATGGTTTGTTGAAGTTCTTAGAGAACAACATACTGAGGTCCCAGGATGGGTTTCTACGTTAACTGGTCCAATGCTGGAACAGGCGACGACATGTTATGGTCCTACATTGGAGAGATGTAGTGATCCAGCCTGAGACCAATGTTTATTTTGTGATGAGTCTCTTGCCTCAGGGGGAGGCACTTCCTTATCCACTCCCTCCTGGGGGAGTGAACATCCATCACTGGGCTGATGAGGAGAGGCATTGTGGTCCTAATCCTATCACCTGAGGCAGCATCCTTGTGAGTTCTATCACTAATTTGACTAAGCGAGCTGTTTTGGCGATAAAAATTATCCTATCTAGATCAACGGCGACCCACCGAGTATCTAGTTCACAGATTGTGGTTTTGCATCAGCTCCACGCTAGTCACTTTTTTTATTGGGCCCACTATTTATATCAGGGTATGGTCAC
Organism: Pinus albicaulis; assembly: GCA_034641835.2. Lineage (NCBI taxonomy): Eukaryota > Viridiplantae > Streptophyta > Pinopsida > Pinales > Pinaceae > Pinus > Pinus albicaulis. The sequence continues at coordinate 1,434,203,713 of CM076582.1, read as the reverse complement.
TCAACTGGCCAAAGCATAGATGGGTGCTATCAAAACCTTTTCCTATGTGAGCATCCTCTATAGTACTATGTATGAGTGGGTTGCGATGTTACGCCCCTTTGTGGCAGAGCCCCTAGGTCCTCTGAGGGATCCTTGAATGTGCCAATGGGAACCTTTGATGCCCCATGGTGGTGGGGAGGAGGGGAATCGCTACTCGAATCCAACAGTCGATGTGTTACTCGAGTCAAACCCACAAGTGTTCCTTGAGTTCCCATATTCAGGGATGGATTTCTGGGGGGATCTAGATAAGGGTCTCCCTCCTGGCTATGTATGGGTCAGGCAAGTATGACCTTTTATGTTTTCTGCATTTTGATGGTTCTATTTTTTTATATATATTTATATGTATTTTATGGTGACATTTATACTATTTTTTTGTTTCTTTTACATATGCAGGTTTAGCAGGGCGTCCTACTTCTCATTTGGTAGGCCACCAGTCGAAGAGGAGGGACTCACTTGGGGCGGGTCAGAACTAGCTTGGGGGTCAGGTTAGTGCTAAAGGTCCCTCAAGTGAGGTTAGTATCATTGCAGCTGCTGGAGGGAATGCTTCCCTCTTGGTGCGGGCTGAGGCGGTCGAGGCACGAGTGGCTACGGTCAAGAATTTGTTGGTTGCTACTGATATCCGAGTACTAGCATCAGAGGCTTGAGAAACTGATGTTGAGGGTCGTATGGGGGGTGATAAGGCCTGGGACAAGGTGGTCGATGCTCGTGCTATAGACCTAGAAGATTCGTGGAGTCGGGTGGAGACGTTGAATCGGGACTTTCCAACTAGGGTATTTTATGACCTAGATGAAATATGGTTGGAGACGGTGATGGTCCGGGATAGGGTGCATCACCCAAATTTTCACAGAGCAGCAATTTCTATCGCAATTTCTACTCCTATACTGGAACTGGGTGCTCACGTGGGTCTGGAGGACCCACCAGGCAGGTCTCAACCCTAGATATTTTGTATGATGAGGGAAAGCACCCATTTTGAGGATGCTTCCCTGCATTGATGATATATATATTTCTTACTGGCGTGATATTAAATGACTTTTTTTGTATACTGGGACACATATTTTCTATGTATATATGCGATATTTATTTTTGGCAGCTCTTATTATGTGTCAATGGTTATTTTTCTATGTTTTCATATGTTTATGATGGATGTTATGCTTATCATTTTTGTTTTTTATGGATGATGGTTTATATGATATGCACCCATTCTAAGATATGGTTAGCTATTTGATCAGCTACCTGATTTGGTATATGTGTAAATGTAATGTGATCAAAGTGATAGACTAACCATCATGCATGCAATTATTTCCTAAATAGGTGTGAATCTCATATTTGAAAGGCTTGGTTTAACTACGATACGACTCACTGGGAATCAAGAAAGAAATGTAGATGGCTAATGCCCTAGTTGGAGGCATCACTCAACATCCCGATGACCACATCATATTCTGCTTGATTATTTGTAGCTAACCCGATACATACTATGTTGGTGAGGAATGGTGACCGGTCAAGAGAGGATATGGCCTAGGTGGTTGCTGCTAAATTTTGTGACCATCGAGAGGCTCCATCAAAAAATCGAAAATAGTAGATGGATGGATGATTCATCTATGACACAAGAGTGTTTTTTTTAGGACAAGTCCATGATGATTGTGATCATCATAAAAAATTATGTTACATTCATTTTATCTCTAGGGTATTGAGGCTTCCCTCCTTATGGGTGTAATTTCTTGAGGTAGAGCCCATTGCCGGGATTGTCTAGGCATGTACCATCGGGCTCGGACAAAATGAATGCTCCTTTGAGGAGAAAGTGTTTGATGATGTAAAGACCCTTCCATAATGTTTTGAACTTCTTGGGTCTTAAGGCTTCTTTTGCAACATTGTAGTGGAGGACTAGCTCCCCCTCAGAAAATGAGCGAGGGGTGATGTTGCGATCGAATGATGCTTTTACTATTTTCTTGTGAGCCTCATTATGTTGGAGAGACTCTCATCGAATTTCATCGACGAGCTCTAATTGTGGCAATCATTGTTCTCGAGGTTGAGTATCAATGAGGAGTTTGATGGTTGCGCATAAGTTGGGTATTTCACGTTTAATGGGAAGCATGACCTCCACTCTGTATAACAACTAGAAAGGTGTAAACTATGTTGAGTATTTGACCATTGTGTGGCATGCCCATAAGGTTGAAAACACCAGATGGTGCCAATTAGTTTTATGGTTGTTTACCATATGTCTTAACATTGTTTTGAGTACTTTGTTAACAGCTTCTACCTGGTCATTGGATTGGAGGTAGTATGGTGATCCAAACTCGTGCGTGAACCCGATTTGATGGGATAGCTCCTAAAATATTTCATTCTTAAAATGTTTTCCATGGTTGGAGACTAAATCCTCAGGCACAACGAATCATGCAATGACATGGTTGAAGAGAAGTCGAGTTGTGGCTTTTGCAGTGTTGTCATATGTGGGCATGGCTTCTGCCCATTTGGTAAAATAGTCCATGGCTACTATGTTGTATTTTTGGTTGCCAAATGACGTAGGGTTGAAAGTCATAAATTCAATTCCCCATTTGCAAAAGGGGCCTTCTACAATGATCGGGAGCAGGGGAGCAGGAGGTGCTCTTTCATTGTGGCATTGTTCGCACCTTTTGACTGCTTGAATGCAATCATGGAATAGGGTGGGTCAAAAATAACTAGCACACAATAATTTTTGGGCAGTGGCCATCCATGAGAGATGGTCACCACAAGCCCCACTATGGCAGTCATTTAGGGCCTGCTCAGCTTGGTCGTGTGTGAGGCATCGACGTAAAATGGTATCAACGCCTCTTCGATAAGGACGTCCCCCATGAGAAGGTATCGGGGATCCTGATGGCATATGCAACTTCATTCATCACGGGTGAGCTGCATTTTGAAATTTTGGGTTTGCAGAAATAAAAGGATGTCATTGTACCAAGGGTCCTCCGTCGTAACTAGGAACAAATGTTCGTCGAGTAGTGATTCATTAACTAGGGATCCTTGAGTCATACTTGGGAGATCAGTCATGAATTCGGAAAGGATTAGTGCTTTCTTTCTCTTGGGGGAGTTTAATTTTAGGTAAAATTCCTACAGTATAACTATCCATCGAGCATACTTATGGTTTATCATACAGCATGTTAGAAATATTGCATGGGATTTATAGTTTCTATGACTGTTGTAGTCCTTAGGATGATGTGATGCCGAATATTTTGTAATGCATGTACTAAGGCTAGGGAAGTTTTTTCTTTTGGCTCATACCTTAAAGTAGGGCCAGCTAGGTTCTTACTAACGTAATAAATTATGTGCTCTTTGTTGTCAGGTCCATCTTGGACTAACACCCCAGCCATGGTTGTATCTAACGCAGATAGATATAAGGTATAGTCTTTGTCGTAATTGGGTGGGTTGATCAAGGGGGATGAAGACATGGTGTCTTTCAATGCCTTAAATGACTTTTGAGCCTAATCATCCCATTTGAATGGAATTTCATGATGGAGTGGACACAGGAAGCCCTTCGAGCAAGTGGTATCATTGAGGAGAAAGAGTCGTAAGAAATTGGCTTTTCCCTACAGACTTTGAATTTTCTTTAGCGTTTTGGGTGGCAGTACTTCTTTAATTGCATGGACCTTAAGTGGGTAAACTTTTAGTCCTTGTTGGGATACTATGAATCCTAACATTCTTCATGCATTAACACAGAAGACACACTTGAGGGGGTTCAAGCATAGGTTGTAGTGTCAACACCGTTGAAATACCAAACATAAATCCTCCAAATGGTCAGCTTGTTTCTTGGATAATATTGTGAGGTCGTCCAAGTAGGCTAAGATAAGATGAGCTAGGTCATGGAAGATATAGTTCATGGCCCGCTGAAAGGTGGTTCCGGAATTTTTAAGACCAAATGGCATAACCAGATATGAAAATGTGCTCCAAAGGGTGATGAGTGTGGTCTTATATTGATCTGTATGTTGTATCTGAATTTGATTGTACCCCAAAAATCCATCCATGAAGGATAATTCCTCCTAACCAGCGCAAGCATCAATGACTTGGTCAATGAAAGGAGTAGGGTAGTTGTCTTTGGGACAAGCTTTGTTTAAAACTCGAAAATCAGTATAGACTCGAATGGTGCCCTGTTTTTTCATGACAAGTACAAGGTTAGAAACTCAAGATGTGTAAGTGATTGGGTATACGAATCCAACTTTTTGAAGCTTGTCTATCTATTGTTTGATCGCTTCTACTTTGGATGGGTGTAATTGACACTGCTTTGGGCAAACGAGTGATATGCCAAGCCAAGTGTCAATGTCATGCTCCACGATGGTGGGGCTTAACCCTGGAATTTTTGAATAATCCTAAGCAAATACATCCCTATACTCTTGTAATAGATTTGTATATGTGGCTACCTCATCTGGGGAGCATGCTACCCCCAACTAGATTTCTTCAATTTTTCCTAGTTTTTCGAGATATTCACCTTAATGGTTGTCGAAATATTCGACATATTTCCTTCCTCAAATGCATCGGGTGTGGGATAGGATTCTTGAACCAATATACCTTTCCTAACAGAAGGAATTCTTTGGATTCAATGGCATAAATATCATGGGTTTTTGTGCTCTTAAGCACGTATGCTTTATCTGGAAAAAAAAATGAGTGGTGATGCATTGCGTCCCATGAAAAATCTGGTTCTACCATGGCCTCTAATATATCTTCATGAGAGTGAAACAATATGTCTAAGGGATATTTTTTTTGTGTGAGGCTGTGAGGAATTGGTTTGGGCCTAATAATGTTGGTCAAAAAAAATGAATATGATTTTATGGTTGATGTCATGGAACCAGATGAGGTTGACAGGGTGCAGACAGGCTTGGTTTGCACCGTTGAAGTCACTACTACCATTGTGGTAGTTGCAGTAGTCTCGACACCAAGGAAGTATGAGAATACAACATTATTCATGTTCCCATGCATGATGATATGAATCATATATGGTAGTGTGTGTCGTCAGCATTACATGGTGGAAGAATTTCCATGATGGTTGCTTGTTTTTTAGCGAGAGCAGCTTCATACTCTCTTGGTGGTGTATGAAGGGTACAGGTGTCTTCTTTTATGTCAAGATTTTGACAAATGCATAGGTGCCTAAATGTTCGCAACATAGGGAATTTCTCTGTATCATGATCATGGTTTGTGAAAATGTTGCATGGAATAAACGTACTTACTGAGTATATTGTATGGGATCTAGTACTACTCATCATATTAGAGGATGATGATGGGAGATGGTTACAAGAACGTGTATTTCTTCGTTTCTGTCATCTCCTATTTTTATACCTTGTCTAATTTGTCTCATGTGGGAGTTTTTCTTCTAACGCTCCTCTAGCCGCTTTTAACCTTGGAAGGTAATGGAAATTCATCATGTGGTGAAATTGCGAGAAAATTCAGCAATAAAAACATGTGACCTTCTCTTTATTAGAGAGATGAATGTAAGCTATGGGTGTGACCATGCAAAGATTGTCAGTAAATTTTTTAATCTCCTGACATTCATTAACCATGTGGTCGTTTTTAGCACATAAGGCACATGATATGTTCGACTTGCTTCTTACCTCACTGGGGCGAGGGGATGTATTCATGATTTTAGGGTGCTAGTGACAATGAGGGGTAGCTCTCATTGTCCGTGGATGCCTATTTTGTGGTAACTTGAAACGACTATGTTCAGGTTATAGGTGACAAACATGCGCATGATGTCTAGCCTCAGTTGAAATCGGGTGACATAGGGGCAATGTCAAGCATGGTGGTTATCTTGGAATATTAGACAAGAATAATGCTCTTTTGTTTTCCAATCCTTTTGTACTATGAGGGTGATTGGGTACCATTTTTGGAATAATACTAAATCTCGGCACTAAGTAATTAAATGGTCACAATCGTCACACAATGCGTGGGCCAGGGCTAGGCGTGTGGGGGATTTGGGGGTGGTAATTCATCCTTTTGGTGGATGCATCTCTTCAAATACACATAGAATGGACATATTCTCTTCATTATCTTGGTTTGTGGAACTTTCTATGGACTCGAAATCTGATTTTTCTAAGTCAGAAAGGTTGGTAATATCCAGGCATAGTGACTCTAATTTTAAACAAAATTAGGGAATGTATGGAAAATCACGAAGATGTTGGTTATCCAAGCATATCTGGAAAGAATATTGGTTGGTTCATAGCCTATGAAGTACACCGGGTTTGTTAACACTCTAGTAAATTCTTAAGTTGTGGGATTTGGATTTAAGTCAAAGAACTCTAGAGGTAACCACAAACCTACTTCAAACTCTAGGATCTAGCCTTCCTAGGGTTCAAAGAGGGTTCTCTCTTTAAAATTTATCTTTGTTTGATTTGTAGATATTAGGCTAGCTATTAATGGGCAGTTTGGTTTTGATTAATTGTGTTGGTGAGAAAAAATCACTAGAAGGGATGAGTAGAGGGAAATTTACTTGTCCATTGGGCTATGGAGTCTAAATCAAGCTATCAGAACTAGGATCAGGGCCTAAAAGGTCATATATCTTCAAGGAAAGTTAGATAACCGTTGGAGATTATGGGAAATTGTTTTTTTGATTTGATATGATTGGGATAAAGGGCACTTAAGGATCCTTTGATCCAGAAAAGGGAAGTAGAAGGCAGAGGTCAAACGAGAGTGAGAGCAATTAATAATTCTCAACACCAGAAATTAGAAGAAAACAAAGAAATGACAACTAGTTAAAAACAGGGTGTTATTAACATGTCCTGTAGTAACACTCCTAGTTGTACATTTAGATTTAGAATTAAAACACAGATGTATGCATGTAACAAAAGAATATAACAATGACAAGTTTAAGAGAGTACTTCACTCCAGATAGCTTATCATAGGGATCCTGAATTATGATGCCAAATAGGTGATCCAATCTGCTACTCAAAATTGAAATCCAAAGCCTTCAAGTCAACGAAAATATCTATAGTAATCTCCAACAATTTTATTCCACACTTAATACTTCTGAAGTTGAAGTATTTATACAAAATGTATTACAAATATCCGACAAGAGTTCTATGAATTAACTTAGGAAAAATAAAATATAATTACATAATAAAAGGGACAACTGCTTAACAAATCAACAAGTTGTCCTATTTTATCCAAAATAAATAGAACGGTTTTGATGACAAGGAGCTATTGGCTGCCTATGTATCCTGCTTGTTGGCTGCTAGATATTATCTTGTAATCTACTTGCCTTCGCTGATACTCTTTCCTACTGATACTCTTTAACTTTATACTCTTTGACACTTATACTCTTTGATCATCACTTTTACTATCTTACTGCTGTAAAATATATCTTTTAGCAGTGAAAATCAGCAAACTGTTTTTTCTTTTCTTTTGCTTTTCTTTTGACTATCTTAAGGCAAACTATTTTACTGTTTTTAACTTCCATTTTTATATCAAGTCTGTGAAATTCTGCCACTCTTCTACTTTAGCAATTTTCACATTCTTCAACTTCCTAAAATTCTCATCAGCCTCGGTATATCTTGCAAAAGTAGGCTTGATGACAAAGAGATGCTTAATTTCATGATGTAAGAAGAATAAATCCTCAAAATACTGAAGTAAAAATTTCCTTGTAGGAGTGCCTTGTGCTGGTGGCTTGTTTACTTGCTCTTTAGCAAACTCACTGATCTTTTTGTCATAGTCCTTCTGTGGCATAATCTTTTCATTGAAAACATGTATATCATGTAAGCCTTTCTGTCTAATATTTGTATACTTTACCATAAATCTAGTTATGGCAAGGTTCATGGCTTCACACTTTTCTTCAAGATTCTTCATCAAGTTATTTTTAGTGACAACCTTCCTGATTTGTAGGATTGTCTTTGTCTTGTCTAATGCTTGAATTTCCTCAAGTTCTTCTCTGTTCTTGCTATTGAGAAATGTTGTCAGCTTTAATGCCTGTTCAGGTTTATCAGTTAATTCATCCTTGGTCTTCTGTATCTCTGCTTGAGCTACCAATAACAATTTTTTCTGCTCAAATATTACTTGAATTGAAGGCCATTGATTATGAATGGCTTCAATGATGTTGGTCTAGAGATGATTTTTGATGTAGGAGATCTGCTCTTTGAAAGTCAATTCCTTTTGTAGATTTTTGAGTTGCTCCCCTAATCTGATAGCTTTATGTTCATGATTTTTGGCATTAATCTGAGCTGTTTTATTTGCACTTTCAAGATTTTCAATAATCTTGTTTAATCTGTTTATTTCATTTGTCTTCAAGGAAATATCTTCCATTGCTTTTACTATCTGTTTGGCTTCATATGTATGTTGTACAGCTGTGGTAGAAGATTATGTAGCTGAAATGGTGGCAGAAGTCACTAGCACTGCAGTTGCCAGTGGGCCCTTTGGTGCTAACTTTTCTCCTAAACTAGAAGGCACTATTGTAGTAATCACTTCGATGACTATAGGAATTGTAGGAATTTCTAGCTCTTTTATAGTCTCTCTTTCTTGGACCAGTTTGTCCATTTTTGTTTCCATCTCCTTGATTTGTGCGGTCAATTGAAGTATTAATTTCATCATTTCCTATTTTTCATGTTGATCCTGGAGGACTTCTTTTGTTTTTGGATTCTCACTTTGAGGAAGTTTGAGTTGTTTCCTCAAAGTTGCTATAACTTCATTCTTTTTCTTAATCAATAACTCTGTTGCTTTGATGTTTGAGGGATCATATCCCACCTGTAATACTAGTTCCTCTAAGGCTTTGATCCTTAGGTCCTTGGCATATAGTGAAGCTTTGTCCATTTTCATCTGGTCTTGCATGTTGAGGATGGTATTTTGGAGTTTATTAGCACTCATTGCTTTAGTTGCCACTGTAGAATATAACATTTCAGAGCTCTGCCTATGGAACTCAATCTGGTCCAACTCATGGATTTTTTCTATCTCTACCTCAAGATCAACCTTTTTATAGTCTGATACTATTTTTGGTACTGAGGTAGTAGGTCATATAAATGACATCATCATTTTATTGTTGGAATAATCAAACGCTGATAATAATCTGTTCTGATTGCCAGGCTTCTGTTTCAAGAATTGAGAGTATATTTTTGTCTTTATCTCTTCATTTTTCTGCTTTATTTTCTTGTACTTCTCTTTGATGTCCAAGTCCTTTTCCTCAGCTGGCTGTGAGGAAGAGGCTTCCATGCTGTGTTGTTTCTCAATCATCTATGTGTCATCCTGGTTTACTGGTTTTTCCTTTTGAATTTCCACAAGTGTTTCATTGATTATGGTTGTTGCTATATCATCATTGGTCACTGGATCATCAATCTCATCAATATCAATTGTTACTTTCTCCTTATCAATTGAATTGAGCTTGGGCCTTTTGTTATAGATTATTTTAAAATTAGTCTCAGTTGTTGTCTCTTTTGTGTACGCTCCTTCTTCCCTGATTCTTTTACTTGATGTTTCTGGCTGCTTGGCAACTTCTAATGCTTGTGTTGTATCTTTTTGGTTTGTTGCCTCTATCAAGGTGTTTTCAATCCATTCATCTTGATTAGAAAATTTTTCTATTTCAGGCTTTGACTCATGGATAAAGGGTGTTAATTTAAATTTCACTCTAAGTTGGCTTAAGATCCCTTGTGGATGATAATTCCATGGAAAACTCTCTTCAAATATGAATTCTGATAACATCTTTGTCACTTCCTTCTCAGCGTCCCTGTGGCTGCAGATAAATAAACCAATTTTATTTTTTAACTTAAATTGGGTCTTTTTCTTGGCTTCCATCAAGTTAATTGAATCTGAATTGAGAATCTATCTAAGATATTCTAATGAAAAAACCCTCATACACACATGCTTGGGAAACTTGTAGGGTAACAATTTTGACCCAAAAATCCTTAATTCAGTGTGTTTTATATAGAGGTACCAATCTCCAACCTTGTTCTGCTCTAAAAGTTGTAAAATTATTTTCATTTCTTCACTGATCCTTGGCTGCTCTGATTTATTCAATATGGTCATTGCTGGATGCAAAAATAGCTCTAAAAACTCTGAATAGGTGAAATCATTACATTCTTTTCTCAGCAATGAAGTCCAAAAAATAATTGATAGAGGTTTTCCCTCTATATCCATTTTTTGCAAAGTGACTAGAAATTTGTCTGCTTGAAAAAATAGGAACAAATGAAAAAGATAAGAAGTATATCTAAATACTCCTTCTGTGGGTAATTTAGTCAACTGGTAGTGGATGGCATCTGCTATGAAACCAGCATATTCAAAAATCACTGATGGAGGTTGACCAGGAGACATGGTGGATAAGAAACCAAGAATAGATTCATTAGTATGCTTATCTATAAAATATCCAAGGATGAAAGAGAGCATAGAGATAATCTGTCTAGCACCTTCAGAAAATTTAGCTGTGGGATATGAAGGATTTATCTTTGGAATATCAACATGAGAAGGCATAAAATTCTGAAAGATCATGAACCTTATAGGGAAATATAGGCCAAGGTATATCTGAGTTAAGGCCTCTATAGACAAGGGGACTGCTTGGGGATCAGGTTGCAATTGTAGCATTTGATTAATAGACTGGGTTGTAAAAGTGAAAAGCGTCTCTTTATCAGCATTTACTATAGCTCTTTGATCTGGTTCATAATACTTTTGACATAGTCTTATGAATTCTTGACCTAGGTGGGTTAAGGGAACTATACACTTGGGTAAATGTGTTTCCCAAATAGGAATTTCATCTTTGTCTAGATACTTTTCATAACACCAGTTGTGTATATCTAACAAATTGAATTCAACAGCAGGATCAGCAATTTTATAATCAATATCAGTTAAAGGAAGGATTTCAACAGCAACCATAGGTGGTTGAAGGGGATTTATTGATATAGCATATTTGGCAGTGATGACTGGAGTAGACTTAGGGGCTTTGGATCCCTTAGGTTTGGGAGCTTTGGATCCTTCAGGTTTTCTGGTACTCTGTTTTTTAATCATTTTTAGGTTACTTTTGCAAGAATAAACAGTTTGCAAGAGTAACTTTCTTTTAACAGAGGGAAAACTGGGAAAATTTAGGCTAAGGATAGTATTTTTTAGGTTTTATACTCAATCAATTTATCTTAGGATATAAAACTAGTATAAAACAGAAAATAGGGATTTTTTGAGTTTGTTTGGCTGAGAAAATAGGAATTCAGGGTATTTCAGAGGTTTTTTGGCCTTTCAGATCTTTGAGATTGATATTTTAAATTGTAACAATTGAGGAAAAATTCTTTGAAAGGTGCGCAGAGGATAAACAGGGTTTTGGGAGAATTTTGCAAGGGTTTGGCCTGTTTTTTTTTGTTTTTAGGCTGTTCAACTTTATCATTTTTCTTAAAAAAGGGATTGGTTCTCTTCAAGATAATTTAAACTCAATTTTCAGGTTTGATTTCTTCGGAAAATACCTTTTTATGCAAGTATTTGGCTCTAAAAGGGTTTTGAGATTTTTCGTTGAATTTGAAGACTTCAACAGCTTTCTGGAGCGGTGAACAGCTCCTCAATTAGTCTTCAATGGTAAATTTTGATGAAATTCAGAGGTTCTAGGCATAAAAGTGCAAGCAGTGGCTTAAAAATTGTTTACACAGTTGGGAGCAATAATTCAAAGGTTTAAAACACGCAGATAAACTGATAAAACGAAGGTTTTCAAAGGTTTTAACATATATTTTGTTCATATTTATCAGTATTAAATGCAGGTCACGTCATGGCGGGAGGTGGTTTCAGATTTTAAATGGAAAACCAGGTAGTGGTTATCACACAACGTTTGGGGGGTAAGCGGATTTGGACAAAATGCACGCAATCCAGTGAAAAAGCAATACGTCAAAGAGAGAAAAATGAGCAAAACTGCCAATTTCACGTCCATTTTGCATTTGGTCGATCGATTACATTTTCTATGCGATATTGCGTATCGGCCGTCAGATTTGAAGATCATATACGAAGGGTCGGGACTAAAAGGGAAGCTGCGACCAAATGAAATGGTGGGACCAGGCTTTATATGCATTCGCAGATAGTTAAAACATATAATTAAACCTTTTAGTTTTGTTGCGGGTAAAGGCTTTAATCATATATCGAAGTGGGGTTTATTAGGCGGCAAGGATTAGCAACTTTATACATTGGTTTATATAATAATAGAGGGATGATGTTTTAAAACATAGGATAATGTTTTAACCAATGAAAAGGTGCGGGCTTTTATGTATAAGCGGGGATAAAGCTTTTGTAAATTTATTAGATTCAAAACTTTGGAATGCGGGGTTAATATGTTTCATTTAATACATTTGTAATATGTCTTAATAAAAACATAAAGGGTGCAGTATTAGTTTATTATATAGTATTTAAACCTTTTTGAATGGTTTAATGACCATAGGGGCGGGATATTTATTTAATGATAGTTTAGACCAAAGGGCTTTGTAATTGGGATTTTTTTATTTTAGCACATGGGTAATAACTTTGGTCTAAAACTTTATAATAGTGGGTTTTTGGGGTATTTAGATATAGGGAGTTTAAATAAGTAGGATAAGGTAATTAGTTAGGGATTTGATAAAATAGGTTAAAAGTTAATATAAAAGGGAAATGGAATATAACACAAAATACATAAAATCACTAAGTGAAGTGTAAGAGTAAAGCATAGCTTATATTTTTATCAGTTCACCAATACTTAGGATAAATGTATTTTTTGAGGATTTTATGCATGTTTCTGAAGGTATGAAGTTAATTACATGGGTTTTTATGCTTTATTAAGTAAGAATGAGTCTTTACTTATGAAAAGGAGTTATAATGTATGAATGAGGGATGAATAATGATAAATGAGGATTTTAAAATAAGAACTCAACATCTTCAACTAACTAGTCACTAAGCCTTGGGTCTGGTCCCAACAAAATTCAGAGAAATGCTCTGAGCCCGTTTGACTGATAGCTTAGAATATTTAATACTTATAGGGGAGGGGAAATTAGTGATTTTTCCCAGTGATCAATATTACATGCTTTCTCCACTTCATTCTACTTACTCAGCCTTATTCTAACATTTATTTCTTCATTTGGCAAGTGCATTTAGGCTTGCAACCTTGAAACATTTATTCTTTTTAAAGCATAAATTATCTAAATCTACCTTATTTCATCCGAGGGCTCATATTAAACTTTTGAGTTCCTCATTATTCTCTACCTATCTACTGATTTGTCAGGATTAAACTCTCTGAAAAACCTTTATTCACTATCTAAAACTTGAAATTGAAAACATGACAAGTTAAGTTTAAACAGTTTAACTCAGCAAGGATTATGGAATTTAATGACACTACACATAATCATCATTCTTGCAGTAAAAGTAAAAATTAGTGGCTTTTGGATTTGCTCACTTTTAGGTTTTATTTTTATCTCTTTTTTCTTTTGGGGTATATATTTTTTCTAAGTCCTTTGATCATTTTTTTAGGACTTTTACCCTCTTTTTGATTTTTATTATTTTTCACTTTTTCAAACTATGCAAAAACAACTTGCAGAAAGCAAGGTATGTACATATTTACAAGACTATCAAAGTCAATTCAAAATTTTATGAACCCTATTATTATAGGTCCCTAACAGTGGCTCCACTTGGCGATGGAATTTCCTGGTGAAATGTCAAGAACTTTGAGATCCAGTAGCCTTTGACTTTTGACTATGATGTTCCTGTAAGTGTCTCCTGCTTTATGTAATAACTCATATTTATGTCATTTTACCCTTCAAATCTTGGGGCCTTCTCTTCGGGCTTCAACTCTGTAAGGAAAACATCCAATCCAATCTAAACTTTGTAATGTATATGTACAAAGATTTGAAGTGAATAAAAACTAACTATTTGTTAACTTGAGGGAGTAGTAGTGCTTCAGCACTCTGCCATTGAATGGTCCTTCTTGTAGATCTGCTCCATCCAATTCTTTCAAAAATAAAGCATTATTTCCTCTGTAACCATAAATTACATAAGGTCATTTCCACAGGAAATAGAATTTCCCATGTTTACCTTTGTCTTCTCTCCTAGAATCCCACTTTAACACTCGATCTCCAATGTAAAAATCATCCTCTTTGGTCTTTTTATCATATATTTTCTTGATTTTATCTTGGATAACTTGGGATTTAACATAAACTTCTTCCCTTGTTTGTTGCAAGTGAACAGTTTGGTTAATCCTTCTCTGAATATCATTAGTTTCAACCTGTAATTATTGGATAATTTTCATTACTAGCATTGCTAAGGAGGATGGAAAAATAGCATCCATTCCATAAACAAGCTGATAAGGAGATGTACCAATGGACTTCCTAGTTGTAATTTTATCTGCCCATAGGGCATTGAGTAACTTTCTATTCCAATATTTCTTGTTATCTTCCAGTAGTTTTTTAATGATATTTACAAGACTTTTGTTTGAGGATTCAGCTAGGCCATTACCCTGAGGGTAATTTGCAGTAGAATGGCCTAGGGTAATATGGTAATTTTGGCAAAAGGAAATCATATTTTTGGATTTGAATTTTGCTACATTATCAATAATAATATTTTGTGGGCATCCAAATCTTGAAAGAATGTCATTTTCTAGGAAGGTTATAATGACTGTGTCAATGGCTTGTCTGGAGGGTATGGCTTCGATCCACTTTGTAAAATAATCAGTGGCAATTAAAATCGACTTGTGTTGGCTTGAGGATGGAGGGTGAATTTCACTAATGAATTCTAAACTCCATTGTTGAAATGGCATCTCAATTGAAATAGGCTTTAGAGGTAGGGGTAACAATTTTTTCTTGCCTTCAAAAATTTGGCACTTGTGACAAGAAGTCACAAACTTTTTAACATCAGTGAAAAAAGTAGGCCAATAGAAACCAGCTCTAAGGATCTTATCAACAGTAGTTTTCCAATATAAATTCCCTCCACAGGAACTTGTATGAAACTCTTCAAGAATTTTATCAGCTTCTTCCTTTAGTAAACAATTCAGTAAAATCCCACTATGATCTCTCCAAAAGAGTACATTATCTAAGATACAAAATATTACTGTTTTAAGTTTAAGAAATCTAGCTTTAGTTCTTGACAATCCAGGAGGATCTTGTAAGTTTTATAGTACAATGATGATATCTGAGTACCAAGGTGAATCTGAGAAGGCTTCACTGATCATTGGAGTCGCCATCTCTTCCTAGTCATCAACCTGAGCAATAAAATTTATATCTAAGGTATTACAATTTGATTCAGCCATAAGTCTGGCTAATCCTTGACCTTTGATGAGTTTTGTGGGTTTAATTTCTATGTCATATTCTAGGATAGTGGCAATCCACTTACCTCTTCTTCCATCAGGACCATCCTGAGTAAGAATGTCTTTTACTACAGAATTAGGGACATAGGCAATTATGTATGAATAGAGAATATACACCCTGAAGTCTTTTATAGCCTTTACCAAAGCTAAGGCTTGTTTTTCTGTTATGTTATATTTCAAAGGGGCATCTCTAAGATTTTTACTAAAGAAAGCTATAGGTTGTTCAAATCCTTGGTCATTTTTCTGCAGTAAAACTACAGCAATGGTATGTTCTGAAGCAAATGAAAAGATTATGAAGTCTTTCTTAAAATTAGGACTTATTAGGACTGGATTTTGGTTAAGGCTAGTTTTATGGATTCGAAAGATTTTTTAGCCCCAACATTCCATTTAAGAACTGAATCTTTTTTTAGCATGTTATTCAATTCTCTAATTATTCCTGCTAAGTTTGAAATGAATCTTCTTAAAAAAATTATCTTACCTAAGAAAGCTTGTAACTCTTTGATATTTCTAGGTGGACTGATGTTCAGAATTGCTTCTATCCTAGCAGGATTAATTCTAATTCCTTCTTTGAGATTATATGCCCCAGTGACTTACCTTCTTCTAGTCCAAATAAAATTTTCTTGGGATTTAGAGAGATGCCAAATTTCCTACATTTAATGAAAACTTGTCTCAAATGATCCAAATGTTCATTATTTGTTTTGGAAAAAACAGTGATGTCATATAAATAAATTACCAAAAATCATGAATCTCCTTTGCAAAGGTTATTTCCAAAGCCCTTTGAAAGGTTTCCCCTGCATTCATCAGTCCAAAAGGCATTTTTACATACATAAAAGTGCCCCAAGGAGTGGTGAAAGTTATTTTAGCCTAATCTTCTTCTTGGACTAGGATCTGGTTATATCCTGAAAATCCATCTAACAAAGAAATCCTAGAAGAAACTACTACCCTTTGTAATATATGGTCCATTTTAGGTAAAGGGTAATTATCCTTTAAGGATACTTTGTTAAGATTTCTAAAGTCAACACACAATCTAATTTCACTTGTTTTCTTTTTAGTGGGAACTAGGTTTGAAACCCAATCAGAGTATCTGATTGGTGCAATGATCTGGGCATCATACATTCTTTTAACTTCCTTTTCTATCAAAGGTAATAGTACAAGGTTAATTCTCCTCAACTTTTGTTTGAATGGTTTTTTATCCTCTTTTATTGGAATTTTGTGTTGGATTATGTTTGTATCATAAGATTTTAAATCTTCATAACTCCAAGAAAATGCATCCTGATATTCCTTTAAAAGTTCAATATACCTATCCTTTTCTTCTTGAGGCAAAATTTTGGAAAGTTTTATCATTTTAGGTTTCAATTCTGTACCAATATTACACTCTTTTATGTCAGATCTTACTGGCTCCATTTTTTGTTTTCTAGATACATCATTGGAGTCAAAAAGATCTTCTAAGGGTGTTAATCCTTTAGGTAAGAAATTATATTTGAGGTTTAAAATTTCAGATTCATCATCCATAATTTCTTCAATTTATACTTTCTCTAAGTTATCTATGTCAGCTTGAGTAAATCTAGTTGGTTTATCAAACTTTATTCTATTTAAATCTAAGTTATTTGAAGCTATTTCACAATCCAAATCATTATCTATTGTAAAATCAGTATCTATCATACAGTTTTGAAATTCTCCTTCATTGTTCAAAAATATGTAAATTTGTTCATCCTAAGAAAAAATCTGCCAATACTTAAGATTATCTGGAATTATTGGCCTATTCTTGACTTCAGCAATATATCTATGATTTGGTTGGAATGGTAAATTTCATGTACTAGAAAAGGTAGCTATAAAATGAGCTTGTATATTTTGTTTTCTAGGTATAGTAGTAAATTTACATTCCAATAAATCATCAATTAAATCTAGCACAGTGTCTCTGTACCGGCCTAGTCTTGGATTATGAACAGAATAATCTCCATTTATTTTTTTTATGATTAATTCAAAATCTCCCATGATTAAAATTCGTTGTCCTCCTGAATTTCTAATGATTTGAAGTCCTAAAATTAAGGCTTCATACTCAGCCATGTTGTTTGTACATTTAAAATTAAGCTTGAAAGCATGGCCTTCTGAGTGATTATTTTCCAGGTTTGTTATCCAAACTCCTGTTCCTACTCCTAATTTGTTAACTGAGCCATCAAAGTCTAAATTCCATAGGGATTGATGAAATATATTATCATTGTTTGGTTCTTTCTTTTTTTCAATTAGTTCAGTTTGGATTTTTCCAGTTTCATAGTTACACAGGATAAAAGAATCAAGATCATTTGGTGTAGTGTAAATTGGAAAATTTATAGATGTTTTAGCACTACTGACCATATACTTCATCAATGTTTCTCTATATAAATTTTTAGGTTGACCAAACAACGTGATAGTAGCATAACTCATGTCCAATTATAGAGATCCCTATAACTTTTCTCCCCATGAGCGAGAAAGTAACATCCCATATCTAGGGGGGATAGCAACTACTACAGTGTCCATTAATATGCTCTTACCAGGGTATTGAACTAATGTTACACATAAGTCTTTGATTAATCCCAAACATTTAACCTTACTTGATTCAAAAGAAAAAAAATCTTTGTAAGGCCTTGTTATTTCTAGATTTAGAGTTTCCATAATGGCTTTAGGCATTAAATTGTGGGAAGCTCCAAAATATAGCATAGCGTTATGTAGAATTTAATCATGAATGGTAAGACTGATATAAAAAGGAGGGACTACTCCATCTTCATGTTTTCCATTCACGTCAGGGCCAAAAATCAACTCTGGTTGATCATCATTCAAATTAATAGAATCTTCACCATCATTCATATTCAATGTTTCAATTATAGTTGATTTGTATAAGTCAAGTTTCACTAATTCAGTTAATGGAATTGGTATTTTCAACTTAGCAATTTCTATTTGCATATTAAATGTAGGTTGAAACTTACTAATTTGAATCAGTTCTTCTTTATTAACTGTAGTTTGGCTTAGTTTATCTTGAGTTTCTACAGTTACGTTTTTATTTTCAATTGGTTTAATAGTCTCTGTCTGAGTTTCCTCTGCTTTACCGCTTCTAATTTTCTTTTCAGGTGTTGTTTGAGAGGCAGTAGAAATTTTTTCAGAATTAGAACTATCAGAAGGTGTTTTTGAATTAATAGTTTTTTAATCGACTAATTTAGGATCAGCAAAAGGTGTTTTAGGATCTAAATTTGTTGATTTAATTGAATTAGAGGCTTTTGCTACAACAGATTTTTGTATGTCTTTTGAGGCTTGAGCCACTTCATTAGTAATATCAACCATTTTAGGACTTGATGTTTTTTTAGGACTAGAAATGTTTTGGGGAGAATTGGAGCTTTGGTTGTTTTCCCTTGGGAGAATTTGCAAAAATTTTGTTTTTGGAGCTTCTACTGTTTTCTTATTCTGATTTTGGGAATATTTTTAGTAGAAGACTCATTATTTTTCTTATTTCTAAGGTTATACTGACTATGTATTTCATTTATGGCAAAGTCATAACCCTGTTTATAATCAAAATATTCACTAGATTCTAATTTAAGCTATTGAAGCTCAAACAATTCCTAATCTTCCTGAGTAAGGAAAATAGTATTATCATCATCTATTCCCATTAAATGATTCATTGAATCCTCATCTTCATCATTATTTAGAGAACATTTAGCATAGTTCTCTTGGAATGTATGGCCTTATTGTTTGGTCTGGGCCTGATTCTTTTGTTTTTCCTTAATTTATGTTTTTCTAAAGTTGGGATTTCTGATATGTTGTTGATTATCCCAATGAGGTCTTTTCTCTATATTATCTAGTCTATCCATCATTATTTCTAAGGTTTTAGCTAAACTATCTATTTTTGCATATGAATTTGAATTTTCTTCTTTGATAGTTACTCTTCTTTCATTTCTGTGTCTAGCGTTTTTAGCTAATATGTTATTTCTACACTAACAGCATCTAATTTCATTTTTTCTAAGGTGTCTGCATCTCTTTCCCTTAATTGATAAGCCATATCTGCATCAAATCCATCAGGGAATTTGAGCAGAACAAAATAAGGAGTAGGTTTAAGAGTTGAAGGAATAGAAATATAGACACTATTATACCTAGTGCAATAATCTTGAATTGAATCATTTGGGGCTCTTTTTAATGCATCAAAATTAGATAATATTTGAAGGGGAATCTTTTTCTTTTCCCATTTATTCAAAAATGTTGTAAAAAATACAACTAAATCTGTTATGCTACCAGCAGCTTGATCTTTAAACCATTTCTTTACTTCTCCAGTCAAAGTTTGAGCAAACAATCTCATTTGAACATCTGAGTAATCTATTTCATAAAATTTAAAGAAGTATTTCATTTTAGTTATGTGTTGCTAAGCAGTATATTTTGTAGTACCATCAAACAGTGGTATTTTGTTTTGATAATCTTGAGGCATTTCATGCAACTGTTGAGAAAAGACAAGGGAAGCATATCTAGCAGCCATGGCTAAAAGCTTAGTTTGACTAGGAGATCTAGTAGAAGAACTTGGAGCTGTGCTAGAAATGATAGATGATGAACTAAAAACTGTACCAGAAGTGCTAGGATGTGATATTGGGATATGAGTGGAACCACTAGGAAATGAGAATGATGAATTTGCAAAATCAGAAGGTAAACTGGTGGGTATAATGGATGGAGTGGATGGTGGAAAAAGTATTCTAGGCTGCAAAGATAGTCTACGGATAAATGAATATGTAGATGATTTGGGGGTATTATTTATATATGATGTAACAACATACATAGATGAATCTACAGCTGGTATTATTGTGGTGTGTAACTGAGAGACTGGGGTTTGTTTGCATAAGTCAAAAATTTAACTAATTCAATAGCCTCATCGATATCCTTAAGAATTGTAACATTAATTTCTTTAATTTTAGTCTGATATTCAGTTTTCTTTGATTTAGATCTTGCTGTAATAACTTTTTTGTTTTGTATTCAAGAATGAAACAAAAGCAGGGTCTAAAACAGTATTTTTTAAACCATTTTTAGATTTAATTTTAAATAAGGAATGCTCAAATTTCAGATCAAAATCAATATCTTGGAGACTAACTAATTCTTGAGGTAATGAATTGACTCTTATTAATGATACTTCAGCTTCTAAGTTTTATGTTTCTTTTTTCTTTTTTCCAATTCGGTGTGGGTTATCTACTATGATAGCAGGTTTAGGATCTGGGTTAGACCTGGTATAGTAGGTTTTCCTCAAAGCCAGAATTAAAATTTTTCAATACCCACAACCTATAAAAATAATCTTGAAATAAAAAGATGAATAAAATCATTTTCCTTCAAGACAAATTTTATGACTGAGGATTAGTTAATTCCCTAGTATGGTCGCCAATATGTTAACACTCTAGTAAATTCTTAAGTTGTGGAATTTTGGATTTAAGTCAAAGAACTCTAGAGGTATCCACAAACCTACTTCAAACTCTAGGATCTAGCATTCCTAGGATTCAGAGAGGGCTCTCTCTTTAAAATTTATCTTTTTTTTTATTTGTAGATATTAGCCTAGTTATTAATGGGCAATTTGGTTATGATTGATTGTGTTGGTGAGAAAAAATCACTAGAAGGAATGAATAGAGGGAAATTTATTTTTCCATTGGGCTATGGAGTCTAATTCAAGCTATCAGAACTAGGATCAAGGCCTAAAAGGTCAAATGTTTTCAGGGCAAGATAGATAACCCTTGGAGATTATGGGAAATTTTTTTTTTAAGGTGATATGATCGAGATAAAGGGCACTTAAGGATTCTTTGATCCGGAAAATGAAAGTAGAAGGAATAGGTAAAACGGGAGTGAGAAATTAAGAATTCTCAACACCAGAAATCAGAAGAAAACAAAGAAATGACAACTAGTTAAAAACAGGGTGCTATTAACATGTCCTGTAGTAATACTCCTAGTTGTAAATTCAGATTTAGAATTAAAACACAGATGTATGCATGTAACAAAAGAAGATAACAATGAAAAGTTTAAGAGAGTACTTCACTTCAGATAGCTTATCACAGGGATCCTGAAGTATAATACCAAATAGGTGATCCAGTCTGCTAATCAAAATCGAAATCCAAAGCCTTCAAGTCAACGAAATTATCTATAGTAATCTCCAGCAATTTTATTCCACACTTAATACTTTTGAATTTGAATTATTTATACAAAATGTATTGCAAATATCCTAGAAGAGTTCTAGGAATTAACTTAGGAAAAATAAAATATCATTACATAATAAAAGGGACAGCTTCTTAACAAATAAATAAATAGAACTGTTTTGATGACAATGAGCTATTGGCTACCTATGTGTCCTACTTGTTGGCTGCTAGATATTATCTTGTAATCTACTTGCCTTCGCTGATACTCTTTCCTGCTAATACTCTTTAACTTTATACTCTTTGACACTTATACTCTTTGATCATCAGTTTTATTGTCTTACTTCTGTAAAATATATCTTTTAGCAGTAAAAATCAGCAAATTGTTTTTTCTTTTCTTTTGCTTTTCTTTTGACTGTCTTGAGGAAAAAAAATTTACTGTTTTTAACTTCCATTTTTATATCAAGCCTGTGAAATTATGCCACTCTTCTGCTTTAGGAATTTACACATTCTTCAACTTCTGAAATTCTCATCAACCTTGGTATATCTTGCAAAAGTAGGTTTGATGACAAAGAGATGCTTAATTTCATGTTGTAAGAATAATAAATCCTCAAAATACTGAAGTAAAACTTTCCCTGTAGGAGTGCCTTGTGTTGGAGGCTTGTTTACTTGCTCTTTAGCAAACTCCCTGATCTTTTTTTCATAGTCCTTCTGTGGCATAATATTTTCATTGAAAACATGTATATCAGGTAAGCCTTTCTGTCTAAGATTTGTATACTTTACCATAAATCTAGTTATGTCAAGGTTCATGGCTTCACACTTTTCTTCAAGATTCTTCATCAAGTTCTTTTTAGTGACAACCTTCCTGATTTGAAGGATTGTCTTTGTCCTGTCTAATACATGAAGTTCCTCAAGTTATTCTTTTTTCTTGCTATTGAGAAATGTTATGAGCTTTAATGCATGTTCAGGTTTATCAATCAATTCATCCTTGGTCTTCTATATCTCTGCTTGAGCTGCCAATAACAATTCTTTCTACTCAAATATTACTTGAATTGAAGGTCATTGATTATGAATGGCTTCAATGATGTTGGTCCAGAGATGATTTTTGATGTAGGATATCTACTCTATGAAATTCAATTCCTTTTGTAGATTTTTGAGTTGCTCCCCTAATCTGATAGCTTTCTGTTCATGATTTTTGGCATTAATCTGAATTTTTTTATTTGCACTTTCAAGATTTTCAATCATCTTGTTTAATATGTTTATTTAATTTGTCTTCAAGGACATATCTTCCATTTATTTTACTATCTTGCTAGCTTCATCTATATGATATACAGCTGTGGTAGAAGAATCTGTAGCTAAAATGGTGGCAGAAGTCACTGGCACTGCAATTTCCAGTGGGCCCTTTGGTGCTAACTTTTCTCCTAAAGTAGAAGGCACTGTTGTAGTAATCACTGGGATGACTATAGGAATTGTAGGAATTTCTGGCTCTTTTACAGTCTCTCTTTCTTGGACCAGTTTGTCCATTTTTGTTTCCATCTCCTTGATTTGTGCTGTCAATTGAAGTATTAGTTTCATCATTTCCTCTTTTTCACTTTGATCCTGGAGGACTTATTTTGTTTGTGGATGCTCACTTTGAGGAAGTTTGAGTTGTTTCCTCAAAACTGCTATATCTTCATTCTTTTTCTTAATCAATAGTTTTGTTGCTTTGATGTTTAAGGGATCATATCCAACCTGTAATACTAGTTCCTCTAAGGCTTTGATCCTTAGGTCCTTGGCATATAGTGAAGCTTTGTCCATCTTTATTTGGTCTTGCATGTTGAGGATGGTATTTTGGATTTTATTAGCACTCATTTCTTTAGTTTTCACTGTAGAATATAACATTTCAGAGCTCTGCCTATGGAACTCAATCTGGTCCAACTCATGGATTTTTTCTGTGTCTACCTCAAGATCAACCTTTTTATAGTTTGATACTATTTTTGGTACTGATGTAGTAGGCCGTAGAAATGACATCATCATTTTATTGCTGGAATAATAAAATGTTGATAATAATCTATTCTTATTGCAAGGCTTCTGTTTCAATAATTGAGAGTATATTTCTGTCTTTATCTCTTCATTTTTCTTCTTAATTTGCTTATACTTCTCTTTGATGTCCAAGTCCTTTTCCTCAGCTGGCTGTGAGGAAGAGGCTTCCATGCTGTGTTGTTTCTCAATCATCTGTGTGTCATCCTAGTTTACTGGTTTTTCCTTTTGAATTTCCACAAGTGTTTCATTGATTATGGTTGTTGCTATATCAGCATTGGTCACTGGATCATCTGTCTCATCAATATCAATTGTTACTTTCTCCTTATCAATTGTACTGAGCTTGGGCCTTTTGTTATAGATTATTTTAAACTTAGTCTCAGTTGTTGTCTCTACTGTGTACGCTCCTTCTTCCCTGATTCTTTTACTTGATGTTTCTGGCTACTTGGAAACTTCTAATGCTTGTGCTGTATCTTTTTGGCTTGTTGCCTCTGTCAAGGTGTTTTTAATCCATTCATCTTGATTGGAAAATTTTTCTATTTCAGGCTTTGACTCATGGATAAAGGGTGTTAATTTACATTTCACTCTAATTTGGCTTAAGATCCCTTGTGCATCATAATTCCATGGAAAACTCGCTTCAAATCTGAATTCTGATAACATCTTTTTCACTTCTTTTTCAGCGTCCCTGTGGTTGCAAATAAATGAACCAATTTGATTTTTTAACTTAAATTGGGTCTTTTTCTTGGCTGCCATCAAGTTAATTGAATCTGAACTGAGAATCTGTCTAAGATATTCTAATGCAAAAATCCTCATAAACACATGCTTGGGCAACTTGTAGGGTAACAAGTTTCACCCAAAAATCCTTAATTCAGTGTGTTTTTCATAGAGGTACCAATCTCCAACCTTGTTCTACTCTGAAAGTTTTAAAATTCTTTTCATTTCTTCATTGATCCTTGGCTACTCTGATTTATTCAATACGCTCATTACTGGATGCAAAAATAGCTCTGAAAACTCTGAATAGGTGAAGTCATTACATTCTTTTCTCAGCAATGAAGTCCAAAAAATAGTTGATAGAGGTTTTCCCTCTATATCCATTTTTTGGAAATTTGTCTACTTGAAAAAATAGGAACAAATGAAAAAGATAAGAAGTATATCTAAATACTCCTTCTGTGGGTAATTTAGTCAACTCGCAGTGGATGGCATCTGCTATGAAACCAGAATAATCAAAAATTACTAATGGAGGTTTACCAGGAGACATGGTGGATAAGAAACCAAGAATAGATTCATCAATATGCTCATATGTAAAATATCTAAGGATGAAAGAGAGCAAAGAGATAATATGTCTAGCACCTTCAGAAAATTTAGTTGTGGGGTATGGAGGATTTGTCTTTGGAATATCAACATGAGAAGGCATAAAATTCTAAAAGATCATGAACCTTATAGGGAAATATAGGCCAAGGTATAGTTGAGTTAAGGCATCTATAGACAAGGGTACTGCTTGGGGATCAGGCTGCAATTGTAGCATTTGATTAATATACTGGGCTGTAATAGTGAAAAGTATCTCTTTATCAGCATTTACTACAGCCCTTTGATCTGGTTCATAATACTTTTGACATAGTCTTATGACTTCTTGACCTAGGTGGGTTAAGGGAACTATATACTTGGGTAAATGTGTTTCCCAAATAAGAATTTCATCTTTGTCTAGATACTTTTCATAACACCAGTTGCGTATATCTAACAAATTGAATTCAACAGCAGGATCAGAAATTTTATAATCAATATCAGTTAAAGGAAGGCTTTCAACAGCAACCATAGTTGGTTGAAGGGGATTTATTGATATAGCATATTTGGCAGTGATGACTGGAGTAGACTTAGGGGCTTTGGATCCCTTAGGTTTGGGAGCTTTGGATCCTTTGGGTTTTCTGGTACTCTGTTTTTTAATCATTTTTAGGTTACTTTTTCAAGATTAAATAGTTTGCGAGAGTAATTTTCTTTTAACAGAGGGAAAACTAGGAAAATTTAGGCTAAGGATAGTCTTTTTTAGGTTTTATACTCAATCAATTTATCTGAGGATATAACAACTGGTATAAAATAGAAAACAGGGGTTTTCTGAGTTCGTTTGGCTGAGAAAATAGAAATTCAGGGTATTTCAGAGGTTTTTTGGCCTCCCAAATCTTTGATATTGATATTTTAAATTGTAACAATTGAGGAAAATTGCTTTGAAAGGTGCATAGAGAATAAACGGGGTTTTGGGAAATTTTTGCCAAGGTTTGGCCTATTTTTTGTGTTTTTAGGTTGTTCAATTTGATCAATTTTTCTTAAAAAAGGGATTGGTTCTCTTCAAGATAATTTAAACTCAATTTTCAGGTTTTATTTCTTCAGAAAATACCATTTTATGCTGGTATTTGGCTCTGAAAGGATTCTGAGTTTTTCCATTGAATTTGAAGACTTCAATAGCTTTCTGGAGCAGTGAACAGCTGCTCAATTAGTCTTCAATGGTAAATTTTGATGAAATTCGGAGGTTCTGGGCATAAAAGGGCAAGAAGTGGCTTAAAAATTGTTTACACGGTCAGGAGTAGCAACTTAGAGGTTTAAAACACGCAGATAAACTAATAAAACGAAGGTTTTCAAAGGTTTTAACATATATTTTGTTCGTATTTATCAGTATTAAATGGGGGTCGTGTCATGGCAGGAGGCGATTTCAGATTTTAAATGGAAAACCATGCAATGGTTATCGCGCAGCATTTGGGAAATAAGCGAATTTAGAAAAAACACACACGATCCAGTGAAAAAGTGACACGTCAAGGAGAGAGAAATGAGCAAAACTGCCCATTTCGCGTCCATTTTGCATTTGGTCGTTCAATTACATTTTCTACGTGATATTGCATATCGGCCGTTGGATTTGAAGATCATATGCGAAGGGTCAGGATTAAAAGGGAAGCTGTGGCTAAATGAAATGGTGGGACCGGACTTTATATGCATGCGCAGATAGTTAAAACATATAATTAAACCTTTATGTTTTGTTGCGGGTAAAGGCTTTAATAATATATCGAGGTGGGGTTTATTAGGCAGCAAGGATTAGCAACTTTATACATTGGTTTATATAATAATAGAGGGATAATGTTTTAAAACATAGGATAATGTTTTAACCAATGCAAAGGTGCGGGCTTTTATGTATAAGTGGGGATAAAGCTTTTGTAACTTTATTAGATTCAAAACTTTGGAATGCGGAGTTAATATGTTTCACTTAAAACATTTGTAATATGTCTTAATAAAAACATAAAGGGTGCAGTATTTAGTTTATTATATAGTATTTAAACCTTTTTTAATGTTTTAACGACCATAGGGGCGGGATATTTATTTAATGATAGTTTAGACCAAAGGGCTTTGTAATTGGGGTTTTTTATTTTAGCACATGGGTAAAAACTTTGGTCTAAAACTTTATAATAGTGGGTTTTGGGGGTATTTAGATATAGGGAGTTTAAATAAGTAGGATAAGGTAATTAGTTAGGGATTTAATAAAATAGGTTAAAAGTTAATATGAAAGGGAAATGGAATATAACACAAAATACATAAAATCACTAAGTGTAAGAGTAAAGCGTAGCTTATCTTTTTATCATTTCACCAATATTTAGGATAAATGTATTTTTTGAGGATTTTATGCATGTTTCTGAAGGGATGAAGTTAATTACATGGGGTTTTATGCTTAATTAAGTAAGAATGAGTCTTTACTTATGAAAAGGAGTTGTAATGTTTGAATGAGGGATGAATAATGATAAATGGGGATTTTAAAATAAGAACTAAACATTTTCAACTAACCAGTCATTAAGCCTTGGGTCCGGCCCCAAAAAAAGTCAGAGAAATGATCTAAGCTTGTTTGAATAATAGCTTAGAATATTTAATACTTATAGGGGAGGGGAAATTAGTGATTTTTCCCATGATCAATATTACATGCTTTATCCACTTCATTCTACCTACTCAGCGTTATTCTAACATTTTTTTCTTCATTTGGCAGGTGCGTTTAGACTTGCAACCTTGAAACATTTATTCTTTTTAAAGCATAAACTATATAATCTACCTTATTTCATCTGTGGGCTCAGATTAAACTGTTGAGCTCCTCATTATTCTCTACCTATCTACTGATTTTTCAGGATTAAACTCTCTGACAAACCTATATTCACTATCTAAAACTTTAAATTGAAAACATGACAAGTTAAGTTTAAACAGTTTAACTCATCAAGGATTATGGCATTTAATGACACTCTGCACATAATCATTATTATTGCAGTAAAAGTAAAAATTAGTGGCATTTGGATTTGCTCACTTTCAAGTTTTATTTTTATCTCTTTTTTCTTTTGGGGTATATATTTTTTTCTAAGTCCTTAGATCATTTTTTTTAGGACTTTTACCCTCTTTTTTATTTTTATTATTTTTCACTTTTTCAAAATATGGGAAAACAACTTGCAGAAAGCAAGGTATGTACATATTTACAAGACTATCAAATTCAATTCAAAATTTTATGAACCCTATTATTATAGGTCAACAAAAGGGTTAATTGAGTACCATCTTTGAAACAACTCTAGAATTGTGCATTGTGCCATCAAATGATCATGTTCGACGCATAATGTGAAAATTTGGTCTTGAAGTTGAGGATGGTTATGGGGGAGAGGTGGTTGCTCAGGTGGTCATCTCTCCTTCGATATATATAATATGGTCCTTGTCGCTTCAATTTGTTGATTTGTAGTGTTGTTCATTGATTCTGTGTCTGAATTTGCTAAATCGAGATTTTTCGCGATGAAACATTGCATGAAATTGAACATTGATTAGAGATGATGGAATTTGGGATAATGACACACATGATGGTTGCTTCGACATATGTGCAAGGATAATTTTAAGGATGGAAAATTATCTTGAAGTTTAAAATGTTGGCAAATTTCACTAGTCCCTAATATGCGAACTATAAAATTTTATTGATATGTTTGTAAAATTATACAAATTTATAATGATTTTATATGTAGTCTCTATATAATGTTGGCTATTTTTAAGGTAAAATAATTTTATATTGTAAAATTTGGGTAAATCATTTTTATAAAAAAATGGAAATTGGCGAATCTTTTTTTTGGAAAAATCATGGAAAATTAGCCCACCTGCAAATATTAGCCCCTAAAATTTTCCATGCATATGTGACATGTGTGTCTTATATGTCACGATAAGTTTCTTTGGGCAACGTGTGGTATTGGGTACCAATGGTTGAAAGCCCTTAATTCAGGGCACTGTATGATCAAGTGATCGGGTTTGTCGCACAATGTGCAAACTGGGGCATGTGGTATGGCCTTTGTTTGCCTTCTTTGAGCCATTGGGTTGGTTGAGTACGAGCATGATGCAAGTTATTCTCATACATACAATATAATTTTGGACTCATCTGTTTTCATTTGTACAAATTCGGCAGAGGGGTCCTCAACATTAGATTGTTCTAGGGCTTGCAATATATCCCTATCAAGGCATCTCTGGGCAACGATGGGTGTAATTCCCATAATGATCGCATATGGCGCATTCATTATTGGTGCGTAATGCTTTCCCTTGGTTTTTTGTGGCATGTCCCTTTTTTCGGATCTCTGAAGTCATGTTATTTCTTTCCGTATGTAGAAGAGGTTTTAATTATTCTAATTCTGGGAAAATATTAGTAGGATGACCTACGATATCGAACAATGCGCAAGGTTGTAATTCCCTAGGTAACTTGGGGGTTTCTACCTTTTTCCCTTTTTTGTTATTCCTCTTGGTAGTGCCAACTGGCACCACTACAAGTGTTTCTTTAACTGTTATGACCTCTTGGGGGGCAATATGGGTCATACCTATAGAGGTAATGCCTGGGATTTCTAGCATGGTTGTAGGGACCAAATACCACATGGGTATCGTGAAAGCCATATTTTGAAATATCATAGTTTCCATGACCTTGTTTTGATACAAAACCAAGTGGGGGTACAAAAATTGGGTCTGTGAAATGATGTATGGTAGGAATGTTGTACTTGTGGCTTCAGAATCTGTAATGTTGGTTTATGCTTTTAGGTTGGTTTCTATTTTTTATGAGCTCATCATGCACACCAGTGCCTCCATGCTTTTGGGGGCTTCCCTTGGTACAATAGGGGGATCTCCTCTGAATGAGCCTAGGATAGATGATGGTTTGGATTTTCCTAGGCTAAACTCTATATACTATATGAGTCGTTTCGTGCTTGTATCTATTAGCACCTGATCTGGACCCCAGGCTGAAAAGGGAAAAATAGGGTAACAACTAAACCACGCTTAGCCTTGTAGCTAGCCCTACAAGGTCAGGAGAGGGATATCTCCATGAAAGGATATTCAATAAAGTGCAATAATTATCTGATATTAGGCTAGGTATAATGATGGAAAAGAATTTTAATAAATGAAATGGAATTTTCAGGGATGTGTGGGACAAAATAGGACAGTATGAAACTGGGGAATTAAATTAGGATACAGGGTATTTCATGGGGCAAGATAGGCAGGAAATTTTAGCAATTAAGGTTAAAATAAGGATGAAATGGAAAGACTAGTAAGGAGCTGAAAAGGGCACAATAAATGGATCCCTTTCAAAAAAAAGAAAAACACAGAGTATTGAATGATTTCCCAAGGCAAAGCATATAAAATGGATTCTACCTTTCTATCTTGAAATCATTCAAAAGGAAATTTTTATGGATGAGAGGTGAAACATAACAATTTACATATGAAACAAAGGAGAGAAACAAATGCTAAATCTCATACCACATGGATCCCACAAATCAGAGCTGCATCACTTTATTAATTCCCTATCAAACTGTACAATGGAGCGCAGAGCATTATTTTCCACACTATTCCCCTACTTCTGAGTTACAGACTGCTTTACAAATGATTTAAAATTACATTAAATAGGCCAGATTTGTGGGAACATAGATCCATAGAAAGAGGAGTTGTTTTCCAGCTCAAGAACTAAAGTGCCATCATAGAAAAGAAATACAACAATATGCCCCTGAAAATAAGGAACAACTATATATTTTGGGGCATCTGAAAATTTAGTTGTTACATCCAACGAATGAGAAGAAAAATCTGTAGAAAATATGTCTTTAAACCGTTGCCGAAGATATCTGACTTTTTCATATTTATTTCCTCAGCCTGTTGACTGTCTCTCACTATTTTTATTTTTTCGCTGAAGACAACTAAATTTAATAAAATACTTTGAAAAATAAAAATTAAATTAAATTATGCCTCGGTGAAGGGAAAAAAAACCGATGATCAAAGGGAGGGGAGATGGGGTCCACATCGCAATTAAAATTGGAATTGGGGAAAGGAAGGGTATGTGATATATAATAAAAAAGTCAAAAACCATTTTTTCAATGGTGTAATTCCAATCGGAGATTGGAGGAATGGGAGGATATATGTGGACAAAACTCAAAAGCTCTAATGCGATTGGGAATAGGGAGCGAGGGGGAAGGCCTTTGGTAAAGTGAAATGAAATACAATTTGGTTTTTACAAAGAAAAGGGGCCTTTTAATTAGAAAGGGCAGAGGGTAATATGGTGGGACCGGGGTCAATGAATCGCAATCGGAATCAGGATCGGGAGCTCGGGGCAGAGTATAACATTTGACAATTCTTCCGATGCGATGAGAATGAACGATGGGAGAAATACTTTGTATAAAATTAATAAAACAAAAATTTGATTTATACAAATGGAAAGGCTTTTTTATAATGGACGGGCATAATATTATATGGTGGGCCCAAAGTTTAATCAGCATCGGGAGATCGCGGAGACAAAACATATGGCGCAAAAGAAAATCGCCAATGCTGATGAGGCGCAATGGCTTGTAAGCCATTCGATCAGATGAATAGATCAACAATGGGAGTGCAA
Organism: Pinus albicaulis; assembly: GCA_034641835.2. Classification (NCBI taxonomy): domain Eukaryota; kingdom Viridiplantae; phylum Streptophyta; class Pinopsida; order Pinales; family Pinaceae; genus Pinus; species Pinus albicaulis. Next base: position 1,434,172,419 of record CM076582.1, on the reverse strand, counting down.
TCAAAGAATTTCAATCGGGGTTATGGCAATCGGGGAGGGGTTCTTTGGAAGTGTTGATGAGGATGTTCTGATTGGCTATGGGCCGTTGGATCGAATGCTAAGATCGATGGTCAAGATGTGCATCAGGGGGGTTCCATCAGAAGGGGTTTGAAACAATCGCATCAGAGTTTTTTTTGGTATGGGCCAATCAGGGCGCACTTACAAAATGTGTCGATGTGATGGGAAAGGGACTTTGGGTAGGCAGGGTTTTGTATTATAAAACCTTACAATTTTTATCATAAGGTTTAAAGGCATGGAGGGGAAGTGGTTAGAACGGCGGGGATTTATATGATATAGAACTTTTTTTAAATTTTATTATAAAGTTCTATGGTATGGAGGGGAAGTGGTTAATACATCGCATACGTGTTTAAGAGATTTAAATAATACGATTATGTAATCAGAGGGGGGGGGGAAGGGGATTTATTAAAGAAAATATTAAACTTTAATAAAGTAAAGTTTAGGTAAGGAGGGAAAAAGGGGAAGGGTTAGAGTATAGAGCACTTTTTACTTCACTTAGGCATAAATTTCAATCCAGAAGTCAATTTTGAGAGTGTAGTATACCGTTGGAAAGCTCTTTCCGGGCTCTTTCTACTTAATATACTTGGAACATGATTTGATGCTGAACCTACTACAGAAAACTTCTCTAAAGGCAGGGTGATGACTTTGTAGAGATAACAGCTTCTGAAGTGTGACTTATTACATATGGTGACATAAAATTATATAATGGATGATAATAAAGGAAAAGTATCATGTTTTCACCTCAAAACATGGTTTTGAGGTGAAAATTACATCAAACTGAATAAAATATTTCTTTGATCTTCTAGGTGCTGTGACTTTGAGTTTATTGACTTCCTCATGACCTTGCTGATATTTATTGACACTTGACTCATTAGTTTGATCATGGTGAGATCCTAGAACCTAATGATACCCATCCTATGACCTAATGATATGATTTTTCAAGAATGAAAGTGACTCATGACTAAATACCATAGAGAGGAGAATTAGCAAGTTTCACATGAGGGAAAACTGATGAAAAATCACTACCATCAATGAATCCATGACCTACCGGAATGGTGAAATTTATTGGTATGGGAATCCTAATATGCAAATGCAAAAGATCAATTTTGATCACTGATGGAAATATGACTAAACTGACACTAACATTGGCTCCAATTGGGATGGTAGCTCCTTGGAGGTGCCAAGAACATCGTAGACCAAGTAGCCTTATCCATTGGGCATGGAGTCAAAAAATGCTGAAAACTAACACAATGAAAACTGACTCTAACTCAAGACTAAGACTGAAACTGAAATAAAATCAAACCATACACATATCATTTAAGTTTTATAGCCTTCACCTCGGGCCCCAAACTTTAATGACTGTGTACTTGAAATGTGACCAAAAATAACATGGTATATACAATGATTGTGACATAGCTTCTGATCCATTATCTTCAACAATGGTAGTGCTTCAAAAGCATACCATTCACTGCTCCTCCAAGGCAATCTTGGCCATCCATTTCTGAAATAAAGAAGGCATTTTGTCCCCTGTATGCTGAAATCCTGTATGGTCCTTTCCAAAGGTTGTCAAACTTACCGTGCTTCCCTTTGTCCTCATTCCTTGCATCCCATCTCAACACTACATCATCTAGTTGAAACTTTTCTTCTTTGGTATTTCGATCATATATCTTTTTACTTTTTAATCTTCTCCTGCAACTGAATAGCGTTCTATGATACTTCCTCTCTTGTTTGCTGAAGGTGGATCATTTGATTTATCATTCGTTGATTGTCATCATCCTCGCTACCAACTTCTTGCAATAATCTCATAACTGGGACTGTAAGAGATCTAGGAAAGACAACATCAGTACCATACACCAATTCAAAAGGCGACATACCTATTGATTTCTTACTGCTAACTCTATTTTCCCATAGTGCATTGATGAGTTTTCGATGCCAGTTTCTTTTTTTTGCCTCCAGCATTTTCTTAATTATATTTATCAGCGATTTGTTCGATGATTCTGCTAGGTCGTTTCATTGTGGATAATACGTTGTTGAATGGCCCAGCACGATATTGTATTTGTCTCAGAAATCGACCATCTTCTTGGATCTAAACGCTGCTGCTTTATCTGTTACAATTTTATAAGGGCAGCCAAAATGAGATAAAATATTCGATTCAAGGAATTGAATGATTACCGTGTCTGTAGCCTACCTCGCTAGGACAGCCTCGATCCATTTAGTGAAGTAGTCTGTACCTGTCAGGATCCATCGATGTTGCGCTAATGAAGCGGGATGGATTTCTCCTATGAGATCGAGTCCCCACTGTTGAAAGGGAGCGTTCACTGAAACTAGTTTTAAAGGAAGAGGAAGCAATTTCTTCTTCCCTTGGAAAATTTGGCATTCATGACAATTCATCACCGTTTTATATAAATCATAAAATAACGTGGGCCAATAATATCCCGCTCTTAATACTTTTTTAGTTGTAGTCTTCCAAAAAAAGTGGCCGCCACAATCACCTTTGTGAAAATCATGCATTACTTTCTAAGCTTCCTCTTCAACCAAACAATTGAGCATAACGCCTCCTGGATCTTTCCAATACAGAGCACTGTCTAAAATACAATATTTAGCAGATTTAAGTTTTAATGATATACCTTTACTTTTAGGCATTCCTGGAGGAGGTGACAGATGCTGAAGGACATAAACAATATCTGAATACCATGGGGACTGCAGAAAAATATATGAAATTGGAACAAGCAAACCTTCATCTTCTTCCTCTGACATTGTTGTTATGAGGTTTATATGCAAGGCATGCAGATTTGATTGGGCCATCAATTTTTCCAAGCCTTGGCCTTTGATCAACTTTTTGGGTTTCATCTCCAAGTCGTACTCCAACATAGCTGCTATCCATTTACCTCTTCGACCTTCTGGATCAGTTTGCATCAATACATCCTTCATTGCTGCATTAGGGACATTTTCTATAGTATGTGAATGCAGAATATAGACCCTAAAATCCTTCAATGCCTTTATAAGATCCAATTCTTGCTTTTCAGTAATATTATACCTTAAAGCAGCATCTCTAATAGTCCTACTGAAAAAGGAAATTGGCTTTGCAACCTGATCTCTCTTTTACATTAAAACAGCAGCCATAGTATACTCTGATGCAAATGAAAAAATAATAAAATCTTGAGTATAGCCGGGACTAATCAAAACTGGGGCATTGGAAAAAGCAGACTTTACCAAATTGAATGACTTGATAGCTTATTCACTCCATTTGACAGTGCTATCCTTCTTCAAAATTTTAGTCATTTCTCTTGGATGTTCAGCCAGATTGGGTATAAATCGGCGCAAAAAGTTTATCTTACCATTAAAGGCCTGAATCTCCTTCTTGTTTCGTGGAAGATCTATGTGCTAAATTGCCTCCACTCTAGATGGATCGATGTGGATGCCATATTTAGAGATGATATGCCCCAGAAAATTTCCTTCATCCATGGCAAAGAGACTCTTCTTTGGATTAAGAAAAATCCCAAACTTTCTACATCGCTGAAAAACAATTCTCAAATGGTGCAAATTTTCATCATCAGAACCAGAAAATACTATCAAATCATTCAAATAAACAACAAGAAAAACATCTTTTTCATTGGAAAAAGCAATGTCCATTGCTCGCTGGAAAGTGGCTCCAGCGTTCTTCAGTCTGAATGGAATTTTGGCATACTGGAAGGTTCCCCAGGGTGTTGTCAAGGCAGTTGTGTCTTGGTCTTTCTCATGCACCAAGATCTGATAGTAGCCTGAGTAGCCATCAAGTAGTGACATCCTAGATGCTCCAACTACTCTCTGCAAAATATGGTCCATCGTCGGAAGTAGAAAATTATCCTTTAAGGATGCCTTATTTAAATTCCAAAAATCTATGCACAATATTATCACTCCTATCTTCTTACATACTGGGACCAAATTTAAAATCCAATCAGAAAATATAATGGGAACTATGATACCTCCTTTGTACAGCCTATTTACCTATTTTTCGATGGATCGCAGCAGCTTCGGATTGATTCTTCTCAGCTTCTTTCTGAATGGCTTCTAATCCGGCTTGGTAGGAATAGTATGTTGGATTATGTTCTTATCATACACCTTCAAATTTGAATAATCCCATGAAAATACATCAGAACATTCAGAAAGAAACTTAACATAATTCTCCTTTACCTCAGGGGACAATGCCTTTGAAAACTTCACAAACTTGGGTTGGTCAACTGTTCCAAGATTCACATCTTCAACTCCTTTCTTAGTGGGCGCCAAGCTTGGATTTTTTGCAACATCATCCTGATCAAAACGCTCCACTAAAGGTATGAGACCACTAGGAATTAAATTATCCTTCAGCTGCAATATGTCCATCTGGTTTTCTTCCATATCCTGATCATCAACCTCATACTCACCTTCTATTGGAGTGTCTTTGAATTTTCCATCACCCTGCAAAAAGGCATTAATCTCATTGTCATCCCAAAACACTTGCCAATACCTTAAATTGTCAGGAATAGCAAGCCTATGTTTGACATAGATCTCAAACTTGTTGTTGGAGTTCATCGGGATCTTTAAGTTGCTTGCAGTAGTGGCAAGAGAATTAGCAATAAGATTCTGCATCCTGGGTACTGCTGTCAAAGTGTACTCAAGAAAAGTCTTCAAGATATCCAGGACTGCATTTCTGTATGCCCTCAATCTTGGATTCTTTGCTTGGTATTCTCCTTTCACCTGTTTGATTATTAACTCTGAGTCACCATACACATAAATCCTCTTTGCATTCAGCTTCTTCAAAATTTTGAGACCTACAATCAAAGGTTCATACTCTGCTTCATTATTAGAGCAGTCAGAAGCCAACTTATAAGCACATATTCTAACATTGCTAGGAACCTTTTCAGGCTGGAAAGCAGGGCTCCTAATCCATATTCCAATACCAGCTCCATCAAAATCCATGCTCCAAAGGCCTTCTTCTTCTTCTTGCAGATGTTGAAATTTTGTTTCTTTCTCTTCTTTACCTTGGCTGATTTCTGGCTGTTCATTGTCTTTTTGCTGCTGGCAGGTAGGAGACTCAGAATTTCTTACTTCTTTGTCTTTTTCCTGTTTGAGGACTTCCTTGAAATTCTCTGAAATATCAGGTATTTCATCTACTTGTACCAACTGAACATTCTCATCATTTAAACCACCATCTGAATACAAGACAAAGGACTCTAAATCTGTATGAACTGCATTAATAGGATGATTGACTGGCTTCTCTTTGCTGGTAATCATATATTTCATTTTCTTTTCCCTATATAGCTTTCTCAACTAGCCAAATACAGGGATAGTGGAATAAGTGAAGTCAAGCTGCATGGTTCCCTTAAGTTTTGCACCCCAAGACCTAGATAGGAGCATTCCAAACCATGGTGGGACATCAGCAACTACTACATCCATCAAGACATTTTTGGCTGGGATTTGATCTAAAGACACTACCAAATCTTTTATAAGACCAATAAAATGGACCCTACCTAAGTCAAAAGAATACAAGTCATGATATTTTTGGGTAATGTCAAGTCCTAACTTCTCCATGATGGATTTGGGCATCAAATTATGTGAGGCCCTAGAGTCCAGCATAGCATTATGCAGGATGAACTCATGTACTCTAAGACTCAGGTAAAAAGGAGGGACTTCACTTTCTTATGATTTATCTTCAGTTGTTGGACCAAAGATGAGTTCAGGGTAGTCATCTTCTACATTCACCATATTAGAAACAGAGTCTTTTTGCATAATTCTAGACACTTGACTTTTATAAGCACTATTTTTCACCAACTCAGTGAGGGGCATAGACACTTTTAGCTTAGAAATTTCATTCTCTAAATTAAAGGAAGGAGATTTTTCTACCTCTTTAACTGGAGGATCTTTCTTCTATGTTTACTCCTTTACTGCATTCTGCTGGTTCTTCTCATTTGCTGTGTTAATTGCTAAAGGTGTTTTTCTAAAGGAAGGATCGGACGGCTCTTTTCCTTTCTTCTGCGATTCGTTCTTCATTTGGAGCTCTTTTATTTTTTGAATGGGATTGATTGTAACGTCTCTATTCCTCAAAGAATATTTCCTTTGTTGCACTGACAAGGCATTCATGAACCCTCTCTGATAGTCATCGGACTCTTCTTCTAATACTGTATCATTGGCCAAAATGAAATTTTCGTCTTTCTGAACGTCTGCAATCATTGTATATTCCTCATCTTCTGTGAGAAAGATGGGAGCACCATTAGCAGTGAAGAAGTGATTGGCTTCAATTACAGGATTATCATCATCATCTGTCTCTGTTCCTTGCACGCAATTCTACTACAATGGGGTCTTGATTTTTTGTAGTGGTGGCGTTGCTTGGTCCTGCACTCTTTGTTCTCTCTGCTTGATTCTGAATTGCGGCTGCTGCCCTCTGAAATTCGGATTCCTGATTTGAGGCTCAGGTCTATCTGAAATGGTTAATCGATCAACCATATTTTCCACTGTCTAAATCAGAGTGTCCATTTTGTTGTCTGAAGGAGAGGCTTCCTCTTTCACCGTGACTCTTTTTTCAGCCCTGGTGCGTGCTCTTTTAGCTAGCAGATTAGCTTATACACTTACTTTTATCTTTTGCATGTCTTCCAACATAGTGGAATCTCTCTCCCGCAGCTGATATGCCATATCGGCATCAAAACCATCTGTAAATTTAAGCAATGCTAATCCCACATGAGGCTTTAGGTTAGCGGGAATAGCATTATATACAGCATATAATCTTAAACAATAATCCTGTACAGTTTCACCCACATTTATTTTTATATTCTCATATCAAATAGAATTTGAAGTGGGTTTTTTTTTACCTCCCACTGGTCTAAAAAATGTGTGTGCAACTCTTGCAAAGTGCGAATTGAGCCTGATGGTAAGGCTCTGAACCACTTTCTAACTTCACCTCTGAAGCTTTGGACAAACAGCTGGGAAGTTCAATTCTCTGCTTCTACCTCATGTAGATCAAAAAAGTCATTCATTTTATCAACGTGCTGCTGGGATGTGATTCTTTTAGTGGCATCAAAGATAGGAATTTTACTCTGATAGTCAGCAGGCATATCATTCAGAACCTGAGGAAAAACCAGGGGTGCATACCGGGCAACCGTGGCTCTAGGAGGATTTACAACAGTGTTTGTAGTACTAGGATTCAAGGGCGGTGTTGATGGAGGAGATGAAAATTGAGAATTGACTTCCGATGAATTAGGAGGAGGGAATGTTGCTCCTAATGACTCAGAGGGCTCATGGATATTAGTTACAGTGATGGATGACTGAGGAGAATTCAGAATATAATCATCAATTGAGGAATTTTCTCTTTGAACTTCAATATCTACAAGGAATTCTGGATCTAAAACAGTGTCCTCAAGTGCAATTTCAGACTTATTTCTAAACAAAGAAAGTTTAAAACTCTCATCAAAAGAAATATCTTCTATAAAAAACCACTCACTGGGCCAAGTATGGGATCTGAAGATAGGTCTAGGACTTAGTGATCCTTCTTGTCTTCTGACAATTCTTGGAATAAGATTTGGATTTTCAAACATAGGGGGAGGATTTGGATCTGGATTAGCCCTTGTGTATCTTCTTGAAGCCAGTGTGTGTAATTTCCACTGTACAAAATTCTGTTTCAGCCTAGCAGACTCTGAAAATCATTTTCCAGAACCGAGGAATTTACAAGAAAAATTTTACTGGGGTGATCTAACTTTATACTCTGATAGCAGAAATATATTATGACTGAAGAATAAGTGGCTGTAGTTATATCCTTTTCCAATAGCACTTTAACAATATTCACTTTGTAATGATATTTCAAACCTTCTTAAGAAAATATATGTTATAAGGAAATACGCTCAAAAAATATTTAAGCGACTTTATCCAGTTGTAATATCAAAATGATATAAAAATGGCATGATTTCTTTAAACAAAAGCCACCCTTCGAACTTTATACCATAAAACCCTTTTATTCTACCAACGCAACATCAATTTCATTCAGCAGGGGCCCACGCATCCACTTTTCTCCTTTTTATAAATAAAATCAACATTAAATAATATCAAACCGCTTGATTGTACTTTAATTCACGCTTGTATCAATATCATCATCATTATATTTACGCCTGAGATCAACATGACCTCGTTGATTTCTTAATGGTTAAAGGTCGTTTAACATCGAAATAAGTGCATGATATGGGCGGTATTTAGACATTTATTCAATATTAATGGATCGCGTTGGAACTGGTTGCTCCAGGAAAAAAGCAACAAGAATGAGTGGTAAATACCAAACCCACCTGGTGGTAATTAAACCGCGCTTTAATTGTGGTTTCGCTGTGTTAGTGCTTTGCTCACATTGCTAACTTGATGGTTGAACCACCGATATTAATCCACCGGCAAAGAACAAAGCCTTTTTACTTTGATAACAGATATTTCCAAATATCACGTCACGTTCAATATATGATCCAGATATTGAGGGGAAGCCCCCAAGATCTAAAAAGTTGAAATGGATCTGACAAGATCTGCAAAATTAGAATGCCAGAAAAAAGAGAGAACACAAAGAAAATAAAACCACAAAGAAACTTGTTTTATTAAAATAGAGAATAACTGTAGAAGCTACATTGTGGCAGACAATCTGTCCTTTTACAAAGTGAGGCTTGTTATTTATAGCCTTTTTTTGAGATACAATACCATAGGTGGATACCATGGGTAGATACCACTTACAATACCATGGGTAAATCCCATGTGTGGATGAATACCATGGGTGTATACATACCATGGGTCACTTACAATACCATGGGAAAATAAATATCATGGGTGGATGAATACCATGGGTCGATTCCATTTACAATACCATGGGTAAATTCCATGGGTGGATGGATAACATGGGTAGATGAATACCATGGGTTGATGCCATTTTCCATTCAGATTATTCCTCCCTCCTTAAGAAGCAATGGTCCCCATTGCGTGAAGTTCTCACTTGAGAAGCCTTTTTTGAATATGAAGAACCACTGAAGAGAAGTTTTTTGTGTAGTTAACCCATAACCGTGATGAACGAAGATCCGAGGATAGAGATACCCTGTAATGCTTGTGACCAACTGCGATATTGACAGTGTGTGGCCTAGAAAATGGACTTCGATGAAGTGTGGGTTTATGGATGAACCAAAACCATGACAAACGAATATCTGAGGATAGAGATACCCTATAATTCTTGTGACCAATTGTGTGACTAACAGTGTGCGGCCTAGCAAATGGACTTCGATGAAAAGGATTTTGTGCAATTGACCCATAACCGTGATGTTGATTGTTGATAAAGTAGCAGGTGCCTACATATCTTGGGGTGGGAGGGAACGTCTCCAAATAACCCGATCTGAAAACTGCTATGCTGAAACTAATGAATGTGAAGCAGGTGCCTACTAAAGCAGGGTGGGAGGTCACGTCTCCAAAGGGAGCCCGCTCTGAATGTTGCTCTAGATTTAAAATGAGCATAGCTCGGTCAATATAACTCGGAATATTTATTATAACCTATTTTTTGAAATGGAATTATCATTCTGCATCTTCTAGTATGTTTGAAACTGATATCTGGAGAATCTAGACTCTATGATTCATGCTGGAACTACCTCGTCATTACAAATTTTTTTAAAAAAATAGTTGATTTTAAATCAACAATAACTCCCACATCCGGACTCTGATTCGACCGATTTTTTTTTTTGAACTTGGGTGATTTTTCAAGAGGAGCTCAGATATATATCCATTTCTCTAAAAATTTTCACTAAAAACTGTGAAAAATGACAGGAGAGCCGTCGTCCATGAATTGTCGTCACAAAAATTGTTTCAACATTGCTAATTTTGAATCAGCGATATCTCCCTCGTCCGAACTCCAATTTGGCCAATTTTTTTTTTGAATTTGAGTATTTTTTTGCAAGGAATCCAGATCTGGTCTTATTTTTTGGTAAATTTTTCACCAAAATTTTCAGATCTGATTTGAAAACGCGCACCCAAAAAAATTCATGGATTTTGCTGAAGATTGCTGCAAAACATTGAAACTGAAATATGTTTCAAACCCTCATTCCCATGGAGGCATAACCTGAATCTGATACCACTGATCCAGATCTTGAGGGGAAGCCCCCAAGATCTAAAAAGTTGAAATGGATCTGACAAGATCTGCAAAATTAGAATGCCATAAAAAAGAGAGAACACAAAGAAAATAAAACCACAAAGAAACTTGTTTTATTAAAATAGAGAATAATTGTAGAAGCTACATTGTGGCAGACAATATATCCTTTTACAATGTGAGGCTTATTATTTATAGCCTTTTTTTGAGATACAATAAGGAAATGCCGCAGCCGATTACCTTGCGAATTGGGGATGCAAGAATCCGGAAAGAATTATTGACGCTCGACCCATAGATGTAATTTGGGAGGTAGAATTATACGCCCTGCAAGTGATTGTTGATAAGGATAAGACCCCCGATCGGGGTGAACAGATGGCGGCCCAGCAACAACCAAGGATTTGATGTCGGCGGGAGTTGGTACGCGGCAACTTAAGGTAATAATGGAACATTGGGACCATGATCGAGGCCAGGACAGAAGCGAGCGGAGTTTAATAGATTTGCAGGTCAGACAGGGTGTGTTGTCAGGCGGAGGACAGCCTCAACCTTGTATGGTAAGTTTCCTCCTTAACCCTCTCCAAGCGGGCTTGCTATGCTTATTGCATGCAAACGCTGGCGAAAGACAGAAGGAGAAGGCGCGTATTCGAGCTCTGTTCAGGGAGTCGACTGGGTGGTGGTATGTTCAAAACCTCTTTTCTTTGCTCATTATGGATAATCTCGCTACTGCTCAGAAATGTGGGTGGTTTATTTTGCGTGATCATATAGGTAATGTAATTTCTGAGTTGGATATGCCGGCTCAACAAAGAGTGGAGCCATGTTTCAGGGACCCCTGCATTCAGGCAACCGCTCACAAAAATGGTCTTTCCAAAATTGATCTAAGTAGGGAGTTTAAGAGTCTGTTTGTCAGAGTCAGTCTGGTCATGCATGCAGATGTCTCTAGTTATTCCCCTAGGTTGTGGTTGTGGAATTTAGATCTCAGTCGCAGTAAAACAGCTGTTTATCGCATTGCTCTTATCTGCATGAAGTATAAGCCTACCAATTCAAACCCTGGGTCTATGAATGGGCCTCAGATGTCAATTGTAGTAGCGAATAGGACCCTTTTTCATTCTGTGTCTATGATGCAGAAGAACTCCAATTGTATTTTGAATTTGACCGCAAGGACTAGTGCTTTCAGTAAGGTTAAACCTGCTCCTCATCATAACACTGGCAGGCAGAGGATTGTCAGCCCAGTGATTAGGAATGGGGCCACTGGCACTGATGTGTTTCGCTATCGTATCCAGCAAACAGGTAATGAATTTTGGATAGCTGACGGGATTAGGACTATAACTAAAGTTCATTATCTATGCATGTTACAGCTGTATAACCGAGGAAAGATGGGGAAACGTCGTGCAAACAATCAATCTGGGAAAGGAAAACAGGTAAAGCAAGAAGAATCAAAGCCGAAGAAACGCGGACGGAAATCGACCCAGGAAAGGATGGAAACTCTGCTAGATAGTTATGTTCAAACAAATACTTCCAGGACCAGACAGGAAATTAGAGGTTGGGAAAACGAGATTCAAATAGAAAAAGAAGATATTGCAGTAGAAGAAGAAGAGCTAGATTTCATCAACGATCCAGCGAATACCAGAGGTCGCCTCTCACTGTTTCAGCAATCTATTCATACATATTGGACTATGAAATGTCTGTTAGCAAAAGCCATACAAAGCTATCCCCCGGGTATGCAAAGCATGGATATAATAAAGATGGAAGCCAGAATAATGGACAAACTGGAAGATATGCAGGACCAGCTTTCGCATATCAAGGTCACCCAATATCGTACAGCAGACAGGATGAACCGAATGGACGACAAAGTAGCCCGCATGGAAAAGCAATTACAACAACTGCAACAAGTGGACATGCCTGGGTCTACGCTGAAAGACCCTGCCCCTGTTTCAAGTTCTGATGCTTAGTTTCTCTTTACTGATGTTGAATGTTTATAGGATTATGCTATATAATTAAAAGACAGCAGTTAGAAAGTAATATTTTGGAACAGTTAGCTAATGTAGGACATAGAACAATGAAACTTTTCCAGTTTTGGAACGCATTTCATGCTTATAGATGGCCAACAGACCTGGTTTCCTTCGGGCAGGTTGAGGCTACAGTTGAAACTTTCATTTTTGTAACCTGCTTTTCAATGGAAAATAGTCAATAGAATGGACCTACGATATTTACAAAAAAAAAGAGATACAATACCATAGGTGGATACCATGGGCCAATACCATGGGTAGATACTACTTACAATACCATGGGTAAATCCCATGTGTGGATGAATACCATGGGTCACTTACAATACCATGGGCGAATAAATATCATGGGTGGATGAATACCATGGGTTGATTCCATTTACAATACCATGGGTAAATTCCATGGGTGGATGGATAACATGGGTACATGAATACCATGGATAACCTCAGATAGAGTTCATATTACTCCGTATTTCACACAGCCTGAATATGATCTTCTTCAAATAGAATAAACATAGTCAATGAGCACCGAGAGTGCAAGCTCGATGACAATCAGATCTCACCCCCCAGTGGAGTCGCCAATGATGTTAGCACCTGATCTAGACCCCAGGCTGAAAAGGGAAAAATAGGGTAACAACTAAACCACGCTCAGCTTTGTAGCTAGCCCTACAAGGTCAGGAGAGGGCTCTCTCCATGAAAGGATATTCAATAAAGTGCAATAATTATCTGATATTAGGCTAGGTATAATGATGGAAAATAATTTTAATAAATGAAATGGATTTTTCAGGGATGTGTGGGACAAAATAGGACAGTATGAAACTGGGGAATTAAATCAGGATATAGGGTATTTCATGGGGCAAGATAGGTAGGAAATTTTAGCAATTAGGATAAAATGGAAAGACTGGTGAGGAGCTGAAAAGGGCACAATAAATGGATCATTTTCAAACAGAAGAAAAACACAGAGTATTGAACGATTTCCCAAGGCAGAGCATATAAAATGGAGTCTACCTTTCTATCTTGAAAGCATTCAAAAGGAAATGTTTATGGATGAGAGGTGAAACATAACAATTTACATATGAAACAAAGGAGAGAAAAAAATGATAAATCTCATACCACATGGATCCCACAAATCAGAGCTGCATCACTTTATTAATTCCCTATAAAAATATACAATGGATCGCAGAGCGTTCTTTTCCACACTATTCCCCTACTTCTAAGTTACAGACTGCTTTACAAATGATTTAAAATTACATTAAATAGGCCAGATTTGTGGGAACATAGATCCACAGAAAGAGGAGTTGTTTGCCAGCTCAAGAACTGAAGTGCAATCATAGAAAATAAATACAACAATATGCCCCTAAAAATAAGGATCAACTATACGTTTTGGGGCATCTGAAAATTTAGTTGTTACATCCAACGAATGAGAAGAAAAATCTGTAGAAAATATGTCTTTAAACCGTTGTCGAAGATATCTGACTTTTTCATATTTAGTTCCTCGGCCTGTTGACTGTCTCTCACTGTTTTTATTTTTTCATTGAAGACAACTGACTTTAATAAAATACTTTGAAAAATAAAAATGAAATGAAATTATGCCTCGGTGAAGGGAAAAAAACCGATGATCAAAGGGAGGGGAGATGGGGTCCACATCGCAATTAAAATCGGAATCGAGGAAAGGAAGGGTATGTGATATATAATAAAACAGTCGAAAACCATTTTTGCGATGGTGTAATCACAATTGACGATCGGAGGAATGGGAGGATATATGTGGACAAAACTCAAAAGCTCCGATGTGATTGGGAATAGGGAGCGAGGGGGAAGGCCTTTGGTAAAGTGAAATGAAATACAATTTGGTTTTTACAAAGAAAAGGAGCCTTTTAATTATGAAAGGGTAGAGGGTAATATGGTGGGACCGGGGTCAATGAATCGCAATCAGAATTGGGATCGGGAGCTCGGGGCAGAGTATAACATATGACAATTCTTCCGATGCAATGGGAATGAACGATGGGAGAAATACTTTGTATACTAACAAATAAAACAAAAATTTGATTTATACACAGGGGAAGGCTTTTTTATGATGGACGGGTGAAATATTATATGGTGGGCCCAAAGTTTAATCAACATCAGGAGATTGCGGAGACAAAACATATGGCACAAAAGAAAATCACCGATGTCGATGAGGCGTGATCGCTTGTAAGTCGTACGATCAGATGAATAGATCGACGATCAAAGTGCAATCAGAGAATGTCAATCGGGGTTATGGAAATCAGGGAGGGGTTCTTTGGAAGCACTGATGAGGATGTTCTGATTGGCTGTGGGTCGTCGGATCGAATGCTAAGATCGATGGTCAAGATGTGCATCGGGGGGGGGGGTTCCATCGAAAGGGGATTGAAACAATTGCATCGGAGTTTTTTTTTGGTATGGGCCAATCGGGGTGCACTTACAAAATGTGCCGATGCAATGGGAAAGGGACTTTGGGTAGGCGGGGTTTTGTATTATAAAACCTTAAAATTTTTATCATAAGGTTTAAAGGCATGGAGGGGAAGTGGTTAGAACGGCGGGGATTTATATGATATAGAACTTTTTTTTTAAATTTATTATAAAGTTCTATGGTATGGAGGGGAAGTGGTTAATACATCGCATACATGCTTAAGAGATTTAAATAATGCGATTACGTAATCGGAGGGGGGGGGGGAAAGGGATTTATTAAAGAAAATATTAAACTTTAATAAAGCAAAGTTTAGGGAAGGAGGGAAAAAGGGGAAGGGTTAGGGTATAGAGGACTTTTTATTTCACTTAGGCATAAATTTCAATCCAGAAGTTAATTTTGAGAGTGTAGTATACTGTTGGAAAGCTCTTTCCGGGCTCTTTCTACTAAATCTACTTGGAACATGATTTGAAGCTGAACCTACTACGAAAAACTTCTCTGAAGGCAGGGTGATGACTTTGTGGAGATAACAGCTTCTGAAGTGTGACTTATTATATATGGTGACATAAAATTATATAATGGATGATAATAAAGGCAAAGTATCATGTTTTCACCTCAAAACATGGTTTTGAGGTGAAAATTACATCAAACTGAATAAAATATTTCTTTGATCTTCTAGGTGCTGTGACTTTGAGTTTATTGACTTCCTCATGACCTTGCTGATATTTATTGACACTTGACTCATTAGTTTGACCATGGTGAGATCCTAGAAACTAATGAGACTCATCCTATGACCTAATGATATGATTTTTCAAGAATGAAAGTGACTCATGACTAAAGACCATAGAGAGGAGAATCAGCAAGTTTCACATGAGGGAAAACTGATGAAAAATCACTACCATCAATGAATCCATGACCTAGAGGAATGGTGAAAATTATTGGTATGGGACTCCTAATATGCAAATGCAAAAGAAAAATTTTGATCATTGATGGCAGTATGACTAAACTAACACTAACAGTATCTATGTATGGTAGTATGACATCAAGAGTAGTCATGAGCTTCTTCTCGTAGTACGTAAGCTGCTCGATGATGATGATATAATAATTGTGATGGAACATCATCACCCTAAATACAAAGGATGTTATCGCATTCATGGCATACATGTAACTCCTCCCGAGGATTACATTGTAGTCTAGTTGTCCGTCTAAGACCTCAATGTCTATAAGAACTAATTCTCCAGCCAGGTTCGCTGGGACATTTTGATAAAGACCAATAGGGGTTAATGGATGCCCGTCATATACTCTAAGCATGATTTCATATGGTTTCAATTCAGGCTATCCTAGCTTTTTCCAAACTGATTTGGACATGAGACATGTGGATGCTCGTTCATCCACTATGCATCGGTGTATGGTGATATTCTGAACTGAAACTGGTATCTGGAAAGTGACTAGAGAAGGAAGCCTAGGGCTTGCCTTGTCTAGGTCAAAAACCTTTAAGCGGGAATCAGAGGGGTCGATTGTGCCTAAGGCAGAAAGTAAGGCCTTCCGCTATGTTGGGCATGATTGCAGGACTTCCAATGGTGACATGGTTACTGTAGATTGATCCAATTCATCCATTATACTATAGCTATGAGCATCTTTGGAATGATGTCATGCACACCTGGTTGGTCCTTTGACCCTTCTTGGAAGAGGTTCGATATGTACTTTGGAGATAGTTAATAATGTGGTAGGTGCACTCATACTTGTGCCTGATGGGTTGGTATCTGTGGGAGTTTCATAGTTCCTATTCCGTGTTTGGAAGAAAAATTCTTCTCCAGTCATGTAGATTTCACGGTTGTTGCCTCTAGTCTCATTTTGGGGTGGTTGTTGTTGCTAGGTATTAAGCACTCCTTGTTAGGGGGGAGTTTCTTGCATTACCACAGGCTACTGAGTAGGTCCCCCTTGTCCTTATTTACCCTAAATTTTTTTCAATTCAGGGAGTTTAGGACAATGGTGAGTGTAATTCCCATGCTCACCACATATGGCACAAGAGTGATTTGTCCTTAGATTCAGTCTCTTGTTTTTCCCTTGGGAGTTATTACTTGGTTCCTGGTTTTGATTTCAGTTGAGGTTGCCCCTAGCCTAAGACCGTGGGGGCATTGTTAATTACTGCCCACTATCTAGGATCTGCCTTTTTCTTGTTCCTTAGCTTCTTCTTTGCAGTTTTTGGCGGATTATTGCTATTCTCTTGATCATAATATTGTTGTTGTTGAGCCTCGAATGGTTTCACAAGATTCACCGGTGTGTTGTTTTGCATCGGTGGTGGAATTTGTGCGGGAAAATGAGATTATCGGTTCCTGTGTCCTTGGTTGGTGTATGGTTGTTGGGGTGGCTCTCTTGTATCAACATTCCTATTTGAGTATTGGTTTCCCTGCGGGGGGGATATGAACCTCCCTGATGTTGATGATATGGAATCGTTATGTTTGTCATGTTCTGCAAAGGCACAAGGTGACTTTGGTGGTACCCGAGTTGTGATACGTTCTCAGTATAATCATGAGAGTATCGTGGGTACTGTTAATTATTGCTTAGTTGACCTTGGGATAAGGATCCTATCAAACCGCTAGCGGTATTGGATGCACCTGGTAATTCTCTATAAGTTTGCAAGTGTGGGGCATTTGGAATGAAATTGTAAATATATATTGATTGGGTGTAAATTAGTTCAAGTTGTTAGGATTCGCTAATGGTGTCTTCCTTTGAGGTGGGTTTTTGTGTGGCCATGTCTTTTGAAATATCTGCAGTGATAGTTTTCAAAAATAATTCTAACAGAACTCTGTTGTCGAGGTTGGCTTTGCACAAACTATGATGTCTCTGCCATTCATGGAGATGGTCTAATATATGAACTGGTGTTGTTTGTCTGAAATGTGTCAAAAGTTCCATTCCCAAGTAGTGATGAATGGGGTGTTGGAAATATGTGAGGAATGAAATAGTGAGGGCGCTAAAGGTTCCATGTGATGCAGGTGGCTACTCAACATACCATTTTGTTGCAGGCCCTATGAGGGTGCGTTGAAATAGTCTCAGTCGAATGGTATCATCAATGATACTATTTGACAAACACCATAGGTGGAAATTCATTATATGATTTCTGGTGTCTTCTGCTTGCTTCCCTTCAAATTTTGATATAGCAGGTAAGAGCTTCGTGGGCATGGTGGGCCAATTAAGGCCATGTAAAATTGGGTCATTCATTAACTTCATTAGATCTGGAAGATTCGGTGATGCTAAGAAGGGTAACTACGAATTGGCCACCATTGTACTTTTTTGATAAATAGGTATTTGAATGTGTTGGTTCAAGGAAGGTTCCTGGGGAATGTTACCTTGTGGCGTACCTTGATGGATATTATGTTTACTCCTCGGAGAGGTAGCTACCCTTTGACCTCAAGGGGTCTTCGGAGGAGTTGAGTGTGGTGACCCTGTTGGGGTTTCCACTGGTGTTGTGGTTGGTGACCCTTAGGGGTTTCTAATCGAATATGCCTTGATAAAATATAGTTCCCGATATAGGTGGTCATGTGACATCCTCTGTGCCTAAATGGTGGGAGGGCTGACACTCCTCCCATTAATGGGGGGAGGTTTAAGAAACACTTAGATCGACGGGGTACTGTTTGGTACCCTATGATGTTTATTAGTGCGACCTTTTTATGATTTGGGAGGTAGGATGATTCCTATCAAACAAAAAATATATTCACATGCATAAAACAAAGTGAAAAATTAAAAGGTGGTTTTTCTCTTTAGCTTTACACTGTGTGATCAATCAAGAAAAAACAGAGGTTTTGTTTGTTTTGCGTATGATACTAAAATCCTATATAGACCTAATCATCCTTACACTCTCCATGTAACTAGTCCTTGCAAAGATATATTCTGATGAGTGTTGGGGCCAACGTTTCGAAAGAACTGGCGACGTCTTCTAGCAGTCAAATAATCGACCAAGCTAATGGTATGAGGATCAAGTGCTTCCTGCACCATCACCTATAGGGAAGGATGCCCTATTTTTGGCCACTAAATTACCATCATCCCACGTGAGAATTTGAGTCTTGGTCTTCTTGGTAATTGGTTACAAGTATCAAGCACTAGATGGGTCAGGTATCCCCAAAGAGTATCGCACACACTAGGCATAAGCTTAACCCCCTCTGAAATTGGTCTCTGTAATGCTCAGGAATTCGTTCCATGGGCATATAGACAGTTTTGAAGCTCCCTAAAATGTCAATATATATGTTTAAAAATGTATTATGACCATGGTGATTTATTGGAAACCTACCCTCGATTATTCTAACCTGAACTATAATTTCTTATGTGGCCCCTGTGGGGAGAATTTAGTGAGTTTAGTTAATGATTATTTTTTTAGAGTCTCAATTTTTCTTAGGTTATTCTTTGGTGAAGTAAATATAAGAAGAGAAAAAAGGTCCCAAAACACTGGGTGTCTTATTTTCCAATGCTTACCAATGCTTCATGTGTGCTTTGGAGTGAATAAAAACAAGTTTTATGAGATTTGGATATGTGATGATCCTTTACAATCCATTTTCTAATTACCCTATGTGTGATTGCTCCTTGCGAAAATTGAAATGATGGGCAGATGATGGGAAGCTTACATCTTTCCTTATTAGACTATGTTTTCCCTATAGGGAGATCGAAAATTTTCTTAAGAGAGTGTTCATATGCGTACCCAGCTTCACTAAGAGGTAAAAGGGTGGTAGAGATTACTTACTTTATTTTTTGACATTTTGATCCTAGTCCCAAATCTTAATGCAAAATTGAACTAATATAATGCAAAAATTTGACAAACTTGAACTAGTTAAATATATGTGGATATATGATCCAGTTACTCTTTACTATTTAAGACATGTGTTTTTTATCTTTTATTAGTAAATAATTTGTTTGGAAAACATATGTGGATTTTAAGGCCACTTACTTGTACCCTATTTAAACTATGTGTAATTTTCTAAATAAAATACCAAAATTAAAACTACCTAGTTGCTAAGCTAATTCGAGGTTAATAAAGCACCTAAGTGTCCTAATAGTAGTGAAATACAGAGAAAAAGTGATGGAAAATTATTATGTGTTTCCAATCACCTTAAAAATTGGAAAAAATAGCCATTTTTGCTTGTTGGCCTGCCGTGTGGGTTATCTTCCCACAGGCATGGAGCGCACATTTATCGGAGCACAAAGCGTGTTGTTGGGTAGAATGAAGAAAAATTTCCCTCTCTACTATGCAAAACTTTTCACTGAGTTTGATTGGAGATGCAGAGAGAATGTAGGGGTAGTTTGCAGCAAACTGATAAGGAAGAAGGACTTACAACAACAACCATTAACTCAACAAGAAAGAATCTAGTGGAGTTGCATTTCCTGTGGTAGTGTATTTGGCACAAGGATGTATGAAATACACTTCTATAGGTATTTGGTTGCTACCTTCACAAGGTCACAGAGAAAAATGATTGTTACTATTAGTTGAACGAATATGAAATAATGTATTATAAGTTTGAGGGACAGCTATGCATACAACACTAAGAACAAAACAAAACACAAGATGCAAAATACAAAAGCTTGATGGAGAAAACAGCCTAATAACACAAGTGGAGAATTCATCCATTATTAGGTGATGGTGGTAAAAAAGATACAATGCTAAAACACTTGAAGAGGGTCCTTTGAGCGATGGAGCTCAAATACCCAAAATAAGGAGGTCTCCTTCCCTCGAGTTCCTGCAAGCGTCTCTTCCCTCTCTCAAAGGATGGTAGATCAAGATCAAATGGTGGACCTCTCTTTCTTGGACTGAGATGTTGGTTGGAAAACATATGATTCCTTCCAATCCCTCTGCTGCTAGAATATGCAAGCTGGTTTTCTATGAATAAATTTGGCTAGCATAACAATGTGTCTCCAATTCTTCTTCCAAAGGCTGGTTTATATAGACATTTTTTGAATTCCTCCCCCTTTCTCTTGGCCCAATATGGATAGTGACACAAGAGTGGAGGATGGATTCCTTTGTGTGTTGCATTTAAGCCTTAAGGTGGCTCAAAGTTTACTATCCCTAGCAGTACTAAATGGAGAAACTTCCTAACCAAGTGTGCCAAGTGGTCCCAGATGGTGACATTTCTCCATCCTCAAGACCGTGTGACTATCGAAGGAATATTTGCGTTGCTACGTAAAATCCATTTTTTTCCATTCCATTGTCCATTAAATTATCCCTTAACCTTAGTAAAAAATAAATTTTGGTCTTCTCTAATGTATTCCTTCTCTGAAATCTTCATTTGTACCTTCTTCTTGACATTTTTAATTTCTTTTTCCTATATGATTTTATGGTGTTAACAGTAACCATGAAAATCGGCATCATAATAATGTATAAAAAAGTATCCACGATGCAGTCTATATGATCATGAATGTCACTAGTTGCTACCAACAATTGTCTCATGATTATCATCACCATTGTGATCATCGTCATCATCATCTTTTATATCATCATTGACCTCATTGTCATTTGTATATGTGTCATCTTGAGCATCACATGCCATCTCAACATTAGAGCCAAAATGATCTGGATCTATGTGATGAGGATCATTCGGGTCTTTGGGAAGTTCCTTGTTTTGCAAAAAAAAAAAAAAAATATATATATATATATATATATATATAATGAAATTTGATTATTTATTTCATGCAATAATTAATTTCTTTGGTATATATCTTATATTAAAACATATGAAATGAAACAATAATCATATTACATCATATCAAAGTGCACATACGATAATAAAATTTCAAATAAGTTTCAACTAATATGTTGTAATAGTGTATGTTGTAAAAGCAAGCCATTTCATCTTTCTTCTTGGAGCTTGAAAGTGGGCAACTAAAGAGGATTTTTTGCCACCAACCACTACAACAGCACTTAGGGTATCAAGAAAACAAATTGAGAAGCACAAACATAGTTAATAGCGGATTGAGAAGAAATTTTGTACCAGCGGATGTTGTAACAACATATGCCATAAGAGATGTTGTAACAACAAGCCATTTCATCTTACTTGTCAAAGCTTTAAAGTTGGAATCCAAAGAGGTGCTTGTGCCACCCAACACCACACCATCACTTGGGGGATCAAGAAAAAAAATTGAGAAGCACAAACATAGATAACAACGAATTGAGAAGCAGATGATGTAATAGCGGATGTTGTAATAGCAGATGTTTTAAGAATAGATTCCATATCAACATGTCAATGTTAAATATGTTGAAAATTTTGTATAAGTTGATGTTGTAACACCCATTACCATTGAAAATGTTGAAACTACTGTAAAAGGTGATGTTATAACAACTTCTACTATTGAATTCCATATCCTTTATTCCATATCCTTATGGATTCTTCCGATGCTTGTGGAATTTCATGACATCTTTGCATTACTTACATATGCATTGTTAATCAGTATGAATGAGAATTTACCCCAAGACAAGATTCTAGTTCAAGAACATGACTCAAGTGAGGTTATTGTATACAAAATTACACATTATGTTGCAGAGTATATTTTATGAACTATGGTAATGAGCATTTAACACAACACTTCATTCCATTACAGATGCATGCACTATTTCAACTTGTCTATCAACATTGTTCATTTCAGAGACGTGACATATGTGTTTACGTATGCATTTATTTATCATAACTATAAATTTATCTTTGCATAGAGATCCATCCACATGATCATCACATTAACAACGTTGTTATTGTTCAAAAAGAATCCAAACCATTTTAACCATAAATGCATCATAAGTTCATTAATATTTAAGAAACACAGAAAAATACTTATATTTAAAGTTGCATGGAAACTGAGTATGGGACAAGGACTCTCCACCCAAATATAAACATGTTGAAGCCAAACTTGCATTTTTCACCCCTGAGCCAAATTCCGTATTCTTAAGGGAATTCTTGCTTAAGGGATTAACACACCAATTTCCAACAGAAACAGGGAATCCAGAGGGCCTCTTCCTCAATCCCACCAGTTGACGTTGCCATCTTCTAATCACATGGTATCCAGAGGTTCTTTCCTCACCCCAAGTGCATACATATTGATCCAATCCCTTCCATGGAATCCAGATCCACCATAACCGTAATGTAGTAACCAAGGTCTTTAACCAAGTCTTCTTTTGATGTTTTTGTAGGATTTTCCTCTTCCCAAGCTGACTAGGGCTCTAGAGCCTACTATCTCAACCAATGGCCTCTAGGGGACCCAAGATGTTACAGGGCTCCATATAATACATCTCAACCCACAGCCTCTAGGGACCCAAGTTATTATAGGGCTCTAGAGATTGTCTCAACCCACAACCCCTAGGGAACCAAGTTGTTATTAGGCTTCAGGGATATTATCCCAATCCAAAACCTCTAGGGAACCCAAAATGGTTACAGGGATCTATGGATCATATATCAATCCACATCCTCAAAGGAACCCAAAATTGTTATAGGGCTCCAGAGACTAGCAACTCGACCCACGGCCTCCATGGAAAATAATATCCAATCCCCTTCTCTTCTCTCTTTTTCTATGTTGCTTGCTTATTGAACCAGACTTCTCTATTTTTTTTGTTACTTTAATTATGTCTCCTCTCTCCTTCATCATGAATTTGAATACCATGTCTTGATTTCTTTTTATGTCTCGCATTTACTGCTTCGTCCTTGGTTTCTTGCACTATGCAATTCCCCTCTTGGTTTCTTTTCCCTTTTCCTTATGAAGGTTCCCAATTGCATGGGCATGTTTACCTTCCTTGTAGTTCATTTAATTTTAAGAACCAATCAATTAATTCATGCACAATTAAAATTTTAATGGTTTTCCCAAAAATTTTATATTTTCTCCACAAGAAAACCTCAACCTCCCAAGCAATCAATCCTCCTCCCTAACTTTGAAATGTGTGTCCCTTTGACTCAGTCCCTTTTTCTTAATTTCACAAATTTGTAAAAAATATTTACAATGCATTTTATGATAAAACCATGGGTGGCGCTGTCATAGGATGTTGTAACAAAAAATTCCATAAAAAAACTATATATTAAATTTGTTGAAAATGTTATAACAGTTGATGTTGTAACACCCATTACTATTGAAAATGTTGAAACTGTTATCAAATGTGATGTTATAATTGATATTATTGAAACTATTTAAATAGTGACCATTACAGTGGATGTTGTAACAATATATACCATAACAACTTTCAATGTTAAATATATTGAAAATGTTGTAACAATTGATGTTGTAGCACCCATTCATATCCCTTCAACCTAGTAGTATCACCACTTTTTCATAAATTTGAAGAAGTATTTCTTAAAATATGGCGTTGTATCTATTTTATCATTGTCTTTCAAATATATATACACACACACACATACAAAAAAAAGGGAGATATAGGGACTTCTTGAGCTAATATTTTGTAAAATTTTGTGTTATATATACACTATATTTCCACACTCAAGTGAAGGGATGGTAAATGTTTCCTTTCAATGTTGAGTATCTAGATGTAGTAAAGGTGTTGAATATGAAATGGTTATGGGGAAAGAGACTAGAGTCAACTCCAGGTGGATAAGAAGGATCAACAATAATGGCACAACTTCAATTGCAACTGGTAGTGTTGACTCTCTAGTTGCAAGAAGTGGTGAAAGGGAGCTTTGTTGGGTGTGGAGCCTGATTATCTTCTTTATTTTGTATCATAGTGTTGGACCCCTATTCTAAATGGGGCAGCAATGCCGCCCGTAATTAAACACTGCATGGGGGGCCCAAGGGGGGCGGCTGCGACTTTATGGATTCCCCCCCTGGCGGGGGGTTTCGGGGGCAATGCCCCTAAAGCTTAAAACAAATGTAAAATTTTCTTGTAAAATTATTGTAATTTCTAGTCAATCTAGGTCATTCATTAGGCAGATGATCTAACGATAGAAGTTTGTTTAATTTAGGTTTTTTTGCCCTAGAAGGAAACCCCTCATTTTGTATGAGGGTATTGTATTGCGGTTGTGTATTGTATGTGTATTCTCAGAGCGAGAAACATATAGGGAGATGATGAGAGAGAATAGAGGATATTACAGTGGATCTGTTGTAGGTTGTGTTTCTTCATTTTGTTGGATAATAGAAAGAAAGGACTGGTTGTTCGAGGTGGACGTAGCCCAAACTGGGTGAACCACGTATATATGTGTCTCTTTGGTTTTATGTGTTTTGTGTATTTGTGTTTTCTGCATATTTTATGTGTTGCATTTCTCTGTAATATATAATTTTCTAACAAGCTTCGCTTTGTCTATGTCACTTCTTGGAGAAATGGTTGTTCTTGAAGCTCACATTAGAATAGCTAGGATATAGAGGGATCGTTCCACCCTAGGCTTAGGCTTAGAGTTCAAAACAAGTCAACGAATTTTGGGACGGCGAAAGAAATTTACTTTAGTCTATGAATGAAGGCAAGGAAGGTGACTTAGAGGTGACCTAGGGCTTCTATAATTCTACACTAATATTGTAATTTGTTTGTTCATTGCGACTTATACAGGGTAAACACTTTCCATATAGAACATATTCAAGGTAGAGTTTTCCATGGATAGTAATTAAGGGTCAAATTCAAAATCAAGATAATACATGGAATCTATGAAGTGGCATCGGTCACTTCACAGATTGGGCATGATGAACCTCTATTCACTGGTGAACCTATGGATTTTAGATGTTGCAGCAATTTTCAACTAAATAAATCGAACTTCCTTATGAAATAGCCTCTTATTGATGAATTATAATGTTGGAATCCATTTGGAATTAGGCTTGAATCCTAGTGCAAACATAGTTAATTATTCCCTTTGTTTATCAAGAGCATTGATCCAAACAATTTTTTCTTTTGGTCAATTGTATACAAGTTGAAGGTTGGGCATTGGTTACGTGAATTACAACAATGCAGCATGGGTAGGATCCTTTAACTAACTTGGAATAACAAAGGATCCTTGAACTCAACTAGACAAAGTTATGGTTTTGTAAATAAATTTCATTTACAATTGATAATGAATTTCATTGGAAACAATAATTGAGTTTTAGAGACATCATTGTTTCCTTTAATATTCATTTTCACAATGATCCATGTTGATGAGATAAATAGGCCATATTCCTATTGTTTATGTATCATATGTTATCAAAGCAGCTGAATTTGAAGCATTGAATGAGATGTAGCACCTTGAAAATCCATTTCAACTTGCTTTTCAAAGCTTGAAAGTGGGCATCCAAAGAGGTGTTTCTACCACTAAACACTACACCATCACTTGGGGGATTATGAAAAAAAATTGAGAAGAAGAAACATAGGTAACTTTAGATTGAGAAGCGCAAGCATAGGTAACAACTACTACTATTGAAACTACTGAAATAGTGACCATTACAGTGGATCCTATAATAGCAGATGATGTAATAATGGATGTCGTAACAACATATGTTGTAACAATTGAGGGGGTAGAAATCCACTTCATCTTACTTGTCAAAGCTTGAAAATGAGAAACCAAAGAGGTGTTTCTACCACCCAACACTACATCAGCACTTGGGGTGTTGTAACATTTTCTAGTTACATTGAAAATTTCAAAATTTTGAATAAAATTTCAAAAACAATTGTTTTATTGCACTTTGTAATATTTTGCGCGCAAATATGTAATTTTGCAATATATTATTTTGTTTTATTTTAATAAATAAAATTTCAAATCATTGCACACTAACTAACATTCATTTTCTATTGGTTGTGATTGACGCTTAGGTGATCAACGACTCTTGTTCTATTGTGTGGCCCCCCTGCTTGGTCAATATTTACCGAGAGGGGGGGGAGGCGGGAATTTTTTTTACAAAACCAATTTTGTGCGCATCATATGGCAATTACGTACCCGCCCCCCCCCCCTAATACTTATTGCTCACTCACGCAAAACATCTGCGTATTTTAGGTAATAAATATCATCCGCCAAAATTTTATTGATTATTTTCCACTTAATTCCGAGTAACATTTACCATTTAATTCTAATTATAAATATGCCCCATATTGGAACGTTCATTCCACCGTGTTCTCACTCTCGTTCATAATTTGATTGCTTCATCCTTTAGTTTTCCCCTCTCATCTTTCCTTCAGTAGCCAGACACGGAGAATCAAAGTGTGGAATTATAGAAATCCCTCAGTGATAACTTAGAAATACAGTGTGTGGTACATTTTACAGGTAATTTTTCTCCTTGATACAAGTTAATAGTTCAAAATGATTTCAACTAAAGGAAAACAATCCAAGGTTCACTCTTAAACACTCCCAAAAATTAATGAATTTGACTTAGATGATAGGGAAGCAGAATAGAAGATACAAACTCAAAGTTTTACCTATATGAATTGCAAAATTGGGCTTCCCAAAAAGTTTCAAGATAATAGCAACGAGTTTTCTCTGTGGGAGTCATTTTTACCCTATTTTATATTTCTTCAAACTCATCCTTTTCCAGAATTTTTAGTATGGTGTGCGGACAGGTACTTACCCAATCATAAAACCATAATTGCTCAAAGTGGTGAAACCTTGTTTTCTATAACTTATGAGCCCATTTTAAAAGCCTTATGTATATCATTTCCCATCTCTTTTCACGCAATATTTAATGAAATTTTCTTGGAAATATATCAGAAGTTAAATTTTGAAAAAAGAGCATCTATTTCAAATTATTCATGCGTAAAGGGACTGGTATTCCCACTCATAGACTGCCTTACCCTTCATCAATATTTCCAGAATTTTCAAGAAAAATCATATCCAATTTATGTTTTATTTTAGGGTATCATATTGATGAGAAATTGGATGAAGTAGTTCTAGCTTTTCTGTCAATTTTTTTGTTGGGTGTGGAGCCTGATTATCTTGTTTACTTTGTATCACAGCTTTGGACCCCTGTACCTGAAAAGGGGCGGCAACGCCGCCCGAAATTTAATCGCTGCCGTGGGGGGTCCAGGGGGGGGCGGCAGCGCTTTTCGGAGCCCCCCCCTGGCGGGGGTTCGGGGGCAGCGCCCCCGAAGCTAAAAATAGATGTAAAATTGCCTTGTAAAAGTATAGTAATTTCTAGTCAATCTGGGCCGTTCATTAGGCGAATGATCTGACGGTAGAAGTTATGTTTAGATTAGGGTTTTTTGCCCTAGAAGGCAACCCCCTTGTATATATGGGGGCATTGTATTACGGCTGTGTATTATGTGTGTATTCTCGGAGCGAGAAACAGAGAGGGAGACTGTGAGAGAGAACGGAGGATATTACAGCGGATCTGCTGTAGGTTTTGTCTCTTCATTTTTGCTGGATAATAGAAAGGAAGGACTGGCTGTTCGGGGTGGACGTAGCCCAAACTGGGTGAACCACGTATATCCAGACCTCTCACAGTGTTTTGTGTGCTTGTATTTTCCGCATATTTTATGTGTTTCATTGCTCTGTAATATTTAATTTTCTAACATTTTTGTCGAGGTAAGAAACCAAAAATCTTATTCAATTTCAACCAATTTTTATTTAAGGTCATTCATGACCAGTTTCTTAAATTTGAAGTTTAAAAAAAAAAATATTAATCAATCCTCATGTATTTATTTTTGTATTATCAGTCAGAAATATTCCCAATACAATTACAAAAGAAATATCTTCAAGGGAAACAATGGTCTATGATTCTTTAGACATCTTTGGTCAGAAGGAATTCTGAGGAATTTTCCTTCACTGATTTTGTGAATAAATTTCTTCACATATGCTATAGGCTATTGATTAGTGATATTCCTCCCATAATTTCACTTGAAATCATAAGGATTATGTAGCTTAGTGAACAAACAAGGCTTGATGATTGGTATTTGTACCAATATTTTACAGAAATTAGATTGTATGGGTGTGAACTTCCACCTTATCACTTGCCATTTTTTTTTCCTATGCATATTTTTGTGCTTGAATTCATCATACAAAGCCTCAATGTAGAACAAGTGCATTTTTTAACCTAGAAGTAACAAACCTTGTTTAAACTGAAGGCATAGATAGGGCAATTTATAGTGAATCAGAGGTCAAGATACAAAGAGGTGGAACAATTATTGGCACAAATGAAGTTTAAATTGGGGGTTACTTGGCCATATGACCCCATTGGGAGAATTTCAGCCATCAAAGCTTAGAAAAAATCCCCACCTTATTTTCATGTGTCCAAGCCTGAGATACAGAAGTTTGTTAATAATAACACCTAGGAGGAAAACACTTTGCAAGAAGTGATAGAAGAAAAAATTGTGGAGAATTCATTAGGACATAAAATTTTGGTTACACCTCTAATGAAATAAAAATAGCTTAAGAGGATAGATCAAAGCTTATGATAGTCAAAAATGGAACAGTTCAAAGTATACAAGAGAAATAAGAAAAAAATATGGAAGGAGCGGTATCAGAAATTGTTTCATCCGACATTTATTCACCAGCTACTATTGTTTCAAGTGATCCTATTTTCATAATGCAATAATTGTATCTAGTGACGGAACAATCTTCTCCTTCTTCTTCTAACCAAAAAAAAAATTATTTTTTGGAAATGAATAAAAATAATGAGGCTTTGAAGTCAGTAGCTTATATCGATTTCTAGAAGCAAACTTCTTCCAGTAAAAATAGGTTTCTTTCAGCTCTTGATACTGAAAAAGGTGAATTTAAGTTAGCATTTCTTGAACCTAAATTTTTTCTCCTAGATATGATAGAGATTATAAGACTTATGTTTTATCTTTCAATACTAAACATATCTATCCTATATTTCGGATTTTTCTACATAGACAAAGTGATGAGATGATATATTCCTATCTCACTAAATCTGCTTCAAATGTATCAAAATTGTAGGATTCTTTGAATAATACTATTGCAGAACTTAAAATGGAAAATACTTATTCTCTAGTGAAGGATGTTAGGATAAAATCACTGGAATGCCTTGTAATTAAATTAGGTTTCAATCCCAAAAATGTTGATGTGGCTCAAGATATTTTTTAGAAGAAAAATGAAGATATGCAAGCACTTAGAAGACAGTTAAAGCTTCCCAAAAAAAAAAGCATCCCCAAACACAAGAAATTGGGGAATTATAGAAGAAGAAGGAAATTGTGTTATCCTATGTAACTGAACAGAACCTGCAGATTCAAAAAATGCAAGAAAGGATGGAAGAGTTGTTAAAGGAGAAGGCCCAAACTAACAGTGTAGTAATTCCAGCAACAGAAATAGGTTCCATAGAAATTCTATTACGGATATTATCTTCTCTTAAACTAAAGTATGTTGAGATTGGTAGAAGAAAAATTGGACAGAGCTAAGATGAAAAAAATGAATCATGCAATGCCTTAGTTGAGGAAATAAATAAAAATTCAAATTTGTAAAAGCAACTAGAATAATATTTGAGAAGTTTTATTAGTATTCAATGTTTATCACATGCTAAAGAACAAATTTGGATAGAAATTATGTCAATTTTGTTGAGATTCAACAAGAAGATTAAATACCCACGCCTAGTGCATTAAGCACCTGGTTGCATTCAGCACCTGGTTGCTTTCAGCACTTGGTTGCATTCAACACCTAGCTGCATTAAGCACCCACACTAGGGCGGGGCCCATAGTTCTATTTTGGGTGCATTTCTATTTTGATTATCCCTTAATTAAGATGGACATTAAACTATAATATATTCTCAATGCGGACTTGAATGAGTTAACTGAAAGTGATAAATTCAGTTAGCTAGTGGATTTCGAGTTAGAGGTTGTTGGTGAGGCATGCAGAGTAATTCTAGTTGTAACAAAGTTCGAAGTGCAGCGGTGCATGAGTTGGTGTAAGTTGTAAATCAATTTAGCTTAGTTAAGTGAGTTAAACTTAGTTTTTCTAGTTGTAATTGAAGATACACTAGTGAGAGATATAGTGAATTAAATATTAATTAATTCACAATCATTGATCTCACATGCAACTGAGGATTTACTATTATTAGATACATGCATGTCAGATCTAGTGGAGACCCAGTTAAGTTCTAGGAGAAAGGGAAGTTGACTATCAGTTGTAGTATCATTGGCTTGCACACATGTAGACAAACATCCATTTGAGTGTCCATGATACTTTCATCGTGAAGGCAGGCAAGAATTCCTATCTTTTAAGGATATTTACCATTAGGGATTGCGCAAGCAAGGTAGGTTTTCTAGAGGCTGAGAATTGGCTATGTGTTGGTCAATTTTGCATAAGACAGTGTGAGACAATTAGCTGAGTACTGGAGGGCTCTTGTGAGAAGAGCTTTGTATGTAATTTTTTCATGATCCATGCTTAATATACAATATAATATAGTGGGGTTTTTAGCTATAAGCTTTCCCCAATAAATTATATGTGTTGTGTGTGATTGATCTTTCTTCATGTTCATGTGATTAGCGATTGTGTTTTTAATTCCGCAAAATATTTGTAGAAGTGATTCAGTATTTAAATTTAGTACATTGTTATATCGGGTGAATCCAAGAAATACATGCATGCTTTATAATTTCTACATGGTATCAGAGCACAGGAATTGCAGAAGTGAAGCGGGAGTTGAGTTTGTGACTGGATAGAATTCGAATTTGCAGAAAGACTTTCTTGGTGCTATAGCTGATTCGAGATAAAAATGGCTTTCAATGTCTTGAGGTTAGATTATGCACTCGAGGGAAGCTCGAACTACAACTCTTGGAAGGATAGGATGGAGGCAGTACTCAAAGACAATGGGTTGAAGGAATTCATTGACAAAGATGTTCCTAAACCTGATGTTGCAGATGCTGCAAATCTTGATGCATGGCAAAAGAAAGTAGAAAAGGCGAGGAGGATCATGTTGGAGGAAATATGAGATCATATTGTCTCAAGCCTCCATGGGAAAGCCACACCATATGCAATGTGGAAGGCTTTGACAGATCTATTCCAAAGTAGTAGCAACCATAGGAAATTGGCGCTCAAAGATAAACTCAAGAAGATCAAGATGGAAAAGGGAAACACCATTCCAAAATATCTAACAAAGTTTGTCCAATGTCAGGATGAACTGGGAAGTGTTGGAATAATATTTTTTGATGATGATTTGGTGAGCTTGGCTCTCCTAGGACTTCCCAATATTTGGCACAGTTATCAAGACTCTGTCAATGGAAGAGAAAAATTGCCAGATTAGGAACGACTGTGGTCGGATTTGGTGCAGGAGGAGTTCAGACGAAACACCAAAGATGGATCTTCATCTAAGAATGAAGATGAATAGGATTATTCTTTGCCTACCAAGGCAAGGAAGGGGAAGTGGAATAAATTCCACTCAAAATCCGAGTCCAAGAATGGCAAGAAGAAGGACATGTCCAAGGTGAAGTGTTTTCACTGTCACGAGCATGGGCATTTTGCTACTAACTATCCACAAAAGAAGAATAACAAGAAGGTTGTTGGATATATAGCTGGTGAGGCCCTTGCCTCACAATTTGAGCTTGATTTCTCATTGATCGCATGCATGGTGTCCAGTGCATTGGGATCTATGTGGTATTTGGATAGTCATGCTTCCTTTCAGACGGGAGATAAGGAACTTTTGAGTGACTTGGAGGAGAAAGATCTCCAGATGCATATTGAAATGGGAATGACAGATAGTACAGTGCTACTAGGATTGGTACCATTACCTTTCATAGGGAGTCAGGTAAACCATTTCAATTAAAATATGTGATGCATGTACTAGATATGAAGAAAAATTTGGTCTCAGACACAATGTTGGAGGATAGAGGCTATGACGTTATTTTTAGTGATGGAAAAGCTTTCCTACAACATAAAAAAAGGGGTCAAGCAAAGAGGATAGGGATTCAAGTTAATAATATCTACAATTTGGAGGTAGATGGATGCGCAACAATGATGGGCAAGGCAGATCAAGTGGTGAGTTGGGATGAGGGTGAATTATGGCACAGGCGATTGGGCCATCTTCACCATGGAGCCTTGAAAGTCATGCATCATATTTCTACTGGTCTTCTCATGGGTACACTTGCGCAGTCAAATACATGCAAGGGGCTTACTATGGGAAAATATTTAAAGGCCACCTTTCATGACAAGGAAAACTGAGCTTCAGGATCCTTGAGAGAGTTCACACAGACATGTGTGGTCCTTTATATTTTGCTTCAACAAAAAAACATAAGTACTATGTAATATTTGTTGATGACTTTTCTCGTAAGTGCTAGATCTTCTTCATGCAGAAGAAAGATCAAACATTCTCTAAGTTCTGTGAGTTTAAGGCACTGGTGGAGAAAGAGTCAAGGAAGCAAGTGAAGGATCTTAGGAGCGATAATGGTGTAGAATACATATCTAACGAATTCAAGAACTTTTGCAGCAAAAAAGGAATTCGAAGAGAACTCATAGCACCTCCTAAACCACATAAGAATGGGGTAGTGGAGAGAGAAATAACAGAACTATTGTGGGTGCAGCACGAGCGATGTTGCATGATCAAGGCCTACTGATGCATATGTGGGTGGAAGCATGCAGTACAGCGGTACATGTGCAAAATTGTTGTCCTCATAGAGTACTTGGCATGAGTACACTTGAAGAGGATTTCACTGGTAAGAAACCTGATGTTTCACACTTTAAGATTTTTGGCTCATCTATTTATGTGCATGTGACCAAGGACGCCAGGAAGAAGCTAGAACCAACAGCTGAGGTTGGGATTTTTGTGGGGTACATTGAAACACCCCATAATTATCATGTGTATCTGCCAAACAGCAGAATGACTATTTTGTGACGAGATATCAAATTTTATGAGGATAAATCCATGCGGTTGTCCCTTGAGAGGGAGCTGGACTTACATGCAGAGGAGGAACTATTGGTTCCCAAGGATGAGTCTCAATATGTGTATCAGCCACATGAGGAGGTTCATGGAGTGGAGGAAATCACTCATGCAGAGCCATCCATCAGAAATGGTAGAAGGCGCACCACAGAAGCTGATAGGATGAGACTTGATGCTGCATAGAATGTAGGAGCCCCTACTTCACAGTGCAAACAGAGACAGTCTCCTAACCGATTTACTGGATACATGGCTCTTATGAGAAAATTTATTGTGACTGAACCATCTTCTTTTAAGGAAGCAGTGCAGCAGCCTACTTGGGTTGATGCAATGGTGGAGGAGTATGACTCCATTGTCAAGAGCAGTGCATGGGAGATAGTCCCTAGACCAGTCGAAAAATCAGTGGTTGGATCGAGATGGATCTACAAGGTAAAGCAAGTTGTTGATGGGAGTGTGGAGAAACAAAAGGCCAGATTTGTGGCCTGGGGATTCTCACATATCGAGAGGATAGATTATGATGAGACTTTTGTTCCTATCGCAAGGTACTCTTCCATAATATACATCCTTGACTCTCAGTGCGGTGGGTTGGCGCATTCACCAGATGGATATGAAAACTGTGTTTCTCAATGGGATCATTGAGGAAGTGGTGTACATAGAGTAGCCTGAAGGTTTTGAAATCTTCAATAGTGAGTCACATGTGTGAAGGCTCAAAAGAGCACTGTATGGTCTGAAGTAAGCACCCTGTGCTTGGTACACTCGAATAGACAGTTATTTCACTAGACTGGGCTTCACCAAAAGTGAAGCAGATGCAAACCTGTACGTGATTGTGGTTGAGGGTAAGCTATTGATCATTGTTCTTTATGTTTATGATCTAATTTTGACTGGTGATAAGCAACTAATACACTCATGCAAGGAGGATCTTGCAAGGAAGTTCGAAATTAAGGACATGGGACTCCTTCATTATTTCCTTGGATTGAATATGGCAGTGGGATGGTGAAATTTTTGTGTCTTAAGGAAAGTATGCAAAGGAGATACTAGGTAAGTTTAACATGAAGAGATGCAAACCCATGGATACTCCTCTTCTATGAAATTGGAGGAAATAGGATGCTACTTCTGGAGAGGTAGTGGATGCTACTGTCTATCAACAGTTAGTGGGTTCGTTAATGTATTTGGTGAACACGATACTGGACATTTGCTACACAGTTAACCAGTTGAGTCAAGCTATGGTTAAGCTTACCAAGCTCTTTTGGAAGGCGGGGGAGCATGTCCTGAGATACCTGAGGGGAAAATCATAGTATGGTCTATGGTACAAATGGAAAGATGGGGTGAAGCTGCATGGCTTCACGGATGCAGATTGGGTTGGTAGTGCATCAGACAAAAAGAGCACATCAGGGGTGATCTTTAGCATTGGATCAAAATCAGTTTCCTAGTACATCAAGATACAAGGATCCGTGGCACTCAATTTAGCGAAAGAAGAATACATATCAAGTCAAGCTGCATGTGAGGCTATCTGGATGAGAAAGATCTTGGTTGGTTTGTGTGATTCTTAGATGGATCCGACAGTGATTCATTGTGATAATCAGAGTTGCATTAAACTCTTGATTAATCCTGTGTTTCATGATATGTCCAATCATATAGATATTTGGTACCATCATCTTAAATATTGTGTGTAGATAAGGATCATGTTGCTTCAGTACATTCCCACGGAAGATCGGGATGCAGATATTCTAACGAAGGCGCTCACTAGGAGAAAATTTGAATACCATAGAGGCAGGATAGGGGTGAAGGATAATCCCTTTCCTGTTGAGAGGGAGTGTTGAGATTCAACAAGAAGATTCAGCACCCGCGCCTAGTGCATTAAGCACCCATTTGCATTCAACACTTGGTTGCATTAAGCATCCATACTAGGGTGGGGCCCACATTGCTATTTTTGGGTGCATGTCTATTTTGATTGTCCCTTAATTAAGATGGACATCAAACTGTAATCTATTCTCAATGTGGACTTGAATGAGATAACTAAAAGTGATAAATTCAGTTAGCTGGTGGGTTTCAAGTTAGAGGTTGTTGGTGAGGCATGCAGAGTAATTCTAGTTGTAACAGAGTTCGAAGTGAAATGGTGCATGAGTTGGTGCAAGTTGTAAATTATTTTAACTCAATTAAGTGAGTTAAACTCAGTTGTGCTAATTGTAACTGAAGATACACTAGTGAGAGATCTAGTGAATTACATATTAATTAATTCACAATCATTGATCTCACATGCAACTGAGGATTTACTATTATTAGTTGCATGCATGTCAAATCTAGTGGAGACACAGTTGAGTTCTAGGTGAAATGGAATTTGACTATCAGCTGTAGGGTCATTGTCTTGTACACATGAAGGAAAACACCCATTGGAGTGCCCATGATACTTTTGCAGTCAAGGCAAGCAAGAATTCCTATCTTTTAGGGATCTTTACCATCAGGTATTGCGTAAGCAAGGAAAGTTGTCTGGAGGTTGAGAATTGCCTATGTGTTGGTTAGTTTTGCATATGACAGTGTGAGACAATTAGCTGAGTACTGGAGGGCTCTTGTGAGAAGATATTTGTATGTAATTGTTTCATGATCCATGCTTAATATACAATAGAAGATAGTGGGGTGTTTTGTTGTAATATTTCCTTGTGAAATTCTCTTTGTTGTGTGTGATTGATCTTTCTTCATGTTCATGTGATTGGTGATTGTGTTTTTAATTCCACAAAATATTTGTAGAAGCGATTAAGTATTTAAATTTAGTACATTGTTAGATTGGGTGAATCCAAGATATACATGCATGTTGTATAATTTCTACAAATTTGTGTCTGATATTTGGAAGTATATGGAGATTATTGTAGAACATGAGAAGTTTATTGAAAAATCCAAAGAAGCTATTAACGACATCAAAATACAATTGGGAACTAAACTTAGACAAGCAAGCCAGATAATAAAATATCTAAAGAAAAGGTCCAGAGGAGATCTTGAAGAACTAGGAATTGAAGATAGAATAAAATCAGTTATTCAGACTAGAAAAGTTCTCATGAAGAAAACTTTGATGTTGAAGGAAAAGGAAAACTGTAAAAATATTCTAGTGCAAATAAAAATATCCTACAAAAAAATTTATATTTTGCAAGAGAGAAGTATTCCATCATTTAAGAATTTATATGGCCAGATGGTAATAGAAGACCAATATGAAATATTGTTGAAGAGAGAGGCAAGGGACATGACAAAGTGTATTGGAATCAAGGGAGATATTAGTGGTCAGAATCTACTTCAAATTTTAGTTAATTACCTTTTCATCTACTACAAAATCAAACACTTATTCATAGTAAAACCTTCTTATGAGAAGTTTATTGATGCAGATGAATTGTACCGATAGATGATGGATCTCAGTTACCCAACAGATGAAGAATGGGAGCATTTCGTCAAATTTTTTCAATAAATTCAGCTTATCAATGATCTCTAAATGACAATTTTTTGGCCTAGCCGATGTTTTCCTTTTTTACTGGTATTTTGATGGTATCTTGATTTTGCCAATGTTCACCAACTTTTAGCGATATTTTCCTTATTTTTATGATTTTTTGGTTTTTCGGACCCTTGCTGATTTACTTGATGTCGATGTTTGCAACATTGGTTAAAATTTGTTTAAAACTTATCCAAATATTTGGATAGATATTAATTTGAATGTAAGTATTTTAAGGGATAGGATATTTTGTAAAGAACTCTATATATACCTTAATTTTGAATAAGAAAGGTTTGATACCTGGAGCAAGTTTTTGCAATATTGTTGTAATACTTTAAACTTGGATATAATCAAAGGCTTCTGGTTTTTGTTCATGACAGCATTTGTGTACTTGTGAGTTCATGTAATTTCATAGTCTATTTCTACATATATTTGAGAATATTATAAGATATTTGGAAGGGCTAGACTAAGTATCAAACCCCCTGATGTCCCTCTACAAAGTTATGTTCACAACTAAGTTATAAATTGAACATTTTTTTTAATTTACTGCCCATAAATATTTATATTATTTCTTCTATGTTGTACTTGGACATATTTATGTTGACTATAGATCTTCATCTATATGTCATTGCTATTATTAGATGATTAAATGTTCAGGGAGAATATTTAACCTTCTAAATTCCTCTCAATTCCTTACATTGATGCTTTGGCTTAGTTCTTTAGTTGAGGATTGTCTACAAAGATACAACATGGGGGATTAAGAAAACAAATTGAGAAGCACAAACATAGGTGACAGTAGATTGATAAGAAGATGCTATAACAACGGATGTTGTAACAGGAAATTTTATAACAATAAATGCCATAAAATCATGTCAATGTTAAATATATTGAAAATGATGTAACAAATTATCATTTATAACACTCATTACTGTTGAAAATGTCAAAATTGTTGTAAAATTTGATGCTATAACAAATTCTACTATTAAAATTGTTGAAACAGTGACCATTATAGAAAATGTTGTAACGATTGAGGGAGTATAAATATATTTCATCTTCATTTTCAAAGCTTGAAAGCGGGTAGCCAAAGAGATGTTTCTGCCACCCAACACTACACTGGCACTTGGGGATCAAGAAAACAAATTGACAAGCATTAACATAGGTAATAGCGGATAGAGAAGAAAATGTTCTAACATAAGATGTTATAACAACATATTCCATAAAAAATGTTGTAACAACAATCCATTTCATCTTATTTGTCAAAGCTTGAAAGTGGGAAGCCAAAGAGGTGTTTCTTGGTAACTTTACATTTTTTTATTCTTATTCTAAGACTTTTGTAATAAATTTGTTGATTTATTTCATTAACAGATATATCAATGTTGTGTGAATAGTTAAGATACCTGTGACTTTTATCTAAGAAACCTTAATGAAGCACTCTTTAGTCTCTGCATATTATTTTCTTTCATTTCATGCTCTCTCTTGTAGATCTAATGCATGGGATTTTGTTTATCCATATGCTTTAAACCTCAGATGTCTTTATGTTCTTCTCTACATACTACAATGTCAATTTTAAAGGTTGTAATCACAGATAAGTATGTCAGTTGAATTTATTCATTAATTTCTCCAAAAACTAGTTCACATTGCATTTATAGGCCTATTGTCACTTGCCCCAGTTGTCTGATTGTTTTAGGATTAATAAGGTATGATAGAGCTGGAATAGTGATATGATTATGAATTTTAGTTTTTTTGTGCTAATTTCAACCTCATATATAAAATTTATTTACTGATCTTATGCTTGATGTGCATATACTTTTTTGTTGCTTATGTGTGTCAAATAGGTAATTTAACTGAGTTTTTATGAGTGAATTCAATAGCATAAAGTATGAAATTAAAATTTTTAACAACAGAAACATAAAGAATAGAAAACCATCAAATTGATCCATTAAAACAAAGCTTTGATGAAGGAGTTCACCCCTCCTGGGCTAAATCTCCTTGGTCCAGCTTCCATAGCTTGGGCCTCTGTATTAGCTCAATAGTGAAAAAATTGTTGTTTACATGCATCAAATTCTCTTGAAACATACTCCAATGAGCTTAGAATGTTGAAATCTATCATAAATGACTATTCATTTACTCAATTTGGCCTTCAGCTGATCTAGGCATGGCCCTCCTTCCTAGTGGCCCTTGGCTTCAAAATTATTCAAAGTGACAAAAACACCTGTATAATTTCTCCTCCACCTCTGAAAAACATGTTCCAATGTGTTCAAAGCATGCCAATCTGCTAGGAATGACTCTTCCTGAGCCAAAATTGGTCAAAATTTTCTCAAGATATGGTTCTTTAAATTTTTCCCTAGATTCCTCCTCCAAATATGGAGAAGACTCCAGTTAGCCCCGCCAAATTTGGCAGTCCACCGAAACTAGAGGAACCACTGAAAAACCTGCCATCTTTAAATGTGAGTTTAAATTAGTTAAAAACAGATTAAGAGGTGTTAAGCAGCATGCTAAGAGCAATTATTTTGGGCACTAAGGAATTAGGCATATGGTGCAGTCGCATGGGAGGAGGGTTGGCCCCCTCCCTTCCGCCATCGGAGTCTGCATTGCAATTCAAATACAATTTTTCCGCCAAGCTTTAACAAGTCTCACCCATCGATCTATTGGTAAAGCCATAGAGTTAGGAGGGGGAGGTCATGGATTTGACCTGCCCTCCGCCCATCCTAAATACATGTTTTTTTCCCAAACTTTATAACTTGTGCCATATAACATTATAATATGCCTCCATATAACATATGTGCTCCAAAACATATAAACATTTGTATGTATTAACAAAGGTCTTTGTAATATGCGCCCATCGAACTTTAATGCCACCATATTCGGACTTTGGTTTAAATTGAAATATGCTCCACCCAACCATAACATTAACTTGGACCTTCAGTTTAACAAACCATAAGTTTAATAATATATGTGAACTTTTCAATCAAAATTTGATATAAAATACAACCCATAGTTTCAACCTTAAGTTAAATAGCATATATATGCCACCATAACTAATCCGACCACCATCATAAAATTGAAATTTCACCATAGAATAAAATTAAATTCAAACCTAACTTTAGAGAGAGGGTCCATCAAAGGGGACACATGGCGGTCCCTAGTTGGGTTGTCCTCCCACATAAAAAAAATTGAATTCAACTTTAGGAGCACATCCTTAAAAAAAAAATCACTTTCGAAGAAACCTAGTGAATCTTGATGTGACACTTGTCACAGTGCCACTGGGAAAAAACTAAAGAATATTCCCTGCATGCTGATTGGGATGCCCTATCATAAACCTATCACTGTTCTGAAATTTTTATTTTTTTTCCTATTTTAAATGGCGGTCATCAGGCTATAACTTCTTCATCCGAAGTCAATTTTAGACGAAACGAGTTGTGTTGGATTCCTAACGATGAGACAATTTTTTTCGTTCAATTTCCAATCAATTCTGAGCACTTTCATTTTTGAGCTAAATACTGAGCCTCTGATCAAATAGTGAGCAGACTTGTGTTGTAGTCTAGAACGTAGGAATAATTTTGTTTTGAAAATTCACCAAGTTTTGTTCTAACCATACTCCCCTTAGGACTATAAAAGGAATTTTTCTATAGATTTTCATGTCATTTCTTTCAAAGTAGGCCTTCAAAGTTCAAACAAGCTCCAACACTGGCCTACAAGGTAAATGTTCCTATTCTAATATCCATGTCCCTACATATATGCTTAATTCAGTCAATATATATATCAATAAAAAAAATTGTTTTAGAACTCAATACACCCTTCATCCTACCATATGAAAAATAATTTCTAAGACAAGTGTTAAGACTCAAGATCATCCCTAGTGTTAGCATTCATCTTCATTTCTTCTCTATGGTTTACATCACAAACTCTAGGTATTCATCAATTGCATCACACAAGCACTAAGAATTCTCTAAGATAATTATATAACTGGAATAATGAGTATATTTTAAACAAATTCATTCTCTTCCCTCTATAAAGGGTAGGTTAGGGAGTCCAACATTGGTAGAGTGCACTAATTACACAAGCAATTTAATTTAATGCACAAGATAAGGTCTCCAAGTGAAGTTCTTTCTCTCCAATATATACATGTCAAGATACCAATCCTCAGGTTATACACTCTCTAAGCATGGGTTGCAAGTGTCAAGTGCTCTTCATCACAAGGATTCTTGATTTCCACTACAATAATCTCATTCTCCTCAACACATGTATCTAGGGTCCATAATCAATCCCATGTAATATGCTCTCAACCCAAGCATCTATAATCAATCCCATGTAGTATGTTTTGTTACGTACGGATTATGTATTACATGGTCTTGCATCCATACTTTGGCCTATGGTTTTTGGAAAAGGAATTGATAAAGCCAATATTCAATATTGATTTATAAGAACTTGATCATAGTGAAAGGTTGGTGATTTATAAGGGTGTTATGACCTAAGGGAGTACAAAAGAACTCAAGTTGCACATAAATAAACAACTCAACACAAGAAATGAAAATTGACATATTAATATAACAATATCCAAGTAAGTTATTGAAATTCAACTAATGATACCTTATTCTCCATCCATATAAAAAAATCGAACCACTTTTTGCCTTATACCATATCGAATTCCAATTGTGATGGATAATGGCCATATTGTTGCTCATGTAAAAACATGGCAGATGGACAACTTAAAGTAAAGAATATCCAATCATTTAATTTCTTGCAGAAAAAAAAATTAAAAAATAAAATTAAAAAATTAAAAAAAATTAAAAATAATATATATATATACGTACAAATTTTCATATTAAGGCTTCTAAACATGGTTTTCGATTGTGATGTGTGACACGATATTTGGCAAGCCTGGATTGCGAGGCCTTATCCTGAAACATACACTAATTAAATTTAATTATGCACCAGTAAAATAAAATAAAAATCATTTAATGAATTTGAAATAATCTAATGACCAAATTTAAATACCTATGTACTCTCCTCGTTGGAATTCCTATGTGAATCTTCTCTATCATATGATTTCATGAGCTCTTCCCATACTTTCATGCTTACATCAATTGGCCTTATTTTGGCCCTTAGCTCGGGAAGAATGTATTTTATCTTTTTTATTTGGTTGCAATAGAATCTCTTGCAATTTTGAGTCATTTGTTTCTTTACTTACTTTACTAACCAACCTGTCCCAAATCCATTATGCATGTCATGGATGACTTCCTTTTGAATGTACATGGGTATCTTTGATAATGGAAGATGTTGATGTTCTTTGAAGTGTTGAAGGAATTATTCCTTCAACCTACGATTGAACACTTTCCCGACATCTGTCATTCTCATTTCCTTAGAGACAACATCATATTCTACCTAAGTTTCGTATTTACCAATGCAAGATGCATAAGTGCCTGTACTGGTGGTGGAAGAAATTTGTGTCCCATGAGTGGGTGGAACATTGGACATATTTGTTCCTTGTTCCACATTCTTAGAGGTTATTGTGATTGATTTTTTCCTAGATCTTTTTCTCTATCTAGGAGTTGATGGGGTGTCAATCGATTCCCTTTAACAGGGATTCAGGGTGCCTTTAGTATGTTCTTCCACATGTTTGGAAAGCATGGAAACATCCATACCTTCTAGTTTATTCACTACTTCTACCCCAAATATAGAATCCATTGCCTATTTTAGTTTCTCACTATCATGTCCCTATATATGTACAATATTTTTTTATTTTAAAATTAGAAACAAAAAATACCTAATTTATTATTTTATATTTAGAAACTAAAAACTAAAAAACACAATTCAAACCAGCAATGGAAACATGTTAAAATATATAAATTGAGTATGAAATACCTCATTCTTGCAAGAATAAGATCCCTATGCCCGTTTCCCTCTGCTTCTGCTTGACATTTTTTGGCGTCCTATGGTGATTTTCTTTCCTCCACACTTTGCAATGTGGGAGGATTCCATGTTATTTTCATTTTTTATGAGGTTTAATTGAATATCAATATTGGATGTGCAATGTGCATAGGCACATGGGATCATTATAATTATTATTTTTATTATATAATTATAATTAGATAATAACCAAGTCCCACTATCACAACCAGTTGAGGATGGGCCTCGTCGGCAAGGTGACCCAAGATCAAACCTCAGGGGGGATGGTTATTCCCTATGCTAGGGGGAGGAGACATGCTTAAAAATATATTCAGCTAAGGGTTGTTGTGGCCCAAGCCAAGTATGATCCATAGGTGACTTTGACGGCTTATATGCCCCTAGGTCGTGGCTCCTCAAGTTGCGGGTCAAGCCTTGAGAATCAAAGATAACTTGACAAACAAACAAACAAAATTATAATTATATAATAATAATAATAATTATTATTATTATTATTACTATTATTATAATAAACTTGGTTGATACAAATATTAATAAATTTTCTTAATATACGCCTATGGGCGTATATCAACCACATTTTTTAATGTTGTTGTGCTAGTTGAATTCCAATATTGGATGTGCAATGTGCATAGGCACATGGGATAAGCTGAAATGTTGGTTGATGTAAATCCCTATAAATGGTGTTTTGACCCTGTAATGAAGGGTGCTTTATGTCATATTTTCCTAGCCCACTAATGAATTTGTTGTGATTTCAAAATTTTTATTTTTATTTTAATAGCCAATGACTCATAATGTAACAATCCACTAGTTATAGTCACATACACACATTTTCACCATTAAAGGTTGTGTTGCTTAGTGATTATGTACACATGTGACACAAACATTTTTTATCCCGCCACTCGCTCTTTACTCCTTTATAGGGTGGATGGTGGCGTTGAAAATATATTTCATCCACAAGTTAACTTATACTAATTATTATATTATATATTAAGTTCATTTGGAAGAATTAAAAATCAAAATTTGAAAATAGTATATTCTCTAACATATAGGGTCAAATGATTTTTTTAATTTAAATATACAAAATATAGATATTTGGTGGTTTAAAATTATGGATGAAGGGTTTGAATTAAGTTAAATTAAAATATGAAAAAAAAAGTATTCCATTAGTTTTCATAATATGCATCTAAGATTTATCAGAGTTGTGTCATATCACCATATTGGGAATAGAAATTAACAAAAAGGGCATATATTGAAAATAGGGGCATTTTAGTTAGAAAGTTGTAGTGCAAACCAACTAAGCTTAAATCACTTTTGTGTTAAGAAATTTGGATGGAGCAACAACGAAGTGCATAGATGTTATTTGATTAATGTCATTGTTGTGTATTATATGCAAGATCTAGAGGAGACCATGGAGATAGGACATGGACGATGCATACCTACTAAATTAACGAGAGGAAAGTGGGTGGCCATAGAATCAGATACATAATATTCAGATACAATAAAGGCAAGAATACAAAGCAACCTCAACCAAAGGAGTATGGTGTTTATGAATTCACAAATGCTACAACATAGATGAGATAAAGTTATTTAAAATATGCTATTTTTTTCAAATCCAAAACATGGTATCAATATGTTAAATATATGATTAAATTGAGGCTTTGTTTTGGATAACATATTGATTTAAATGATATGATTGGTGTACTAAACATAATTGACTATTTTATGTATTATAGGGGAAATACAAGGCCATGGAAACAGACCATTGCATATTAAATAAGGACACAACAGATGTCGTAGGACATCGGGTAATTATCAAATTTT
Source organism: Pinus albicaulis (assembly GCA_034641835.2). Taxonomy (NCBI): domain Eukaryota; kingdom Viridiplantae; phylum Streptophyta; class Pinopsida; order Pinales; family Pinaceae; genus Pinus; species Pinus albicaulis. Next base: position 1,434,127,897 of record CM076582.1, on the reverse strand, counting down.
GACTTAACTTAGGAAGTATTTTGTAATACATCCATCATTTTTCACAGTATTATTAGAATTTATAGTGTATTATCTAATATTGAAATAAATTAATTCATGTTTTTATATTTCATATGGAGACTGGAACAAGTGCACAGCCTAAGCGTTCAAATAGCAAAAGAAAAAAAACATATGTACGTGGGTGTGGACCTAAAATTGTTAAATCACAAACAACACAGTGGGTGGAAGAGGATATGACAATGGATACTTCACACGCAACAAATAATTCCACTGAAGAAGAGGTTGGTCAAGACTATAGTACATTGGATGGGATTTTTTAAGCAATATTTGATTATATTTATTTGAAATTGATACATTTATGATATATCCAATTCTTGCCCAACATTAAATAATGGTTGTGTTTGTCGGTAGGTAGAAAATGATGATGAAAGAATGACTACTAATAACCAATCTTATCCAACCATGTTATTAATATTTGGACGTGATGATCCAAACCATCCTTTAAACCATACCAGGGAAAAAAGAGAATATTTAAAGAGAACGCTACCATCTAAAAAATTTGAATAGTTGATGAGATTTGCATACACTAATGACTACAATATGCTACCAACTAGCGGCCTTAATGGTGATGAGCATGACAGTGAAAATGCAATGCATGAAGAAGGATTGAATGAGATACGTACAGGTTTCTTTGGGGATGGAAAAAATGATTACAATAATGATCATATGGTTGACAGTAACGATGACAACATGGGTAATTACCATCAACTTAATGTTGATGATAACAACCTGCTGAAAGAATCCATCAAGCAAGAAGCAAAGACACCCGTGTTCAAATCAGGTGCAAGTAGAACCTCAAAACAGGCATGCGCATTAATATTATTAGAAATAAAGTCACTATTTGGTTGGTCAGACAAACGATTCACCACCCAATTGAAGTGAGTTGAAATATATTTCTTACAATACATTGTTAATTGGTTTACGTAATTCGTAAACATTCTTCAACTTTTTTTATATTTCTTTAAGGACATTTTAAAACCATACATTTTAGTCATAACATAAAATATTGACATATCAAACATGTTCATCATAATTCAAACATTCAATTGATCTAATCTTTGGTAATCTTACAGGACACTAAAAACTAAAATATTTCCTGAAGAGAATGTGTTACCATGTTAAGTTGGGGATTGAATATAAGAAAATTAATTCATGTAAAAATGATTTCATTTTATACATATATGAATATCAGGACAAGGTAGAATGTATTGTATGCAAAGAGAAGAGACATCGTACAAATGTACAAGGTCCTACAGTTCCAAATAAGGATTTATGTCACATGCCAATTATATATAGACTTCAAAAAATGTTTCATTGCAAGTCACTTGCACAATTGATGGACTGGCATGCAAAGAATAAGAGTAAAGATGGATTCATGTGAATTTCAGCCGACTCCAAAGCATTGAAGCACATAGAGAAAAAATGGCCAACAAAATTCGAAGATGGACCCCTTACTATCAGTTTTGGTCTTAAAATTGATGGAGTGTGCCCATTCTCTTTCATGATCTCAAATTATAGTGTTTGGCAAGTCAGATTGATAGTATAAAATCTTCCCCCGTGGATGAGTGTTAGAAATTAGCACCTTATGTTTACTCTCATTGTTCCAGGAAAACATCAAGTTAAAAATATGGATTTTTATCTTGCACCTTTTATTTATGAGTTGCAACTGCTATGGAAAGGCATAAGAATGTATCACATATCACGTCCTCCATCAAATAGGTCCTTCATGTTGTATGGTGTGCTATGTTGGATTAGTCATGATTTCCCAGAACTTGATTGTTTTTCTCGTAAGATAAAAAAAAAATTACCTATTTACACTCGTAATTTATTTTCATACCAACTTTAATACTTAGTTTTGTACTATTATTTTGATGTTATTAAGCTTATTGAATTGTAGGGCTTCAAACAAAGGGGATAATTTCATGTCTAAGGTGCGCAAAATAATTTCAAGGGCAGTATTCTAAAGATATTCATAAATTTACTTAAGCAAACAACAGGGTTTCTCTACCACCATATCATAGGTTTAGAAACCTCCATAAGAATAAATCTGATGGAAACGTTGAAAATAGAGGCCATCCCATGATTGGCTTAAGAATTATGAAGATGTTTAATTGAAAGCTTGGCTGGATTTTTTTGATAGGGGTGATTCTATTAAAGAACCAAAACAAGTTGTAATTAAGATTCCAAAAGGGATGAAAAGGAAATCCATATTTTATGAGCTCTGATATTTGAAGGATGTATTAATATCTCACCTATTATATCCCATGTATTGGGTGTGTGTTGTATTATTTCCACAACTAGTCACACATTCGGGGTGGGGGGTGGGTCACATGGAGGTAATAGCTCCCCCTATTCATTGTGCTAGGCATAGCAAGGGGGTCAAAAGGGCAGCGGTAGCCCCCTCTATTGGGGAGTTTGTAGGGGGGTGGTATCCACTACAGGGCAGTGCCTCAGCAAATCATTTTTTTCACCCTATATTAGGTGGGTGGACCTACCTATGGTTTTGTGCATGGGTTTTACACATGGTTTTGGGCATGATGGTTTTCTAGTCCATGGTATTTTGTAGATCCGGTCAAGGGAACTATGATTATGTTCTAATCCAGGGTTAATGGATTGGGGTTTATGAATGCTGAAGCATGTATATATATGTATTGTAACATTTAAAAGAATATAATTAAAAATAAATATGGTAGTCTCGATTTTTGGATCCAGGGGAAAATATATGTGTATATGTGTTCCATGTTTATGTTCTCACCATTGTTTATTTTTTGTTTTTAAGAATTCGTTTGCAGGTAATTTTTGTATAGGATTAAAACCTATACCATGCACATCTTCAAAAATGTCCCAGATTCAATTTTTCGACAAACAGTGGGAAAAGAGAAGGACACCTTGTCTTCAAGGAGAGATATTTCTCTTTCACATACCAAATTTGATATAAAACATTTGTGGCCAAACAAAGAGAATGAAAAACATGCAGAATATCCATGTATTTTGAAAAATAAATGTCTAGACCAACTAAAAAATGGCATATGTTCAATAAGGACACCTACTAGCTATGGGGCATCGTTAAATAAATATTTTACAGTTGATGCACCTATCACATTATTTAAAACACATGATTTTCATAATTTTATGAAGGTAATATATATCATAATTTAACATTTATTGGTAAATTTGATTAGGTACTAAATATATTTTGATATTCAAGTGTGTGATAAAAATAATCAATGATGATCTTTGATAAATGTGTTTGAAAACATTTCATGCCATTGGAAATTAGGGGGGATCCATGTCTTACCATTGACTTGAGGAATGCCATAAGTCCATTGTTAGCATTTACAAGGTATGTGGTATGGAATTTTCATGTGTGAGAGACATAGAGATATTGTATTTCATTTTAATTTTTCCCTAAAGGTTTGTTATATAGAAAAATTACCTCCTCATCAACTTAGAGGAGAAGAGCACTTTGGTTGAAGAAATGACCTAAGACACAAGCCTATTTCCCAGGGTAACACAGCCCAGAAACAGCCAGAAAGAGTTATAACGCTTCTTAGCCTCTTACAGATAATGTTAGTGCCTAGGTTAATGCATTGCTTTTCCTAAAGGGAAGTGTTATCCATGTCTCATGAAGTCCGAGGGGAAAATCCTGAGTTAACTTACTGACATCCATACTTTTTCTCAAGGATTCAGTGTGAAAATCTAGAAACCTATGGATTAGTATTCATAAAGGACATTGACAAACCTATCTAAGTCATTCAAAGAAGGAAAAAGCAATAAAGCAATGAAAATTCTTGGCTTTTACCCTGTTCTAACTAATGGAGGAAATGACAAGTAAAATCCTCCCCGCTCCTATAAATTGGAGGTTTGGGCATAGTTACAAAGGTCGAAATATTGATGAAAATTTTCTCATTGGTGTGAGATTATAGTGTTTGTATTGTTCATTGAGAGTTATTGGCTCAAGCATTGTCATACCAAAGAGTTGAAGAGAGAGAGCTTGGAGGGGAAGTACTAAGGGAGGCTTGACCAAGAAGATATGGTTGTAATCCTCCTTCACTCATTTATAATATAGAATTGCCTCTATTTTTTCCACTTGGTTGTCTCGATGTTGGATTAATATGTTGATTTGCTTTAGGACACATGTATTAAGTGGATTAGATTTATATTTATTCATGTTCAGTTATATGTTTGTTTATGATTGTTAAATTTTGATATACTGTGAGGATTCTCTTCTCTTTTTTTCTTGCAGGATTTGACCTTGGAGATGGTAAGGTGGCCTTCCACCTCACTACATTGGGATCTCCAACAGGACTGCAAAACACATTACTATAACTCCTCTCATCTACTTTGTCAATCGATAGTTAGCATGAACATGTATATGTTTTCTATGTAACGGTTGTAGCTAATATGGAAGTTTTCCTTGGGTCCCGAGAAGACCCTAGAGGGAATTTACATCTGCTACAACATATGTTATTTACCCCTAAGAAAAATTGGAAACTCTGTTGAGGACTAATTCTTAGTTACTAGTTTTGATTTTCAATCCCCTAGATCTCTCCTTCTATGACTTTTTGTTCTTCACACATCCCTTTATGACCACTCTATCTATTTCACAACCATCTTTTATTGTTCACATTTTCATATCAGGCATTGACTAACTCTGTTTTTCAACCTTTCCCTCTGTAACGTGCCCTTTCTGTGCACTCCATATCATTATAACTGTCCCTGGGCTTATATCCAGAGATGCCATGTCTGCTCTACTGAGAAGCTTTATGCAGTCAAAATCTTGACATTCACCCTCTGCTATGAATTCTTGGGTTCATAGGTGGCTTATTGTTTGTTCCTGATTCCTGCAACTAAAACATTGTTCTTGGTTTCTTGTTTTCATACTAGTTTTTATTTTTAAGAGGGTAGCTTAAATGCATTTGCTTTATGAAAAGAGAAAATAAAATTTTCATTTTTTAGCTTTCTGATATAGTTGATTTTATTCTACATTTATATTGGGTTTGTTAGTTATTAGATATCATTTGAGTATCTGCATCTTTTATAGGTTGAACTGCATTTTGGATGTGTGCTTTTTCATGAATGTATAAATGAATTTATCCTTATAGAAAACTCTTTCTTCGAACAAAATTTAAAAGCATTTTTTGCATGGTTTGTGTCAGAGTCACATACAATTTCATATGTCCACTCCCCCTCTAAAGACTTTAACACAAGTACACTAAAAATAAGGCACTTAATAAAATCAATCAACAAATATTTTTTCGATTACACAAAGATTAGTTCAGGCTAGAATCTTGGGTTAGGCAGTGATGATAAAACTACCCAAGATCACAAAACTGAAAACTAGTTTCATTACAGAGTGAAAATCCTATTGCACCCAATTACGAGATGAATTACCAGAGGGCCTGGGTTGAGAACTCCAATAGAGCAAGAGACATACAACAGCAAGAAGCAAGCAAACATATAGTTCTAATGCTTAAACTAGTAAAGGTGGGAGAAGAGACCTTACCCGTAGGTCCTACGTTTGAAGGTGATCCCACAAGGTTCAAACCCTTTGCTTCTCCTAGTGCTTCAAAACCTGCAAATAAATCAAGAAAAGCACATATACTAGTGATATTTGAAAACATGTTCTAGATGTCAGTGTTAGAGCATACAATATTATAAACAAAATAACATGAAATCAATAATAACAAGATCATAACATGTATAAAGCATAAATATCACGACACCAAGAATGGGACAGATCTTCTTTATTGATGTATGTAATATGTGTGGAGGAATACCACCTGATTCAACCACAGCTACTAGTGAAACTGTCCTCTAGATCCATCCAGCCAAAGCCTCAACAATATCCTTCCATAATCATACACAAGGATGTCAAATAATAGGGGTGAACATATCTATGAGGGAAACAAGGGTTTCCACAATATGAGAAGTTATTCCCAAATTTTCACATGATATTTGGAATATTAGAGTTATTAATTTTCTTAATGAATTAAGTAAATAAAAGGGTGGAGGGACCCATAATCCTCAAGATGAATCAATATCCACTTTTTATGTGTGAACGTGGATTGATTAAGCCTATAACTACATAATGGTGTAGTGGAGAAACTACTAATGTGAATGGAGTAGAGATCATGTCTCATCAATGAGATAGATCAGGGAGGTTGAAGCAGTCAACTGAGATCATGGAAGGCATATAATGTAAGATCATAGAACATTCATGATGAAGTGATGGAGGAAGTAGTGAAATTAATGCACACATGATGGAGAGGGTGTACATTGTATGTCGACATGATGGATTACTTGGAGAGACAGTGTGGTCAAACATGGGGGATTATGTCCACATGCACAGCGCAGTTGAGAGATGGGCCAAGGTAAGGGAAGGCTCATAAAATATATAAAGGAGATGAAGGAAACAATGGAGGGATGCTTTTGATTATTAATGTAAGGGTTTGTTTAGATCTGGAATTGTCAGTTGACATTCCATGCTTTCTTTGTTTGTTTAGCTAAGATTTCAAGTGTTGTTTAGCATTGGGTGTTATCGGTCGAGAATCCCACCTCTTTCATTGAGTAGCTCTTAGAAGAGGGTTGTACTTCATTCTCATTAGGCATTGGTGCCACATTATTTCCACTCTACAGAACACCTACCTTTAGGAATTACACAATTGAGATCAGTTTGGAGGTGGAGGTTGTCTTCAGCATTTCAGCTGGAGAACTGGTGTAGGATTGTTCCTATCACCTTGGGCTTGAATATAAGCATTCCTAGGGCTTCATTTCAGATCTAGCACCAGGCCAAACATTATTTACCTCCTATCAGTAGCAGTCCCATTAAGGATTGCACAGTCCATCATTGCAGATCCAAAGGAGGAAGGAAGTTACTAGTATTTCAACTAGTAATCTTGTGAGGGACCATCCCCTCACCTTGACATCACCATTTCCATCAGCCTGGGGTTTATTGTAGCACATTTCAGCAGGCATAGAGCCTCTCCCTCTTGTACAGTTTATTTTTTGTAGCAGCTTCATATTCAGTTGCTACATCTTGAAGGAGGAAGAAGAGGAGACAAGATCTCAAGCTCCTAGCTTATAGATCTGAAGGAGGGATCAGCCCTCAAATCTCAAATCTTTTTTCAGAACATATTGCAGCCATCTTTGGATCAGATGTAGCTTCAGATCTATATAACCCAACAGTCAAAGGATCAAACCCAGGGAGGGTGATTTTCCAAAGTTGTAGATCTGGAAAATCCTTTCTGGGTTATCTTGGGTTCCCATCACATTGGCCAGATCTTGAATCTTGACATCATCAGAGCCCCTGAGCTCCATATATCTACATTTCCTTTTGTAGCAGCTTCATTTACATTAACAAAAAAAGGTACAATGCAATAGTGCTTCTTGTAAGCTCACCAGTTATGCAATGCTAGTTGTACCATGTTTGCAGGGTGATTTTAGGCCATCTCTTTGGCTAGATCCACTCATCTTTTGTACATTGTGTAACTGAATCCTCTCCATATAATTAAAAAGGCTCAGGTTCTCTGTATATTATAATGTTGTCTTTAGATTTATTGTTTACTTAGTTGCATTTCTTATATTGTGTTTCAGTATTACTGCATTCTCCCTTTTAGGATATTATAGTGGTATCCGAGCATGATATTTGGCTTAGATTGTGGACACTTCATCTTTTGCATCAAAGAAGAAGCAGATAGATGAGATCTATCATGAAGGAGGATTTTGTTTTTGTCACTCCTCTCTATAGATCCATGAAATATCTCTCCAAGGAGTTCAATCAAATGAAGAGAGAAAGGCGAAAGGAGGATCCAAGAAGAAGATTTGATGAGGAAGGTCCAATCACTTCCTATCAGCAGAAAAGAAGACCGGCGAATCATAGATCTACTATACCCACTTTCTTTGAAGAAGGTGAAGGGTGTAGAAATGAAGAAAGGAAAGAACCTGAGACTCATGAGACTCTCAATCTATATCTTGACGAATACAAAGCATAGTCTAGAGCATTCAAAGAAAGTCTAACTCTCCAAGAATTCTTTAAACTCAAAGAAGAAAGAAGATCATATAGAAGCAATAGAAGAAAGAGGAACAATAGATTTTGTTTGCCTACATTTTATGGATCTTCCTCAAGCATTGTTAAGGCTTGGAGGAAAGAGTTAGATACATTCTTTATGCTACATCTTGTAGTTGAAGAAGAGGTTTTCCAAATTGCAGCACTTCATCTTCAAGGTGAAGCCAATGATTGGTGGTTTGGTCACATGAAGCATACAAAGGTGACTAAATATTCTAATTTCTTTCACAATTTGAGAAGGAAGTTTGATGTGAGAAAACTAGAGATGTGTCACAAAGAGACATTTCCTAAGGAAACAAAGGAGGATGTTAATCTTGTCACTCTGGACAAGAAGTTACTACATTCACCAACTAGTTGCAGGAGTACTTACATCCGGAGAAGAGACACTTGCAAATTTGCAAGATAGTCTTGAGATCTTGACACATAGAGTCCCATGCATGAATTAGGAAATGCATGAGAAAGAGGAGGAATATTCCAACGTTGGTACATTTATAGAAGAGCAGCCATCACTCTTACCAGTAGTTGGAGACACCATTGTCCCGATTGAAGCAACTCTTGTGTTCTGGCAAGAGGTTCCCACACATCAGTTGATCCAAGGTATGCATGCACTTTCATCACATATTTTTTTAGTAGATCTTATTGAAACTTATGGGGACATGCCATCAGGGCCAATGCATAACCAAGGGTTAGATCAAAATTTTGATTTGAAGCAGCAACATATCACAGCACAGAGGACCCTTGATTTAATCAAGGAGGAGATTAAGAGCTATCTCATTTCATCATTGTTGAGCTACATTCAACCCTTTGAGTTGAAGTGTAGAGTTTTAGAAAATGGGATGAGCATGATCCTATGTACAATTAATGGTTATGAGATCAATATTGTACCTTACTTTGAGACAGCATATGTATTACCATGCAGATCTACATTTTTATCACTTAGTAGCAGTGATAAAGAAGGAGCCCCATCATTCTTGGAGCATTCTGGAGGTAGCTTCACTCATGAAGCAATGGAGTTTAAGATGATCAATGGTAGACATCTTGAGATGAGAAATATTTTCTCCTTTCTAGATGACATTTTCTCAATGAGCATCTCATAGCTCAAAGAGAAAATTCTACCTGCAGCAGATCCAGAACCTCTTTGGTTTTGGAGGGCCTTTGGGCAAAAGAGAATCTCATTGAGAGATCTCATTGTAGGTGCACTCCAATATTTCATGGAGTGAAAATTTCTTCATCAGTTTGGGGAGGATGGTATTATACAAAGGGACGATACCATGTTTATGTAGTACATCATTCATCATCCACATTGGGATGCGTGGGTGAGAATGATAAGCAAGGGGTTGCATGACCACTTGCAGATATATGACATGGGATAGAAAGAAGCTTGGTTACATTGGTTGCTCTTGGGTGAGTCTGGTTACTACCCAAAGGCTCCTATTTCTTTGATCCATGCCTTGAAAAAAAATCATGAAATGAAGAAGGAGGCATGGCTGCACTGGCTGCTCTTGGGTGAGTATGGTTAACACCCAATAGCTCATATTTTTTTGATTCATGCCTTTTGTATCAATGATAGAATGCAGAAAAACAAGGCATGTTTATTTTGGCTGTCCCTAAGAGAGTTTGGCCATCACATAAAATCTCCCATGTTTATGTGTTTTGTATTGTTTGTAATATGGCATAATACTCTCATGATGTGTGATAATGGAGTTTGTTTGTATTGGGCTGATATGACATTCCATATTTTCTTCAATATGTTGTTTTTGCTCCATGATTCACATGATGATGTGAAAAGGCAGCAAGATCTCTTGTTGCTTTGGTTTCTTTTGGGGGAGTTTGGCTTATCCATCTTGCATGGGGGAGATGGAGGATGGCATAAAAGGGCCTTACTTTGGTGGTTACTATTAAGAGAATACGGTTTTACACTTTGGTCTACCCATATGTCTCTATTTATTCTTTTGCATAATGTTGGAATGATGCTTGGAACCAACAAGGCCAACAGGGCTAAAAATGAGGGCATGTCAAAGCATGGGATGAAGAGATGTATTGTGAGTTGGAGCTTTCCCTTTGTGGTAAGAACCACTTTATTTTATGTATCTCATGTATTTAGGATGATGTTGGACATCATATGGTTGTCACTTGGTACTTCATGGTTGAAGGAGGACATCTAACCATATAGTTGGAGGTCATTTTATGCATTCTTGAGAGACAACTTTGGAACCAAACATGCATGACACATTGCAGAAAATGGAGGAGGCCTTCCTTATGTGGAGGTCATTTAGAGAGGAATGGATGGCTTTGCATCTAATTTTTTCAGTTTCTTGAGAACAAGCAACATTTTTCCGAGGAGGACTGTAATATTCCCAAATTTTCACATGATATTTGGAATATTAGAGTTATTAATTTTCTTAATGAATTAAGTAAATAAAAGGGTGGAGGGGCCCCTAATCCTCAAGATGAATAAATATCCACTTTTTATGTGTGAATGTGGATTGATTAAGCCTAGATCTACATAATGGTGTAGTGGAGAAACTACTAATGTGAATGGAGTAGAGATCATGTCTCATCAATGAGATAGATCATGGAGGTTGAAGCAGTCAAATGAGATCATGGAAGGCATCTAATGTAAGATCATAGAGAATTCATGATGAAGTGATGGAGGAAGTAGTGCAATTAATGCACACATGATGGAGAGGGTGTGCATTGTATGTAGACATTATGGATGACTTGGAGAGACAACGCGGTCAAACATGGAGGATTATGTCCACATGCACAACGCAATTGAGAGGTGGACCAAGGCATGGGAAGGCTCATAAACTATATAAGGAGATAAAGGAAACAATGGAGGGATGCTTTTGATTATTCATGTAAGGGTCTATTTAGATCTAGAATTTTTAGCTGACATTCCATGATTTCTTTGGATGTTTAGCTAAGATTGCAAGTGTTGTTTAGCACTAGGTGTTCCCAGTCGGGACTCCCACCTCTTTCATTGAGTAGCTCTTAGAAGAGGGTTGTACTTCATTCTCATCAGGCATTGGTGCTACATTATTTCCATTCTTTGCAGAACACCTATCTTCAGGAATTACGCAATTTCTGAAGATCAGTTTGGAGGTGGAGGTTGTCTTTAGTATTTTAGCTGGAGAACCAGTGTAGGATTATTCCTATCACCTTAGGCTTGAAGATCAGCATTCCCAGGGCTTCATTTCAGATTTGAGATCAGGCCAAAAATTATTGACCTCCTATCAGCATCAGTCCCATCAAGAATTTTGTAGTCCATCATTGCAGATCCAAAAGAGGAAGTAAGTTACTAGTATTTCAGCTAGTAATCCTGTGAGGGACCATCCCCTCACCTTGCCATCACCATTTCCATCAACCTAGGGTTTATTGTAGCACATTTCAGCATGCATAGAGCCTCTCCCTCTTGTACAGCACAATTTTCGTAGCAACTGCATATTCAGTTGTTGCATCTTGAAGGAGGAAGAAGAGGAGATAATATCTCAAGCTCCTAGCTTGTAGATCTGAAGGAGGGATTAGCCCTCAAAGCTCAAATATATTTGTAGAAAATATTGCAGCCATATTTGGATCAGATATAGCTTTAGATATGTATAACCCAGCAGTCAAAGGATCAAACCCTAGGAGGGTGATTTTCCAAAGTTGTAGATATGGAAAATCCTTTCTGGGTTATCTTGGGTTCCATCACATTGGCCAGATCTTGAATCTTGGCATCATCAGAGCCCATGAGCTCCATAGATATGCATTTCCTTTTGTAGCAGCTTTATGTACATTAGCAAATTGCTTTCCTTGTAAGTCAATTTGCCAGCATAGTTGTAAGATGTTTGTAGGGGTGATTCTAGGCCATTTCTTTGCTTAGATCCACTCATATTTTGTACATCGTGTAACTAATCCTATCCATATAATAAAAAAGGCCTAAATTATCCTAGATATTCGATAAGTGTTCTTATATTTATTGTTTACTTAGTTTCAGTTCTTATAATGTGTTTCAGTATTACTAGATTCTCCCTTTTGGGATATTACAAAAGTGCAAGAGGCACAGGGATAAATCAGACTTGATAAGGGATATTACTAGATTCTCCCGTTGATTCTCTCCCCTTTAGGCCTTCCCATGAGGTGTATTTATATCACCTCAAAAAAAAAATTTCATTTGGTAAATAGTAAGGCCATGGCCTCCTGTAGGTAGGATTCTAGTGTAACCCGTAAACCACACCCAAAAAATAGTGAATTTTATATTTTTCATATTTTAAATTATATACATGGGTTGGGTATAACTGGACCCACGTGTGCACACACTTTTGAGATGGCATATTCACGTATGGAATTAAAATTAATGTCTTTTAGGTAAAGGACCAAGTCTGAAGGGAAAGGGTTGCCCAAGGAAATAACATAGAGCATCAAGTATATAGAGGTGGGAAAATGATGCTATAACATTTGCCCCCTAATATATGAGTTCATAAGGGGTACACGATGGCCGAAATGTATTAAGTGTATAAAATAATCATGTGAGGACTTGGGGAGGATTTCACCAAATTTCAGCCTGTTAAAAAACCAACGGAAGAGATCAGAAAGTAAGCTCATGTCTGAGGTGGCATATCCATGCTCAATGAAAGTTAAGCATGTCCACATATCAAGTATGGAGCGGATCCAATATGCATAAAAGTAAAAGATAAACTGCAAATTACATAGTGGATCATCTGATCACAACCTCAAAAAGTACATATCAAGGTCATGTCATAGTATCACATATAGAAGAATTTATCAATGATGCTGAGAAATAAATCTGATCACTGAAGTCACAGAATTTAATCTCCAAGTACCGAATGATAAATAGTGGAATAATGGTACTGCATTCAACTCGAGTGCCAACATATAATATGATGTTGTAATGAACTGAAACATATAAGGTGGATGGTGTCACTCGCAGAAAACCGAAGGAGTTGTCAAATGAACCAAAGCATGTTGATGCAAACCCGAGGTCTTCACTGATCACCATGGTAAATTTCTACACTATGGGAATAAATGAGTTGAAGTTGACCATGTGAGAAATCGTTTGATTACTGGCCATTGATGTATACCGTTAACAAATGCGAGACAACTCACCGATAATGATGATGAGTGTCAAGGTACCCTAGTACAATCTAACAAGTGTGAATGAAAGATTTGAAGTCAAACACTTGAGATAATCTACCAACCACGAGACATTGAAGTGTTCGCACTATCAATAGCAAAGGAGTTTTCCACTAATGATTTCAAGCCCTAAGGTACTAAATAAGGACTCTAGACCTTGTTCCCAGAGCGATGATTCAAATTCGATGGGAAAATATCTGCTGGAAGGAAGGCATTAAGGCATCCCACATCAATCCAGTACGAATGTAACCCACATGCCAATAATTTTGAAGGAATTGGATCAAGAAATATGAAGTAACCAACCCGAAGCACGTTTCTAGCGTACACAAAATTTAGCTAGTGTATGATAGAAACCCTCTGAACCAATCAATAATGAAAGCTCACATAGAGGTGAGGAATCCACCAATAGGGTCAAATGGAAACCAAGGTACTACATTAATCCCAATGTGTGATAATGAAAGGTAACGTCAAACACAATGGAAACCACTAAGTCAAAGACCCATGATGTTGATCGATGTTGAGCACAAGGCCACCTATCAATTATGGAAATAGGGCCAGGGTGCGGCTCTAGGTTTACTCTCAAAGAAATTTGTCAAAGTCGATAAGAGAAAACTTGCTAGCAAGAATTCAATGGAGAACTGCTTAACTAGCACAAGAAAAGGACCAAATAGCTGATGTGATAGAATATAACTTTGATAGACCGGGTATGGCCGACTGAAAAATGATTCAAGAGACACCGCAAAAATTTCGACACAGGTTTACTTCCCTTGAAAAAAATCACGACTCAAATGTGACTATATGGCATCATATGATAACTTTGTATAAGCTTGTCATGTAGGAGGCATGAAAAAGCCCTCCATATGATTGGAAGAGATAACCAACCAGGGGAGTACTGACTCAATAACAAGGTTATGGCTCTCCTAAGTCAAACTAAAGCCCATCCCAATGGAGAAAAGACTTTGATTTTTGTGCTTTGTTCAAGAGTGACACAACTGACTCTAGCTGCCATCAAACATGGAAGTAATGTACCATTCTCACTCTTTTTTGAAATATTTCATTTTTTTGTCTTTTTCATATTAAAAGCCTGAAAAGGAATAAAATAATGCCTATAGTACAGTGGAAAGAATGAGTGTCAGGAAACAGATGCACTAGTTCCTAGGATTGGAACAATCATATGCTCAATGCAAGGTGGAAAAACTGGTAAATGACACTTAGAGGAATGTTCTCTCCATGGGAAAAGGGTGTCAAGTTGCAGATGCTAAGTGATTGCAAGGTTGATTTTGCAGAAAGGCGTGGTCAAAAAGTGGCTTATACGTGAGTCCAAGTGAAGTCATCTTAAGGCTAAAAGATACAAATAGTCAACATGCAATGTAGCAGAACAACTTAACACGAGGGAGCCTCCAGGTTATAAATCCAAAAAGATAGCGAATAAGAATAAGAATTAATCTTTATCACAAAGGTCATGGCAAGACTAAAGAGGACTCCTGAGCCTACACAATTTTTGCAGCATGGACAACATATGCTAGTGAGGATCTAACTAGGAAGCCCATGTAAAGGATGGCTCTACCATCATATCATGATTTTATAAATTGGCAAGTGAAAATGGTTTCAATAATCACAAAATGATGGGGTCGGCCCTATGGAAAGATATCATAGTATGGAGGCTAGAATGCAGAATTTAATGGAAAATGGACCGGCCTATTTATTCTCTTTCTTTTTAAATGAATGGAGACTTTCACTTGGCTTTCACGGAAATTGAACTCCATGGAACTAAGTGCATGGAATCATATAGTCTATGTTGGCTTATGCCATGGAACTGAATGCATGGAATTGAACTATCTCTAAAAACAAAGAATGGAGACTGAATTAAGGCTTTCATATCTCTTTTTCTTGGAATGGAGACAAAATATAGAATAGGAGACCTATTGAAGATAAAATAAGGCATATACTAATTAGTTTCATAATAAGGTTAGTTTCATAATAAGGCAGAAAGAATGGAAAAACCAATTGGGAATGGAACTGGTCGTTGTCGTTCGTCGTTGTCGGTGGCTCCACTAACCCCATTTGCACAAACCTCTTGTCAGAGCTTCACACTTAGAAAACCTCTACCTAACCAATGAATTGTGTCGGAGCCTCATACTCGCAAAGGAAGGAAGGAGTCTTTCTCACTAATTAACTAATAGGAACTTACACTAACAGAGGCACCTTTACCACTAACAAATTGGGAGACTATGGCGGCTAGTCTCTTTAGGCGGCTTATTTACATGGACCTAAGGCAATTGCACTACTATAAGGCGGCTTATTAACTACTGCTAATTTGAACTAGTGCACTAGAACTCTACTTTGATTACTTGCCTTTGTTTTTCTGTTTTCACACTCCTTTTTTGTTTTTCAACCTCTCCCCATTATTAAGCTAAGAAAGTCCGGAACAACCCTAAAATGAGAAGGTTTTTTTAGGGTTTCCCTAACCTATATGCTAGTGTTGAAAAAAATACCTCTCGTGACGGGTCAGCAGTCATGGAATCGAAGTAGTAAAAAATGTCTCAAAATCTTCAATTGTTCCTGAAAACAACATATACCAACACTTGAAAGCCAAAAAGGGTCATAAAGTTGAACAAATTCAAAAAATATACACAAAATTTATAAAACTGGGTTTTGAAACATTTTAAAATTTTTGTATAAACACATCTTTTGGACTTACATTTTTCATTTGTGCATTGTGCATTTGGAGAAAAAAAACTCTAGAGCAAAAATCCAACAACTTCAATCTGCCCGATTTCTCAGCCGGATCACCACGAATCTTCCAGCTAATCCCTTGAATCTCATTCCTAGTGAAATTATATATGATTTCAAGCTATTTTCAAATTATTTGGCCATATTAACCTTATTTTATATTAACCCTTTGCGTATACACAGGTTGACCATATTGAAGTCGCATGTATACGCGGCTGTGTATGAAAGAAACCCGCATATGCATAGCGCAATTTTTAAATCAAATATTTTAATGGATGAAAACTTAATTGATGCAAGACGAATATCAATTGGAGAGAGAGGGGACATAGTGCCATTGATAATGAGGTGATGGAAGATCCTTTGTCACTGGATGTCTTTAGAGGATGTGGTTTGTTAAAATTCTTCAAAATGCAAAACATGAAGACAAACACAAGATTTCTTGAAATGCTTGTGAATTACTGGGACCCAGAAGAGGATGCATTTATGATTGATCTGATGCCTCTGCGGGTTGAGGTAGAAGACATATACTTCATCACTAGACTTTCCTGGAGAGGAGAGCCAATAAACTTGCAGGGGAAGGCCCCAGGAGGACTCAATGTGGATGACTACATTCGACTCTATTGTTCAACAAATACATCGAAGGTTGGGAATCAGATCATAATCAGATATGTAGAGGGATTACACATGAAAATAATTCTTTTCACCATTGTCTGCGTAGCTGGATCAGCATCATTGCATCAAGCCTCATGAGCTACAATGAGTTTGGCAACAAATTTCCTAGCTACATTATATGATTAGTGCACATCTTTACTGACCAAATTGAAAAATCAGTGGACTTCAATTCAAAAGAATAAGACCAAGAATTTCGGATATGGCACTATCCTTTGCACTTTATTTTTTGAGAGATTACCTGGGCTTCGACCCAAGGTGATTTCAACAATCAGCATCCCAAGAGATCCACTCATAGCAAGGTGGGATGATCTGATGAAGAGACTAGGGGGTGGCGAGGTACTTAGGACTAATTTTGATGATGAGTTCTTCCTTTTGTGGGGAGAACAAGTGATCGAAATTGAGGATTACCCCTATGCAGGTATGGAATTCAGAGCAGACCCAAATATTCCCCTTCCACCTAGAGCTACATGGGAGCAATTGGTACGATTGCTTTTATGATTTTTTTTTTTATTTTCAAAAATATGAAATGAACATATTTTTGATAGGACAGAATAATTATAAAGTTATTGATCATGACACAGATGTAGGACTAGTAAGACCTGAGGGTCTGCTGAGGCACAGGCGTCGCGGAAGAGAGGCGGAAAATGTCGCAGGTGATCCTGAGAGAGTCCTACATGCCATACAGAGGAACCTGGAGGGTCTAACCCACCTAGTGCATATGGCTACAATGGGGGATCTGCCAAAAGCTATATAGAGACGCGTGGTTGGTGTACCACGGGATTGGGTGCAACTCTTTTGACGTGTGGCAACTACCATAGTATTCTTCTGGGATGCCCATCCAAGGCAGGGCCCTCAGACATAGATTTTAGGATGAGTTGATTTTTTGTGATAGATATGATCGGGCATAAGCCCTAATTTTGTAGGACATTTTTTATCCAATTTTGCATAACATTTTTGAACACATGACTTTTATCTATATACTGTTGATTTCATGATGTGACTCACTCATATATACATTGATGATTGATTATTTTTTATTTTTTTAATGTGATGACTGAATTATATGCTAGTCTAATGCTTGATTAGCTAATGAATCAGAAAATTTGTTTTCTGATCATGGGATATGGATATATGTAATGAAATTAATTATTATCTCTGTAATAAACGCACTCTCAAAAATTGGAGATATAAATAAGGATCTCTGACATGATAGATGTTATTCAATTGAGAAACCACTAGTTGTGAGTCAAAGTGTACTACTAATGAACCAACACCAAGAGATATTGCTTCAGACAGTAGATTGACCACAACAGTATATTTTGAAACATTATTCGAAGTAGGACCAAAACATATGCCCCTTGAGACTAACAATTGACCGGATGGATAGTAAATTACCCAAGCCATGGAAGCCAAATTCTGATTATGTCAACTAGCACCATCGGCAAAGCCTAAATAGGTCATATCATCTATAGATACCTGCCACGATAGATCAAAAATATCAATGTCATAATGAAACTGATAGACAAATATGCACAAAAAATACAATATGTACAAATCAAAGCAAATGATAGGCATAAGCCTAAGCATAATACTTCTTAAGATAGAGCCCATTTTTGGGCTCTGCCAACTCATTTCCATTAAAATCAACCAATTCAAAAGCTCCCTTTTTGAGGACCCTTTTAACAATGAAAGGATCGTACCACATGGATTTAAACTTACCTGCCCCCAGACATCCTTGTATTGATCATATACCAGGACGAGGTCGCCTTCATATAAAACCCTAGGTCACACAGTCTTATCATACTGAACCTTCACCCTTTTCTTATGAGCCTCGTTAATTGTGTCTGTGTCTCTACATTTCTCATCAAGACATTCCAAATAAACGAGGTGTTCTTTAATACTAGTAGTGTGTGGAAGGAGTTCAACATCTTCACATTCCACAGGGAAGATTGATTCCAATCCATAAACTAGTTGAAAAGGAGTAAAAACAGTTGCAGTCTTAACAGACATTTGGTATGCCCAAAGCGCAAGATACAACATAATGTGCCAATTGGAACGAGCTTTATTGATGATCCTTTACGGGATAACCTTAAAGGATTTATTCACAACTTCCACTTTCCCATTGGCCTGAGGATAATAAGAAGCTGAATTCTTTTGTCGAAAACCTAACTTGAGGCCAATTCAACCATCATGGAGTTCTAAAAATGACTACCATGGTCATTGACAATCTCTTTAGGAATAAAAAAGTGAGAAATGACTCGATTGAAAATAAACATGTTTGTTATTTCACCATCGTTCGAAAAAGTAGGCATAGCCTTGGCCCACTTGGTGAAGTAGTCCACTGCTACAATGATATAATTATGACCCTTTTCGGAAGGCGGGTTACAAGTTGTAAAATCTATTCCCCACTTTTTGAATAGACCGATGGTAATAATAGGAAAGAGCAGAGCTGGATTAGCGTGCATTTTCCGAGTATAGACTTGACAAGGATGACATTTCTTGACCCCTTCAACACAATATTTGAAAATCGAAGGCCAAAAATATCTAGCACACAGAATCTTTTGGGCTTTAGCTCCACTGTGGCAATAATTCAGCACAACCTCAGCTTCTTCTAGGGTTAAGCAACATCTAAGGATTAAATCAACCCCACAACGATATAAAGTGTCACCAATGATAACATAGATTTTCGCCAAGTGACGCAATTTTTTACGCTCATCCTTCAAAAAAGTGAGGGGAAACTTTGAAGTCTGAAGATATATAATAATATCCCCATACCAAGGATCATGTGAAGAAATAAGGAAAATATGTTCATCAGGGAATGATTCCTCATAAACTATTTCTTCTCCACAAGGCAACTAAGAGATTACTTCTCCAAATATCAATTGTTTCTAGGATTTAGTAGACAAGAACTCGAGATTGAATTCTTATAGAATAACAATCCATCTATTATATTTTCCCCCAATCACTCGCCTGCTGAGAACGAATTGAAATGGATTGATGGCTACCAAAACAAAAGTTTTGCAAAGCAGAATATAATCTCTAAGTCATTGGACAACATGGACTGTTGCCAAAGCTAAATTCTCGATGGGAGAATATCGCAATTCAGTACCTATCAAGCCTCATCCTAGATAATAAATCACATGCTCACAGAGAGCATTGTCTTCCTAAACCAGAACCATACTTATAGTTGATTTATCCGCGAAGAGATACAAGAGGAAATCCCTACTATAAACAGGTGGAATCAATAAAGAAGCAAAGGTTAATGCATTTTTCAAAGCATCAAATGAACGATGAGTGAAGTCGTCCCACAGGAATGTAACTCCTTTTTTCAACAATCTCATAAATCCTTTCATAATCTCAACATAGTTAACGATAAATCTCCTCAAAAAATTGTATTTTCCTTAGACACTTTGAAGTTAATGAATGGTAAACGGGGGAGGCAACTGAATTATTGCCTCAACCTTGAAAGGATCTATACGAATCCCTTTAGTAGACACTATGAATCCAAATAACCGACTGGATGTGACTGCGAAAATTCACTTATTCGGATTCACCCAGATTTTATAATGACAACATATTTCAAAAATCAATTGAAGATGATGAGGACGGCCAATTCTCTTTCGAGAAAAAGTTGCTAATTCATCCAAATAAGATTTGATGATGTGCTTGATATCATGGAAAGAATAATACATGGCCCACTAGAAATTGGCTCCAGCATTTTTAAGACCAAAAGGCATCTTCTTATATGCAAAATAACCCTAGGGAAAAATAAAATCTATCTTATGGTGATCTTTAGGATGGGTAGTAATTTGATTATAACCCGAGAAACCATCCATGAAGGAGAAAATCTCATTCCCCACACATTCATCGATAATCTAATCAATAAAGGGTGTGGGGTAATTATCTTTAGGACATGCATTATTCAAATATCTAAGTCTATGCACACATGGATCATTCCTCGTTTCTTGTCCAACGAGACAGGATTTGAAACCCATTTAGTCAAAGGAACGGGGTATATAAAACTTTCCTTAAGCTACTTCTCAACCTTGGCCTTGATATTTGTCACTTTCCTAGGATTGACTGGCCAAAGCTTTTGTCGTATAGGCTTAGAATTCTCATAATTCTTGATCTCATGCTGGACAATTAATGGATCAATTCCAGACATTTCCTCATAAGACCAAGCGAACACATCACGTAATTCTTCAAAAAGATCAGTATAGATTTGAATCTCTTCAGGGGAACACTTGGCTCCGATGAAAACATTCTCTATTACATTGGTATCCTTGGAAATTTTCACTGGAATAGTTTCTGAAATGATAGACATATTACCTTCGGAAAAAATTTTTGCTCGAGCCAAATAGTTTATAATTTGGTGAAAATGACTAGTTGATGGAGGGCTAGACAAACTTGACTCAAATTTACACAAATATGGTAGAAAATATGATCGATGATGCAGATCATCCCATGATATTTCCACACCTATCATTTCTTCTAGGATTTCCAAAGAATAATTTGAGTTAAGGGTCCAAGCCAGAACCACATCTCCATCCAAACCCTCCGATGAAAGAGGAACCGGATTGGAATCTGCAGTGTTAACAATAGATTGATAATAAATTTCGGTTGCATAAATAGGATATTCCATTCCAACCACTTTCCCTTCTTCTAATGTGGTCATAGAAGAGGTTAAGGGACAAGGATACAAAAAATAATGACTTCAAAAGAACTCTCTTTGGTTAGGAACCTTGGAATATGAAATAGCATTGATATGAACAACAAGAGGTGGAATATCAAAGGTACCAATCAACGAGGCATACATACCAACTCCTAGATTCTCCACAAGTTGGTTGGCATTATTCACCAAGGGAATAGTAGAATTAGAGGATGCATTGGAATCTATCGAAGAATAATCCATCTAATCAATAGTAACGATTCTCCCTTCATGGGGAAAACATAGGATGTGAAATAATAATGATACAATGGCATCCATCTCATAAATCCAATTTCATCCCAATAGAAGGTTATATTCCAAATTAGCATCAACTATTTCTACTTCGATATTGACTACCTTGCCCCCATCATAGATGGGCAAAGCAGGAACAATGCCATGTGGCCTATGAGAATGACCATCAAATGCAGTCAAGAGAGTAGGTGAAGGAATAGCTTGAGGAGATCCAATAGCTTTCCAACATGGAATATACATGACACATGTGGAAGCTGCTTCATCAAATACAGTTCAAAAAATATTGATCTTTCGATATATAGATTTAATCTGAAAATTCATATGATGAGGAAGTATCTTCTTAAGATTTGACATATCGAATGTAATCATAAGAGATTTTTTTAGATATACCACCTCGATCATAGTGAGAATTGCACTCCTTTCTACTGGGAACGACTGGAGTACCTCCAATGTAGACATAGCACAAGGACTCTGAGCTGGATCTTCTACAATGGAGTAGTTCTGAGCTACTTTGGCATTAGGGTTAATCGTCAAACATTTTGCAGAGCCTTTCGGCATGCGAGGTATAGGCTCAACTATGGGCCTCTCAACATGGAGTGGCTCGGAATTATTACAAGTGGCCATAGCCTTAGAAGAATCATATTCACCATAATCACGTGATCTCATGGTGACATCAATGTGAGCACTCATCATGTATAAATTTGAATAATTTTCCCCTTCTTGGTTTCCCCTTGTGGGAGCTCCAGTATTTTCATTCAAGCCAGCAAGCATTTGATGCCCTTGGGGAAAAGGGTTAGTCTGGACATCCTAGGAACTAGAAGAACCCTAATGATCCAAAAAGCGCTGAGCATCATGAATATTAGGGAACATATGAGTGATATGGTATCCAATGCACAATTTTTAAGGAAAGTTAACTTTCTTTTTTGACTCTCTCTTACCCTCTCCAACATTATTGTTGGGTTTTTTTGCATTATACTTCCCATATTATCCTTTTTCTTATTATATCCTTTATTCTTCCCATCATATTGTTGATTTCCTTTAGGGTTAGAGGATTGGATAGCTTTAATCTTCAAATTCTGGGAAGGCATAGACACTGACAACGTATCCTGAATAGAAGAAGCAGTCTGTAAAGAAAATTGTTGCAATTGATTTAAAAGGTTAGTTGTATTACTATCGATCGAACCAACTATCTTGTCAGCATGGGGACCTGAATTCGGCTTGGCTAAATATGTCTTGGAATGAGGAGCATCTGGAAAAATATTATTAAGAATCCCAGACTGAGAATAGATAAGTTTTAATTGCTCGGCTCTAAAGATAGCATGATCTTCAGTGAATACCCCAAAAATAGATACATCCTTTTTGATTCCTGGCTATAAAGATTTTAAGAACCATTCAAGAAGGAATTCATTGGGAATAAAGGCTTCAATGAACCTCTTCCTTCTTCTATGTTCCTGAATATGGTCAGAAATCTGAGTTGCCTTATCTTGCGGGAAATTGGACAAAAGCTCAGTTCCAGCATCATACCGAACGGGCAATTGAAAATGATTCAAGAACATAGTATCCAATTATCTAAACAAAGCAAATGTATTCCTGATAAGCTCTATGTACCATTTAGCAGCATTTCCAGTCAAGGTGCGCTGAAACAATATCAACCTAATTGAATCATCAATAAGGGACTTATCTGAACACCATAAGTGGAAATTTGTGACATGTCAACTAGATATTCACCAGTCTTCACTTCAAATTTTGGAATATCCAATGGAAGCTTGGTAGGAATTAGAGGCCAAGCTGGGCTATATCAGATAGGATCTGTTAGGGTCCTATAAATATAGGATTCATAATTTTTTAATTTACTTTGACAGTTTTGTAAATATGTACATATGTTGCTTTCTGCATGTTGTTTTCCCATATTTTAAAAATAATAAATAATAAAAAATGAAAAAGAGGGTAAAAAGTCCTAAAAGAAAGATCAAAGGACTTAGAAAAATGTAGACCCCAAAAGAAAAAAGAGATAAAAATAAGACCTGAAAGTGAGCAAGTCCAAATGCCACTACTTTTATTTTTACTGCAAGAATAATGATTATGTGCAGAGTGTCAATAAATGCCATAATCCATGATTAGTTAAACAGTTTAATCTTAACTTTTTATGCTTTCAATTTCATGTTTTAGATAGAGAATAAAGATTTGTCAAACAGTTTAAACTTGACAAATCAGTAGATAGGTAGAGAATAATGAGGATCTTAATAGTTTAATCTGAGCCTTCAAATGAAATAAGGTAGATTTAAATAGTTTTTATGTTTCAAAAGAAAAAAAAAATTAAGGTTGCAAGCCTAAATGCACCTACAAATTGAAGAAAAAATGTTATAAATAAATATGGGTAGGTATAAATTAGTTGAGAAACCATGTAATAAAGCATCATCAGGAGAAAAATCACTAATTTCCCCTCCCCTACAAGTATTTAGTATTATAAACTATCAGTCAAAAAGGCTCAGAGCATTTCTCTGAATTTTGTTGGGACCAGAACCAAGGCTCGATGACTGCTTAGTTAAAAATATTGAGTCCCTGCATTAAATCCACATTTCTCAGCATTTACCCTTCATTCATACATCAAAACCCCTTTTTCCTAAGTAAAGACACATTCTTACGTAGTAAAATTGAAACCCTAAAATAATTAATTTCATTCCCTTCAAAATCATTCATAAAAATCCTCAAAATACATTTATCCTAAGTATTAGTGAAGTAATATAAAAGATGAGAAATGCTTTATTTTTATACTTTACTTAGAGATAATATGTGTTTTGTTTCCTTTTACTATCCCTTTATTCATATTAACACCTAACTTATTGTATTAAATCCCTAATTACACCCTCCCATATATATTAAATCCCTTATATTTAAATTAACCCCCCAAAACCCATTATTTTACATTTAGACCAAAGTTTATTATCCCCATGTGTGTAAAATAAAAACCCCGCCCTACAAACCCTTGGTCTAAACCTATCTATATACAAGTATCCTCTCCCTATAGTTTTAAACAACCATACAATGTTTAGAAACTATATAATAAAAATTGCGCCTGTGTATTGATTAAAACATTGGTTAAATGTTCTAATTAACACATAAAACATTAACCCTGCCTATTTTTTAATGCCCAAACTGTAAACTTTATTAAAAAAACACGTTTTTTTATAAAGTTTAAAGTTTTTCTCCGTTATCATAAAAATAAGGTTTAAACGTATTTTAAACGTTTATTTCATAAATTTTAAACCATCTGCGCATATAACAAATAACTTGGCCCCACTCCCATTTCAGCACAACTCCCAATCAATCACGATTCGCATTGATCCCCCAAATCCGATGGCTGACATTTGATATCACGTGGAAATGTAGCATGATCACCCAAGCTCCAAACCTGTGCGAAATGGGTGGTTTCACAGATTCCTCTCTCCTCCACGTGGATGTTTCTTATTCGATCGCATGAATAGACCCCAATACCGCTTACTACCCAAAATCCACGCGATAACCTCTATGGTTTTAATCCCATTGAACTCTGAAACCACCCTTCCCGCTGATGTGACCAATCATTCAATGCCTAGATAATATTACCAAAATGCATATTAAACCTTAGAAATGAATTCATCCCTTTATCTTTTGCATTAACCTGTTGCTCACGCCTCCCTCACTATAAAAGCATCCTTTTTTCACCATTTTTATGCCTGAAAAGCCTGCATAATTTGCCCTGCAAACCATTCAAGACCACTGGAAGCTTCAGTTCATTTCCAAAAATCTTCCGACACCTCAGAAACCCTGTTTCAAGACCTAATACCTGCAAAAAATGTACTCTTCAAGAAATTAACCTTCTCGTCATCAAAAAGAGCTATTTCTATCAATAATGAACCCTGTGAAGCCTATTTGTCTACAGAAAGACCTTAATTACCTTCAAAGAGTGTATTTGTTGTAGAAACCTTGATAAAACCACAATTTTGAATACTTTAACCTGTTTTAATCAAAGTTGAAGAAATTTAACCTTTTTCGAAACTTTTGAAACTTTTTGAAAGATTCAAACTCTTTTACCAATGCTCAAAATCCCAAATTGTTACACTCAATTACTCAGTGCCAACAAAGTTAAACCTCCAAAGTCAAAATTCATTTCACAGGTCTTCCCAATTCATCAAAGCCATTATCCATTCTTGCAGACCTCTGTTTCATGAACAAATTGTTTGATTTTTGCAGGTTATTCTCAGAATATGAAATTGGACCAACAGTTTCAATACTAGTTGACAAAATTCTTTGCTCCAAATTCTCGGATTTTAATTCAAAAGCTTCATTCAAAAAATAATTTGTATACAAATAAAGAATAAAATCAAGTCAGAGAGAGATTAGAAAGATGAAATTACACAGTGAATAGTAAAAGTAAAGTAAGAACTCACAGTGACAGTGAAAACAGAACAGTCAAAGAGCATTAGAGTTAAAGTGTATCAGATGAAAGTTAGAGTGAAAGTCGAATCAGAAGAAGTTATAGAGCAGTCAAGGTAAAAAGTAAAAGTAAATACAGAGGCAGTAAATGGTAAATAGAGATTAAAATACTTTCACCAACAATGAAATTTATCCAAAGAGAAAGTAAAAACAGTTAAAATAACAAAAAAGGTTAAAAGATGAAAACAAAGCATGAAGGGACATTTTTGCAGAAATTTCCTATTTAAGTCATAGTTTTGCAGAAACTATTATGGACAATCCAATATGAATTTTGAAAAATTGAAGGAATTTTATTTTCCTAAAATGTTCAACTACAAAAACCTCTCTCACTTTTCTAACAGCCATTATGGATTTGGAAATATTAAACAATATTTGAAAGCACTTTTTACAGAAAATTCTTGTTAAGTCATCATTTTACAGAGAATATTGTGGCCAATCAGAAATACATCTTACAAAATTGAAGGAAATTTTTGTTCCTAAAATACCCATCTCCAAAAACCTATCTCACTTTTTGCACAGGTATTACAGAATGAGAGATAAATGCACATGTTTACAGCCTATTTTTCAAATTGTGCAAAGCTCTGTTTTACACATATTTTTGCAAAGCCTATTGTGAATAGCTGGAGCATAATTTTAGGGAACTGAGAGAGGTTTATCTTAGTGACATATTTATCTACAAAAACCGCTTTCACTTTTTACATATCTATTTCGTATTGAGATATACAAAGGTATCATTGGACTCTAAGTTTGCAGAATTTCTGGAGCATAATGCCCAAAGAAAGGAAATAATTATGACTTGGATGCCTCATCGTCAACTAAGAGTTGATATCAAATTTGAATTATCTTCCTTGTCACCATCAATCCATAAGTATATAGTGCAAAATAGATTCATTAGTTTTGAGTGTCATTTTATTAAGTTCTATTTATGTAAAACAGTTTGAGATATTTGTAAACCAATCTTGATATTTTTTGAAGAAATTCTAGTTTAGAATTTGTATAAATACTTCATCCTTTGAAGTATTTTGGTGGACTAAAATTGCTAGGATTTTTATATTCATTTCTTTTAGGCCTCTGTTTCATTAAAAAATTGTTTGATATTTGCAAGTTATTCTCAGAATATGAAATTTGGCCAACAGTTTCAATACTAGATGACAAAATTGCTTGCAAAAGGCCCTAAGATATTGATGATTCAGTAGAATAGATGATTATAAAAATCCCAGCAATTTTATTCCACCAAAATACTTCAAAGGATGAAGTATTTATACAAATTCTAAACTATAATATCTTGAAAAAATATCAAGATTGGTTTACAAATATCTCAAATTGTTTTACATAAATAGAACTTAATAAAAGGACACTCAAAACTAATGAATCTATTTGGCACTATACTTATGGATTTATGGTGAAAAAAAAGAGAATTCGAATTTGATATCAACTCTTAGCTGATAATGAGGCATCCAAGTCACTAATTGTTTCCTTTCTTTGTGCATTCTGCTCCAGAAATTCTGCAAACATGAGGTTCAATGATACCTTTTTATATCTCAATGCGAAATAGATATGTAAAAAATGAAAGAGGTTTTTGTAGCTAAATATGTTACTAAGATAAACCTCTCTCATTTCCCTAAAATTAAGCACCAATTTTTCACAATAGGCTCTGAAACAATATGTGCAAAATAGAGCTTTACATAGTCTGAAATATAGGTTGTAAACATGTGCATGTATCTCTCATTTTGTGATACCTATGCAAAAAGTGAGATAGGTTTTTGTATATGGATCTCTTAGGAACAAAAAAATCCTTCAGTTTTGTAAGATGTATTTCTTATTGGCCACAATATTCTCTGAAAAATGATGACTTAATAGGAATTTTCTGTAAAAAGTGCTTTCAAATATTGTTTAATATTTCCAAATCCATAATGGCTGTTAGAAAAGTGAGAGAGGTTTTTATAGTTGGACATATTAGGAACATAAACCTCATTCATTTTTGCAACATTCATCTAATATTTTCCTTAATAGTTTTTGAAAAACTATGACTTAAACAGGAAATTTCTACAAAAATGTCCCTTCATGCTCTGTTTTCATCTTTTAACCTTTTTGTTCTTTTAACTGTTTTTACTTTCTCTTTGGATAAATTTCATTGTTGGTGAAAGTATTTTCATCTTTGTTTACCATTTACTGCCTCTGTATTTACTTTTATTTTTTATCTTGACTTCTCTGTAACTTCTTATGATTTGACTTTCACTCTAACTTTCATCTTATACACTTTAACTCTGATGCTCTTTGACTACTTTGTTTTCACTGTTACTGTGAATTCTTACTTTACTTTTACCATTCACTGTGTAATTTCATCTTTCTAATCTCTCTCTGACTTGATTTTGTTATTTCTTTGTATACAAACTATTTGTTGAATGAAGATTTTGAATTAAAATTTGAGAATTTGGAGCAAACAATTTTGTCAACTAGTATTGAAATTGTTGACCCAATTTCATATTCTGAGAATAACGTACAAAAGTCAAACAATTTTTTAATGAAACGGAGGTCTGGAAGAATGGATAATGGCTTTGATGAATTGGGAAGACCTGTGAAATGAATTTTGACTTTGGAGGTTTAACTTTGTTGGCACTGAGTAATTGAGTGTAACAATTCGAGATTCTGAGCATTGGTAAAAGAGTTTGAATATTTCAAAGGGTTTCAAAAGGTCTAAAAAAGGTTAAATTTCTTCAAATTTGATTAAAACATGTTAAAGTATTCAAAATTGTGGTTTTATCAGGGTTTCTACAACAAATACACTCTTTGAAGGCAATTAAGGTCTTTTTGTAGACAAATAGGCTTCACAGGGTTCACTATTGACATAAATAGCTCTTTTTGATAATAAGAAGGTTAATTTGTAGAAGAATACCTTTTTTGCAGGTATTAGGTCTTGAAACAAGATTTCTGAGGCATCAGAAGGTTTCTGATGGCTTTGCAGGTTTTTGGAAATGAACTGAAGCTTCCAGTGGTCTTGAATGGTTTGCAGGGAAAATTATGCAAGCTTTTCAGACATAAAAATGGTGAAAAAAGGATGTTTTCACAATTAGGGAGGCGCGAGCTACAGGTTAATGCAGAAGATAAAGGGATGAATGCATTTCTAAGGTTTAATATGCATTTTGGTAATATTATCTAGACATTGAATGATTGGTCGCATCAGCGGGAAGGGTGGTTTCGGAGTTCAATGGGATTAAAACCATAGGAATTGTCACTTTTGGGTATGTAAATGACGTTGAGCTCTGCCATGTGATTGAATAAGAAGGCATCAACGTGGAGGAGGAAATACGTGGGCAACCCATTTCTCACGGAATTTAGATTCAATGATCATGCACTGCCACGCGATATCAGATGGAAATAATTTGGGGATCAATGCAAATAATCAGCGATTGGTCTAATTCTTTCTTGAGATAGGGTAAAGAACTAGGTTATTTTAACATATCTTGTGAGAGGGATTCACTTCACAGAATAAACATTTAAAATACTTTTAGAAGCCTTATTTTTATGATAAACGAGAAAAGGCTTTAAACTTTATAAAAATGTATTTTTTAATAAATTTTATAGTTTAGGCATTAAAAAATAGGCGCAGGTAATGTTTATGTATTTAATTCAGACATAACCAATGTTTTAATCAATGCATATGGGTGCGAGCTTGATATTATATAGTTTTCAACCTTTGAATAGTTTAAAACTATAGGGGGTGGGATTTACTTCAATAGAGATAGGTTTAGACCAAGGATTTTGTAGAGCGGGGTTTTTTTTTTTAAGAAACAGGGATAATAAACTTGATGCGCGACAGTGGTAGGTTTTGGGGGTTAATTAAATATAAGGATTTAATATATGCGGGGAAGGAGTATGATGCGGATTTACTACAATAAATTAGATATTAATATGAAAAAAGGGTAATGAAAGGAAATGAAACACATATTATCTCTAAGTAAAGTAAAACAATAAAGCATTTCTCATCTTTTGTATTTGCTCCACTAATACTTAGAATAAATGTAATTTGAGGATTTTTATGAATGATTTTGGGGGAATGAAATTAGTATTTAGGGTTTCAATTATATAGATAAGAATGTATGCTGACATGCTACTTAAGGAAAAGGAGTTTTTAATGTATGAATGGTAAATCTTTGAAATAATGAGTTTAATGCGAAGGAATGTGTACAACTAAGCGATCATCGAGTCTTAGATGCAATCCCTACAACAAAAGTCGGAAATGCTTTCTAGACATTTTTCTTGATGGTTTAGAATGTAGATACTTGGGACGAGGAAATTAGTGATTTCCTTGATGTGCTTTGTGTATGCTTGCTCAGCTGCTCTACCTGCATCTTCTATTTATAATAGCATTTTCGGCCTAATAAGAGTGCATTTAGGCTTGCAACCTTAAAACATTTTTCTTTCTAAGAATAAAACTATCTAAATTTACCTTATTTCATCCAAGGGCTCAGATTAAATTGTTTAGCTCCTCATTATTCTCTACCTATCTACTGATTTGTCAAGTTTAAACTATTTGGCAAATATTTATTCTCTATCTAAAACATGAAGTGAAACATGGAATTTAAGATTAAATTTGTGCTTGATCATGAATTATGGAATTTATTGACACTGCATAATCATCAGTAATGCGGTAAAGAATAAAATGTCTTTTGGACTTATACCTTAGAACATTTTTATCTCTTTTTTATTTTGGGTTCTACATTTTTATAAGTCCTTTGATCTTTCTTTTAGGACTCTTTACCCTCTTTTTCATTTTTTATTATTTATTATTTTCAAAATATGGGAAAGTAACTTGCAGAAAGCAAGGTATGTACATATTTACAAGACTATCAAAGTCAATTTAAAAATTATGAATCTTATATTTATAGGACCCTAACATGATCATTAGTCAACTTCAAAAGGTCTAGAAAATTTAGGGTTTCCAGGAATGGTAAGCATAGAGGACCTTCAAAATTCCATCCACCATGAGAAGGATTCCCAACATTTTGAAAAGACTAACCTAGATTTGCTGAGGCACCAAGTTGCTAAGGACTATTCGTAGAAGTTATTGAACCATAATGAAAACCTTGTGGTCCAGAGAAATTCGGATTAGGACCTCCTTCTGCCGAAGGGTTACCATAAACATGAATATTCCCCCCAATCGAACTATTAAAATAATATGAGACCCCTTAGTAAGGGTTCCATGCATTATCGAAAGGAGAAAAACCTTGAGAGGTTCGAACAGAGGAGAAAGGCACGTTCCCCTGTTGACCAAACATGAACTGATTCCCAGTTCCTAAACCACTAAAATAAGGGTTCCAGCCTTGAAAAGTATTGAAACCTTGACCTCCTAGAAAAGGATTGAAACCTTGACCTTGCACAGAGAAAGGCAAAGAACCTAAGTAAGGGTTAGAATTAGGAATATGACCACTTCCAAAGGGAAATCCCTAAAAATAGGTTGAACCACTAGCCATAGAAGACATGGGTGTGGAGACAGCAGATGCAGTAGTGAAAGAAACTAAGGGAATTTCACTAGAATGCATACCAAATGAAAATGAACCAGTGTGGGAAGAAAAATCTTGGGTGCCCCACCCGAAAATGGAATGGATGTAAGGCCAAATATTGCAGTACAAGGAGTGATAGTCGAAATAGCAATGGTGCCTCCTCCTTCAACCGAAAGAGGAGTATCCACACTAGAAGTATTCATAGTCGAAGTTTTGTTCCCAGTAGTGGCCATAGAAATAAAAGAAGGATAAATATGAGGGCTTGTTGACCTGTGAGTCAGGGTCCCAACCTATAATATAAAGTATAGAAAAATAGCAGGAAGAGGGGAGGAAGGAGAAACTAGAGGTTCAAGAATTTCTTCAACTTCAACTTCTTCCAGCGGAAAAAGGACCCCAGAAAGGAGTGGAGTACTCCTCTCTGAATCACGACTAACACTAGGATCACCCTAAGAAATTATAGCCGCAAGTGGAGGATCACTCTCTGATGCATTCGCTGCTACTGATTGGAAATCACCAGCATAATTTCTCCTACACCTTCTAGAAGAAGGCTCAGCACTCGCAGGAGAAAGCCCATGAAGCCTCCTAGATCAAGGAACTGATCGATAAGCCACTTTTAATTATTAAGGGAACTTATACATACTCAAAAAATTAAAAAATTATGGAAATTTAGGAGCAAAAATAAATCTCTAAAAATGTCCCTAAAGATTTAGCCAATCAAGCAGCTCTCAGGTATTTCCACTCTGGGTGCTTAGGACTGGACACCAAAATATAAGAAAGTGAAAATATAAGGACCTTCCGAAAATATTCTGGGGTAATTACACCCCAGGCCTACTAGCGAAGGTAACAGAAATAGTTACGCTAACATCTAGACAAAATCCTTTGCCGGTGAAAGTACCCAAGCTTCATAAGGGCACCCTCCATAAGTACTGATGAACGTGATGCAATGTCTGCCTTAGGTACTGTTGGTGTCCGAATATGAACAATGTTCAATTCTTTTTCCACATAAATTATCAACCCAAGGGCGTTAGTTATTTCAAGACTAAAGGTAAAGTATATGCAGACACAACCACATGACTTGTTGTAGATCACAGTTTTAAATCCATAACACACAGACTACTGTAACAGCAATTAAGTAAACTACAGAATTGAAAGACATTTACAAAAATTAAAGATTAATTGTAACAGTAGTAATAAAAACACACTAAATCATAAAAAAAGCAATGCAAGAAAGGAAAATGCAACACCTGATCAAAAGAGTGGGCCCAACTCTCTGATCAGGGCTGTGGTAAGCTCACGAATTACAAAAGAAACAACAAGATGTTGTGCATTTTATTAATGACTAAATAGATTTGTTACAATATCTGTATGTAAAAGGGCTTCACCCCGATTCACAACCTGCAGGCCTCTTTATACAAATGTCCTGGAATCCCCGATTCCCTTCAGCAACTCCATAATCACAAAAATACATTTTGTTACAAAGGCAACCTAGTTTCCCAGAAGGAACCCATAAAAAGGCCTGAAATGGCACTGATATAAACAGAGTCTTTTACACTGTAACAGCAAATGAGGATAGCACTGGAGATGATAGGTTATTCCTCGACTCACGGCTACAACGCTCATATTTTGGCCGAATCTATAGAAATATCGGAGTTAATATGTAAAAAGGTAAAACCTCTATGACAATTACTTCATTAATCAAATATCCCATGAAAGATAAGGAAAAAGGGTTTTAACTCATGCATTTAAGAATAATAATGGTAGAAAGAGATAGAAAGATAGGGTAAAATGGGAGAGGAAAATATACAAATTCGGTACCCAACATCTCCCCTAAACTAGTCTATCTGCATGTCCTCATGCAGCTCATCATCTCCTCATATCTGGATTGGACTAACTGTGATCAGCATGAAGCTGTGCGAGGTAATACTCTTCAGCCATTTCTGTCCCTAGTGGCTTATATCCCTCTGTCAAAACAACATCCTTCCACCATTCTGGATCAACGTTGTATGAAGGAGTATATGCTCAGTTGGCAACCAGATAAGGGGAATTTGAAACCTCAATCCCATCCATCTGACCCCACAGGTATGAATGCATGCCACGAAAGGTGGCATTCTCTCTCAATCCCATGCAAAGTTAGGTTCCCCAAATGGTTCTCATTCTTTTACGGCTGAGGATGACAACATCCACATTTTCTGAAAATTGTCCAGTGCTTCCTTACAGAACATCATAATTTGGCCGAAACATAGGTCAACACACTATTTATGGGTTACCAACATGTTTTCTTTGTGGCCCTCAATCTATATAAATGTATAATGCTTGTTATAAAAGTTTGAGGACTATCCATGCTCTTTCCTCATCATTAATGGCCTTCCAACTTGGTTTTCTTCAAATGTATCCCAAGCCTTTCTCCACTTGATCTGATTGATGGTATAGGAGGTGAAAGCTCTTAAATGGATGTCCCCCATGAATGGAACGGGGTTAAAGGATTGATCATGCCTTAATAAATACCCATGCATGTAGAGATCGCACATTAAGTGATGTCCTATGATATCGTGAATTTTTAAAATATGGAGAAGTTGAATGGGATCCTCGATTCCATACCAAATCTCCTTATATATACTTTCGAGACAAAAGAAAATAAGTTGCTCGTGAAGGAATAAGGCATAGATATGTACAAGATGTCTGCAGGCCATTACCTGTTATGCCAGGGAGAACATCTTCTCATTATTTGTTTGCAGCAGCTGCACTTGTTCTTCCAATTCTTCTATTTTGGCCTTCTATTTAGCTTGCTTCAGTCGCGCCTTATATAACTTATCCATGTACCCTATGATGACTTTGGAAGCCTATTCTCAAACCCGAATTGTTTCCTTTTTATGGTCAGTTGCAGCAGACTGCCACTTCTGGATTTCAGTGGCCAATACAAATTCTCGGCCTTCAAACAACTCTTCAATCGGGCTGGTCTGGGTGGCTGCAGAGGAGACCTCAACTTTTGACTTTATTGCCCTCCATTTGTAGATTTTTACCTTCTTTTTTAGTCGAGAAACTTGCATTTTCAAATCCCGAACCTCCCTTTTTAGTCTCATGGTTTCATTGAACTGTCGCTGATACATGTTTTTGAGAGGTATCCTTCTTTTCTCACACTATTCAATCCATTATTTTTTAACAATAAATTTATTTTCTAGGCCTATGACAGGTTCAAGAGGTGGCAGAATGCTGCTGGTGTTCTCAATGGATTCTCTCGTTAAGCCTTTCTGGCTAGGCTCCCTATCTTCAAGGGCTTCTTTCTCTATATTCCCTTTGGGGACTCCTACCGTCTGGTCGACATTTTCAATGACCACTCTATGTTCCGGTGTCTCCACATGAGTTCTATATTCTTCGCGAGCCTTTAAGTGCTCCAACAAAGGTTCGGTAGTGACTGGGCCAATTTTGGTCGTGTTAACAAATTTAAGAATTGGTGGGACAACTACTTCCTCTGTTAATCGTTTGGGCGAGCGGAATCCCCTCTCCCCTCTAGGCATCATGGACTAGAACGGAGAGCGGGGGACAGACTCATCATCCTCATTTCCCTCTTGAACCAGAACTTCACACATTATTACCTCAACTGAGGTCGATGTTGGTTCTTGTGGAGCAGCATTGATTCCGCAGCTTGTTTCCCTTCTATCCTCTCGCTCTTTGTTCACCATTTCTTCTTCTAGTGTCAATATTGGTTCTTGTGGGACAGTATCAACCTCCTGGTTCATTTCTTCTCTACCTTTCTATTCCTCATGAATTGCCTCTTTTTCCACAGTTGGTACCAATTCTTGAGGAACAGCATCGATTTCGTAGGTTGACTCCTCTTGTTCTAGCCGAATTGAGGGTGGTTCTTGTGTAACACACCCACTCGTATCAACATCCATATTTGCTTGGGTAGGTGATGTTGTCTCTTGAAAAACAACATCACTTTCCATTTCTCTGTCCTCCATTTCACTCCCATGTTCTTCATTGACAAAAGTCGATAAATGTATGACAATCCCTATTTCTTGCACGATGTCCATAATCTCTTCATCTGTGGGCTCTTCAAGCGAGGTTGGTTCTTGTGTGGCAGCCTCGGTTGTATCACCAATTACCTTCTCCATTCTCATTTCTTCAAGTTCCTCCTGATTGACCATCATTTCCACTTCTTCGGGTTCCTCCTGATCAACTTCCATTTTCACTTTCTCGGGTTCCTCTTTTTCAATCCCTTCCGAATGTTCTTCTTCTGCCAAACCATCCGAAGAGACTGGTTCCTCTTCTCTAGCGGCAATAATGGCATCTACCTCTTCTTCTGAGGACCCACAGAGTTCCGCCCAGGAGACCCGAAGCTTGTGTATTGCGTGCATGACTAATAATCGCACCAATCCGTGATTGGAAAGCACTCCCGACATTCGACATGAATGCTGAGCAGCTTATGCCATATGCTACAGTTGTTTCAATAGGAAGAAGGGCATGTTCAAGGCATGTACCTTAGCCTGTGGAAATTGAAAGTGCGTTATAATTTTAAAATGATATTTGAACAGAGTTGTGGCCCGGCCTTCGCAAGTTATGTATTTTATTACAAAATATGCAACTTCATTCCAAGGATACGGCACAGTCCTGCGCTCATATCCTCAGCCCATTTGAACGACACTTTCCCCTGCCTGCAAGAATAATTCAGGAAATTCCATGAGAGAAAATTTCTGAGAAAACCATTGATGCCCCTGTTGTCTCGGCCCGCTAACCCTGAAATTACCTCTTATGTTACAGGAACTTCCAAACCTATGACCCGTGAGTATTTCTCCTCTAAATCAAGTGTGAACTCCATTGTGATTCCTCCATCAAATCCCTGCAATCTGTCAAAGTAAGTATCCCACCCTGCATCAACAAATATTTTCCATACTTTTGGATTGTTGCGGACTGAAGTTGTGTTTTCAGGTTCATGCCACACAGCTAGCCCACCCATACTGTGGAGACTTGTAGCAGCACTTCCTGTAACATCAGACCATTGGGTGAGTTGGTGGATACCAAATTCGGAGAAACAGCATGGTGAAAATTAAAGGTAGTAACGGTAAATACAAATGGTAATTCTCAAAAACTGAGAAAAATCATAAAATAAATATGGTAAGTGTGATGAATAAAAAAATAATTATTTCATATGGAATAGAAAAGACATATTACGGATCTCAATACGTATATAATGATTATATCAAATGTTGATGGGGATCGTAAGGTGTACATACGCATGGATTTTCATAATGATTTATGAGGTAATTATTACGTCGTCGTTGACTATGACGGCACCCCCCCAACTTAAATTTTTTCCATCCACGGCATTAAAATCTTCACATGGGATATTTAATTAAATCGGTAAAAGTCACGTGGAGGCATTCCTGACAGTCTACCTGGACGATGTGACGGATGGTAGGATGACGGTGCAGTAATGATGTGGATGGAGTAACAGCAGTATAAGTAGTAGCATCCGAAGTAACAGCATTCGGTGTAACAACATCGAGCAGCAGCATTGAAGTAACAGCAGTGCGAGTAACATCATCCGGAGTATCAGCAGTTCGAGTAATAGCATCTGGAGTAACAGCAGTACGACTAACAGCATCTGGTGTAGCAGCATCTATTGTAACAGTGTCGAGTGGAAGCATCGGAGTAATATTAGTACGAGTAACAACATCCAGTGTAGCAGCATATGGAGTAACAGCACTGCGAGTAGCATCATCGGAGTAACAGCAGTATGAGTAACAGCATCCGGTGTAGCAGCATTTGGAGTAACAACAGTGTGAGTAGCAGCATCGAAGTAACAGCATCCGGTGTAGCAGCATTTGGAGTAACAGCAGTGCGAGTAGCAGCATCGGAGTAACAACAGTACAAGTAACAGCGTCTGGTGTAGCAGTTGTTGAGTCTCAAAAGTGTTTTCCATATTCATACATATTTCCATTATGTCATAACCATTTAGCTCTTATTTCATAGCCATCTGACCTAAAACCCTACATCAAGTAACCATTTTCATAAATATATGGGTTAAAATCCTTGTTTTCCAAAGTTATTTATTTTCTGTATTTAAAGTGAATTTATGATTAGAAACCAGAAAATTAACATAGTTTCATATATCTATATATGTGTTATGAGTTTTGTGACATGTATAGGTCAAAAAAAAGACTTCTAGAAGACCCTTATGTGGCACTCTAAGGCCAAATTCGAATTTTGTTGGAGAAGATCATGGGATCATGAGAACATGTGTCTCACTTCCTTGTTGTATTGAAACTCTAAAAGGATATGTGTCTCATTTCTTAGTTGTGTTGAAACTCTAGAAAGACATGTGTCTTATCATTTCCTATTTTGATTGTAACTCTAGAGATAGAGGGAGAGATTCATGGACTCCCATTAATGAGATAACTCCTCATATTTTGTATAAATAGGAGAAGCTTTCTCCTATCATGGGTAATGAAAAAGTAGTGAAAAATAGGAGAATGAGAGAAAGGAATAGAGAGTCTTTTGTAACAAAGTTTAAGATGGAATGGGATGTAGATTTGTGAGTTTTTCAATAAAGAAATTCCTTGATGGTGTTTTGATTACAATTTTAAGGATCTGAAGAAGGATTACACCAAATTGGTAGCAGAGGGCCCCTGCTATTCAAGGAGGTTTTGCATGTTTTCTAGATAATTTGTTTTCAATTCTATTTTGTCATATTTCCTTACTTAGATTGCTTTCTGAAATCATAGCCTTTAGCATTATTTTTCATGTCATTTTCTTAGATAAATGATCCTCATGATATTGCAGTTAGTCTCTTTCTCAAGCTCTTCCAAAACATCTTTATTAAATGAATGGGATTCAATTTTGATATTTTGAGTTATTAGCATTTCATTTTCTGTTATTTAGTTTTTAGTGTTTACATTATATTTCTTTAGGCAGAGTCAGTAAGAGGGCCAGAAGCTTCTGGTTTCATCCTTTCTAGTAAAGGTGAAATAACCAGTAAAAGCCCCTACTGTCAATCTCTGTATAAGAAATATTTTGTTCACACAATTTTAGATCAGATTCCTCATTATACTGTAGTTAGTCTCTTTCAAAAGCTTTTCCAATAAACCTCTAATTCACAAATGGGACTAAATTGTAGTATTGTGAGTTATTGAGTGTTTTGCTTCATTGAAGATCCTTATCACATTATGATTAATCTCTTTCACAAGCTCTTCCAATAAACCTTTAACTCATGAATGAGATTTAGTTGTAATGTTATAAGTTGTTTCAGCATTTCATAGGAGATCCTTACTACATTATAGTAATCTTTTTCTCAAGCTCTTCCAACAAACTTTTATCAAATGAATGAGATTTCACTATAATGTTTTAAGTTATTGCAATTAGATTAAAAGATCCTCATCATCTTACAACCATTCTTTTTCTTAAAAGATCTTCCAACATATCAATATTAGATGAAAGAGATTTGGTTGTATTATGTTGAGTTAATTAGCATTTTTGCAATTAGATTAAAAGATCCTCATTATCTTACAACCATTCTTTTTCTTAAAAGCTCTTCCAACATATCAATATTAGATGAAGGAGATTTGGTTGTATTATGTTGAGTTACATTTCATGTTCATTTGCAAGCTAGGATATCCATGGATTAGAATGTTCTGTTTTTCATCATTTTCCTAATTAGAGATAGAATTTACAATTACACTCTGTTTTGAGTCTAAGGTTTCTTTTTCTTTTCTTTTTGACATAGATTTGATTTCATCTGTTGAACATAGAGTAGCATACTAATTACTAAAAAGACAAAACCCCCAAAAACAATAAAAAAAACACATACAACGAAGTAAGGAAGAGGTCACTTAAGCACATATAGTGCACCACACTTCATCAGTTTATTAGCTCTGGTTGATAATTTATGTTAGCAATTTAGGACGCTAAATTGACTACACATTTTGGCGCCATTACCGGGGAAGTGTAATTAGGAGACCTTATTTATTACATCTAAAAAAAAAATTAATAATTCTTGAATATGCTCTCCTCCTGCATTTTGTATGATCTGGAGGATCAGAAAAAGAATTGTTAAAAAAAAAAAAAAAAAAAGAGACAAAATAAACTTCATCATTTCAATTGATTCAATAAAAAAATAAATAAAATAAATAAAATGAAGAAAAAATTCCAATACATTGTTTTATTTAATGAAATATATATGTGTATTTTTAAATTTTTGAAAATATAACATAAATAATTTTATTAACAAATCAATTTAAAAAAAAAAAATTAATTTAAAAAAAAAAAAAAATAACTCATGGAAATAAAACCCACGCATACGCATGAGGCCATTCTTTGGCTTGGCTTTACGCATATATGCAGACCTTCAATCCACACAAAGACCCATGCACTGCAATTTTAAATAAATAAAAAATAACCTTCTCTTTTTCATATTCGTTTTTCCTCAAACAACAGTTATTATAAATCATTTTTAAAAATTTGCACACAATGAATGTATATCACATGAAGAAACTGTTGATGAGGAAAAGATTGCAAATTGTTAATGAGAAGAAGATTGCAAATTGTTGATAAAGAGAAGATTACAAATTCAATTGTAGGGACATAATGGAAGTGTATCATATGAAGAAATTGTTGATGAAGAGAAGATTTCAGAGTGTTGATGAAGAGAAGATTGTAGATTCCATTGAAAGTAATTGGAATGAGGAAGATCGATATGAACTTCTCTGTGAGATACAAGCCATTACACTTCAAAACCTGCAAATAAAAATAAATCAAACCACAAGTAATTGCCAGAAAACGAAATGCGTAATTGTTTAAAACGCCCGATTTTAAAACGAATTTTCTGAGCAAACTGAGGCGAATTAGAAAAAACTAAAACATGGGTTTTTTCGGGAACGGGGTGAATTAGGTAATTTTTTAAGAACTTTCTGAAATTCGCAGCCATTTTGGATAAATTCAGGGTTCTTCGGAGCACTAATTTGTAGTGTGCGTGAGAAAAAAATGTTTTTTTTATTATGAAAATAGTCACGGTTTTATAAAATTCAATTTTGAGAAATAATCAAGG
The DNA here is from genome assembly GCA_034641835.2 of Pinus albicaulis. NCBI lineage: Eukaryota > Viridiplantae > Streptophyta > Pinopsida > Pinales > Pinaceae > Pinus > Pinus albicaulis. The sequence goes on along the minus strand of CM076582.1, from coordinate 1,434,087,248 downwards.
AACTGATTTCCTTATTTAAAGAAAAATGTGGCAGAATTCATGTGTGGTGGCACATGATGAGTGACAAATGGATTATTTGAGGCAAACACATTATCACATGTGCATCAAATGCAAGTTTTATAAATTGAGAAGGACTCTGTCTTCATCTCCTTCATAGTTAGGAATTTGACTTTAGAATTTTCAAGCTTTTTATTTTTATCTTGCATGAAAGAGGCATTGGCATGACTTTGTTTCAAAAATATTCATAAGGACAATTATTTCATCCATGCTTTATTTCATTTAAAAAATAAAAAAAAAAATTCAAAAAAAAAAATAATAATAATTGAATCAATGAAATGAATATGTTATTTGCTCACTTTTCTGAAGGTATTGATTAATTTTGGACTGATGATAAAAGATGAATGGCTAACTTTTTTATTCAAGATTTTTAACAGCTGAAAAAAAACATCATTGTTCAAATCAGCGTAACTTTCTCAGACAAAATCAGATTTTCATGATTCAAGTATCATTAGAAATGTCTCAACAAGATCTACACATTGAGAAATCCATCATTAGAGTTTGAAACGGTAAAAAAATGAAATAAATTGTTGAAAAGAAGCAACATTCAACTTGAGGCACTAATTCCAAAACAGGTATAAATTTTTTTGATTTTTCCTTTGAGAACTTGTTTCATTAATACAAATTCTTAGTTTTGTGTGTAAATATCATAACTAGAGATATTGATCACCTCTCTCCTTTGATAATCTTACATTCCATTGCAGAAGAACTATTAGTTTTTTTTGCAGGTTCTAGAAGGAAGGACAAATGACTACAAAAGAATGGTGCCTCTCTAATAGACCAATTTGTTTCATAAGAGGATGATCAGCAACAAAGAGGAAATATGCTGATGCAAAATCAGATCCAAACACTTGAAAAACTTTCAGATACTATTGCCTCCATCACATCCATACCTCATAATAAACCATTCACCTCATTTCACTTCATATTTTCCATTTACATTCACATCCACTTTCCATTTCGTTTTGTCCATTCATAACCCACAAATAAAAGCAAGAGGCTCATTCACATGCTTATTGTCCATTGCCATTTCTACTCTCCATTGCCATCTTCCATTTTAATCTTCCATTTCTTGTCATTTTCATTCCGCAAATAAGCCCTGCTTCAATGCAAATTATTGAGTCCATAGTCCTTTGAGTCTAAGTTCTTTGTAAAAACACCTTAAGGCTTGCATGCCTTAATGGCAAGTTCTCATGCTGACAAACAATAGGAACACATTAAATGTCCCTTGTTCGTCAGATCTTCTAGGTGACTCGACATCGGCAAAATCATTCATACCTAGCAAAATGTGTTTGGGCATCTTGACTCTCATTGTCATCAATAGTGAGAGTTCTCGTGTTGACTAGTGGCATCCATTAATGGCCACTAAGTCAATAATTTCCTATTATGTTCAACATCAAAACATCTTTTCACATAGTAGGAATTGTGTCAATGAGTTTTGAAGACATGAAGACTATTATTTTCAGCATTTTGGAGCAGATTCAGCAAGTTTTAGTAGGAGCAATAAAAAGTCATCCTATCTCTTTATCCATGACTCCTCTTGTTCACCCACTTGAAGAAGAATATGATCTGAATTTTGCAGCCACCACACGTACACAACTCATCCACATTTAAGGTAAGTGAAGGTATGTTGTTTTATAATTTTTAGTCATATAATTCATTAGAATGCTAAAATTGTAACTTTGGAAAAATTCCTCACTCCCTTTTTCACATTGTCATATCTTTAGTTGGGGGGGAAGGGACATCATTTCATATCCACATGTCATACACTATCACACATTTTCATTTCATTTCCACCCACATATACTTCCCAACCAACTATTGTTGCAACATGATCCAAAAGATTATATGTCTTGCAAATGATCATTCCATTGATGAAGTAATTGATTCTAAATGTTTTCATGAACTTTGATGCAACAAAGAAAATAAAGCATTGTTACACAAGAACCATTGCTCAAAAAAATTGGTTGTCACACAAGAACCAACCATTAAAAAAATGGTGCAATCAAATGTATTATACTTTGCCAAAAAGAAAATATCAAGCAGCAAAATTTGGAACGAATCTATATGAGTCAAAATTCATAAAAGATCAACTCATGGACAAATGAATATATATGAAGACATGCAACAACTTCAGTTGGGGGGTATGTTGAGTCTCGAAAGTGTTTTCCATATTCATACATATTTCCATTATGTCATAACCATTTAGCTCTTATTTCATAGCCATCTGACCTAAAACCCTACATCAAGTAACCATTTTCATAAATATATGGGTTAGGATCCTTTTTTTCCAAAGTTATTTATTTTATGTATTTAAAGTGAATTTATGATTAGAAACTAGAAAATTAACATAGTTTCATATATCTATATATGTGTTATGAGTTTTGTAACATGTGTAGGTCAAAAAGAAGACTTCTAGAAGACTCTTATGTGGCACTTTAAGGCCAAATTGGAATTTGGTTGGAGAAGATCATGGGATCATGAGAACATGTGTCTCACTTCCTTGTTGTATTGAAACTCTAAAAGGATATGTGTCTCATTTCTTAGTTGTGTTGAAACTCTAGAAAGACATGTGTCTTATCATTTCCTATTTTGATTGTAACTGTAGAGATGGAGGGAGAAATTCATGGACTCCCATTAATGAGATAAATCCTCATATTTTGTATAAATAGGAGAAACTTTCTCCTATCATGGGTAGTGAAAAAATAGTGAAAAATAGGAGAAGGAGAGAAAGGAATAGAGAGTCTTTTGTAACAAAGCTTAAGATGGAATGGGATGTAGATTTGTGAGTTTTTCAATAAAGAAGTTCCTTGATGGTGTTTTGATTACAATTTTAAGGAGCTGAAGAAGGATTACACCAAATTGGTAGCAGAGGGCCCTTGCTATTCAAGGAGGTTTTACATGTTTTCTAGATAAGTTGTTTTCAATTCTGTTTTGTCATATTTCCTTACTTAGATTTCTTTCTGAAATCATAGCTTTTAACATTATTTTTCTTGTCATTTGCTTAGATAAAAGATCCTCATGATATTGTAGTTAGTCTCTTTTTCAAGCTCTTCCAATACATCTCTATTAAATGAATGGGATTCAATTGTGATATTTTGAGTTATTAGCATTTCGTTTTCTGTTATTTAGTTAAAAAGAAGATCCTCATTTGTCAGATCTATTTAGTGTTTACATTATATTTTTTTAGGTAGAGTCAGTAAGAGGGCCAGAAGCTTCTGGTTTCATCCTTTCTAGTAAAGGTGAAATAACCAGTAAAAGCCCCTACTGTCAATCTCTGTATAAGAAATATTTTGTTCACACAATTTTAGATCAGATTCCTCATTATACTGTAATTAGTCTCTTTCACAAGCTCCTCCAATAAACCTTTAATTCACGAATGGGACTAAGTTGTAGTATTGTGAGTTATTGATTGTTTTTCTTCATAGAAGATCCTTATCACATTATGATTAATCTCTTTCAAAAAGCTCTTCCAATAAACCTTTAACTCATGAATGAGATTTAGTTGTAATGTTATAAGTTGTTTCAGCATTTCATAGGAGATCCTTACTACATTATAGTAATCTTTTTCTCAAGCTCTTCCAACAAACCTTTATCAAATGAATGAAATTTCACTATAACGTTTTAAGTTATTGCAATTAGATTAAAAAACCCTCATTATCCTACAACCATTATTTTTCTTAAAAGCTCTTCCAACATATCAATATTAGATGAAAGAGATTTGGTTGTATTATGTTGAGTTAATTAGCATTTTTGCAATTAGATTAAAAGATCTTCATTATCTTACAACCATTCTTTTTCTTAAAAGCTCTTCCAACATATCAATATTAGATGAAGGAGATTTGGTTGTATTATGTTGAGTTACATTTCATGTTCATTTTCAAGCTAAGATATCCATGGATTAGAATGTTTTGTTTTTCATCATTTTCCTAATTAGAGATAGAATTTACAATTACACTCTGTTTTGAATCTAAGGTTTCTTTTTCTTTTCTTTTTAACATAGATTTGATTTCATATGTTGAACATAAAGTAGCATACTAATTACTAAAAAGACAAAACCCCCAAAAACAATTAAAAAACACATACAACGAAGTAAGGAAGAGGTCACTTAAGCACATATAGTGCACCACACTTCATCAGTTTACTAGCCCTGGTTGATAATTTATGTTAGCAATTTAGGACGCTAAATTGACTACACATTTTGGCGTCGTTTCCGGGGAAGTGTAATTAGGAGACCTTATTTCTTACATCTAAAAAATAATAATAATAATTCTTGAGTATGCTCTCCTCCTGCATTTTGTATGATCTGGAGGATCAGAAAAATAATTGTTATAAAAAAAAAAGACAAAATAAACTTCATCATTTCAATTGATTCAATTTAAAAAATAAAAAATAAAAAATTCCAATACATTGTTTTCTTTAATGAAATATATATGTGTATTTTTAAATTTTTGAAAATATAACATACATAATTTTATTAACAAATCAATTTAAAAAAAAAAAATAACTCATGGAAATAAGACCCACGCATACGCATGAGGCCATTCTTTGGCTTGGCTTTACGCATATGTGCAGACCTTCAATCCACACAAAGACCTATGCATTGCAATTTTTTTTTAAAAAAGAATATTCTCTTTTTCATATTCGTTTTTTCCTTAAACAACAGTTATTAGAAATCATTTTTAAAAATTTACACACAATGAATGTATATCACATGAAGAAACTGTTGATGAGGAAAAGATTGCAAATTGTTAATGAGAGGAAGATTGCAAATTGCTGATGAAGAGAAGATTACAAATTCAATTATAGGGACATATAATGTAAGTGTATCATATGAAGAAATTGCTAATGAAGAGAAGATTTCAGACTGTTGATGAAGAGAATATTGTAGATTTCATTGAAAGTAATTGGAATGAGGAAGATCGATCTGAACTTCTCTATGAGATACAAGCCATTACACTTCAAAACCTGCAAATAAAAACAAATCAAACCACAAGTAATTGCCAGAAAACGAAATGTGTAATTGTTAAAAACACCCGATTTTAAAACGAATTTTCTGAGCAAACTGAGGCGAATTAGACAAAAATAAAACATGAGTTTTATCGGGAACGGGGTGAATTAGGTAATCCTATAAAAACTCTCTGAAATTCACAGCCATTTGGGAGAAATTCAGGGTTCTTCGGAGCACTAATTTGTAGTGTGCGTGAGAGAAAAATATTTTTTTTATTATGAAAACAGTCACGGTTTTATAAAATTCAATTTTGAAAAATAATCAAGGAACTGATTTCCTTATTTGAAGGAAAATGTGGCAGAATTCATGTGTGGTGGCACATGATGAGTGACAAATGGATTATTTGAGGCAAACACATTATCACATATGCATCAAATGCAAGTTGTATAAATTGAGGACTCTGCCTTCATCTCCTTCATAGTTAGGAATTTGACTTTAGAATTTTCATGCTTTTTATTTTTATCTTGCATGAAAGAGGCATTGGCATGACTTTGTTTCAAAAAAATTCATAAGGACAATTATTTCATCCATGTTTTATTTCATTTAAAAAATAAAAATAAAAATAAAAAAAAAATTCAAAAAAAAAAAATAATAATAATAATAATAATAAATATAAGTAAAAATTGAATCAATGAAATGAATAAATTATTTGTTCACTTTTCTGAAGGGATTGATTAATTTTGAACTGATGATAAAAGATGAATGGCTAACTTTTTTATTGATGATAAAAGATGAATGGCTAACTTTTTTATTCAAGATTTTTAGCAGTTAAAAAAAAACCTCATTGTTCAAATCAGCCTAACTTTCTCAGACAAAATCAGATTTTGATGATTCAAGTATCGTTAGAAATATCTCAACAAGATCTACACAGTGAGAAATCCATCATTAGAGTTTGAAACGGTAAAAAAATGAAATAAATTGTTGAAAAGAAGCAACATTCAACTTGAGGCACTAATTCCAAAACAGGTATAAATTCTTTTGATTTTTCCTTTGAGAACTTGTTTCATTAATAAAAAAATTTAGTTTTGTGTGTAAATAACATAACTAGAGAGATTGATCACCTCTCTCCTTTGATAATCTTACATTCCATTGCAGAAGAAGTATTAGTTTTTTTTTGCAGGTTCTAGGAGGAAGGACAAATGACTACAAGATAATGGTGTCTCTCTAAGAAACCAATTTGTTTCATAAGAGGATGATCAGCAACAAAGAGGAAATATGCTAATGCAAAATCAGATCCAAACACTTGAAAAACTTTCAGATACTATTGTCTTCATCACATCCATACCTCATAATAAACCATTCACCTCATTTCACTTCATATTTTCCATTTACATTCACATCCACTTTCTATTTCTTTTTTTCCATTCATAACCCACAAATAAAAGCAAGAGGCTCATTCACATGCTTATTTCCCATTTCCATTTCTACTCTCCATTGCCATCTTCCATTTTAATCTTCCATTTCTTGTCATTTTCATTCCGCAAATAAGCTCTGCTTCAATGAAAATTATTGAGTCCATAGTCCTTTGAGTCTAAGTTCTTTGTAAAAACATCTTGAAGCTTGCATGCCTTAATGGCAAGTTCTCATGCTGACAAACAATGGGAATACATTAATGTTCCTTATTCGTCAGATCTTCTAGGTGACTCGACATCCGCAAAATCATTCGTACCTAGCAAAATGTGTTTGAGCATCTTGACTCTCATTGTCATCAATGGTGAAAGTTCTTGTGTTGACTAGTGGCATCCATTAATGGCCACTAAGTCAATAATTTCTTACTATGTTCGACATCAAAACATCTTTTCACATAGTAGGAATTGTGCCAATGAGTTTTGAAGACATGAAGACTATTATTTTCAGCATTTTGGAGGAGATTCAGCAAGTTTCAGTAGGAGCAATAAAAAGTCACCCTATCTCTTTATACATGACTCCTCTTGTTCACCCACTTGAAGAAGAATATGATCAGAATTTTGCAGCCACCACGCATACACAACTCATCCACATTTAAAGTAAGTGAAGGTATGTTGTTTTTTAATTTTTAGTCATATAATTCATTAAAATGCTAAAATTGTAACTTTGGAAAAATTCCTCACTCCCTTTTTCACATTGTCATATCTTTAGTTGGGGGGAAAGAGACATCATTTCATATCCACATGTCATACACTCACACATTTTCATTTCATTTCCACCCACATATACTTCTCAACCAACTATTGTTGCAACATGATCCAAAAGATTATATGCCTTGCAAATGATCAATCCATTGATGAAGTAATTGATTCTAAATGTTTTCATGAATTTTGATGCAATAAAGAAAATAAAGCATTGTTACACAAAAACCATTGCTCAAAAAAATTGGTTGTCACACAAGAACCAACTATTAAAAAAATGTTGCAATCAAATGTATTATACTTTGTCAAAAAAAAAATATCAAGAAGCAAAGTTTGGAACGAATCTATATGAGTCAAAATTCATAAAAGATCAACTCATGGACAAATGAATCATTGCAATAGTTGCATGAGGACATGCAACAACTTCAGTTGGGGGGTATGTTGAGTCTCAAAAGTGTTTTCCATATTCATACATATTTCCATTATGTCCTAACCATTGAGCTTTCATTTCATAAATATTTGACCTAAAACCCTATATCAAGTAACCATTTTCATAAATATATGGGTTAGGATCTTTGTCTTCCAAAGTTATTTATTTTATGTGTTTAAAGTGAATTTATGATTAGAAACTAGAAAAGTAGCATAGTTTCATATATCTATATATGTGTTATGAGTTTTGTGACATATGTAGGTCAAAAGGAAGCTTCTAAAAGATCTTTATGTGGCCTCCCAAAACCAAATTCGAATTTGATTGGAGAAGATCATAGGATCATGAAGACATGTGTCTCATTTCCTTTTTGTATTGAAACTCTAAAAGGATATATGTCTCATTTCTTAGTTGTGTTGAAACTCTATAAAGACATGTGTCTTATCATTTCCTATTTTGATTGTAACTCTAGAGATGGAGGGAGAGATTCATGGACTCCCATTAATGAGATAACTCCTCATATTTTGTATAAATAGGAGAAGCTTTCTCCTATCATGGGTAATGAAAAAGTAGTGAAAAATAGGAGAAGGAGAATAGAGGGTGTTTTGTAACAAAGCTTAAGATGGAATGGGATGTAGATTTGTGAGTTTTTCAATAAAGAAGTTATTTGACGTTGTTTTGACTACATCTTCAAGGAGCTAAGGATTACACCAAATTGGTAGCAGAGGGCCCCTACTATCCAAGGAGGATTTTGCATGTTTTCTAGATAAGTTGTTTTCAATTCTGTTTTGTCATATTTCCTTACTTAGATTACTTTATGAAATCATAGCTTTTAGCATTATTTTTCTTGTCATTTTCTTAGATAAAGGATCCTCATGATATTGTAGTTAGTCTCTTTCTCAAGCTTTTCCAAAACATCTTTATTAAATGGATGGGATTCAATTGTGATATTTTGAGTTATTAGCATTTCATTTTCTGTTATTTAGTTTTTAGTGTTTACATTATATTTCTTTAGGCAGAGTCAGTAAGAGGGCCAGGAGCTTCTGGTTTCATCCTTTCTAGTAAAGGTGAAATAACCAGTAAAAGCCCCTATTGTCAATCTCTGTTTAAGAAATATTTTGTTCACACAATTTTATATCAGATTCCTCATTATACTGTAATTAGTCTCTTTCACAAGCTCTTCCAATAAACTTTTAATTCACGAATGGGACTAAGTTGTAGTATTGTGAATTATTGATTGTTTTACTTCATAGAAGATCCTTATCACATTATGATTAATCTCTTTCAAAAAGCTCTTCCAACAAACCTTTAATTCATGAATGAGATTTATTTGTAATGTTATAAGTTATTCAACATTTCATAGGAGATCCTTACTACATTATAGTAATCTTTTTTCTCAAGCTCTTCCAACAAACCTTTATCAAATGAAAGAGATTCCACTATAATGTTTTAAGTTATTGCAATTAGATTAAAAGATCCTCATTATCTTACAACCTTTCTTTTTCTTAAAAGCTCTTCCAACATATCAATATTAGATGAAAGAGATTTGGTTGTATTATATTGAGTTAATTAGCATTTTTGCAATTAGATTAAAAGATCTTAATTATCTTACAACCATTCTTTTTCTTAAAAGCTATTCCAACATATCAATATTAGATGAAGGAGATTTGGTTGTATTATGTTGAGTTACATTTCATGTTCATTTGCAAGCTAGGATATCCATGTATTAGAATGTTCTGTTTTTCATCATTTTCCTAATTAGAGATAGAATTTACAATTACACTCTGTTTTGAGTCTAAGGTTTCTTTTTCTTTTCTTTTTGACTTAGATTTGATTTCCTCTGTTGAACATAGAGTAGTATACTAATTACTAAAAAGAAAAAACCCCCAAAAACAATAAAAAAACATATACAACGAAGTAAGGAATAGGTCACTTAAGCACATATAGTGCACCACACTTCATCAGTTTACTAGCCCTGGTTGATAATTTATGTTAGCAATTTAGGACGCTAAATTGACTACACAACAGTCTCTAGAGTAATAGCATTGAGTAGCAAAATACGGTGTAACATCATCACAAGTAGCAGCACCCAAGTAATAGCACCATGAGTAGCAGCAACCGAGTAACAGCACCATGAGTAACAGAAATTGAGTAACAACACCATAAGTAGTAGCAACCGAGTAACAGCACCATGAGTAGCAGCAACCGAGTAACAGTAGCAGCTGACACTTTGGAAAATTTTCTTTGATTTTTACTCCTTAGTAGTAACTCCTACAAAAAAAAACAAAATAAAACATAATTATTTATTCTTTATATATATATATATATATATATATATATATATATATATATATTTAATAACAAGGGTATAGAGGAAGAGTTCTCTGCGCTGATGAACTTCAAACTAGATTTCTCAGAGAGGTGTTTGATAAAGGCATCCTTAGGTCGGGTGGTGGTACAATCTCAGGTGATGTCCATTGACTATAAATGAAGCACATGTACCATCAATTATGACTATCCTGACTGTTCCATTATCAAATACAGTTTCCACCTCATAAGGTCCCATCCAACGAGCGCAAATCTTTCCTTTAAAATCCTTAAATTGGGAGTCATAAAGTAGTGCCCAATATCCAATTTGAAACACCTTATTTTTAATAAACTTATCATGCCATTTCATTCTCTGTTGTTGAATAGCAGTAATTCTTTAGACAGCCATTGAACGAATTTCATCTAGTTCATTGAGCTGGGCCAGTCGGTGTTATTGGACATCTGATAGATCCAAACCAACTTCAAGAGTTGTTTTGAGCGTACTGATTTCAAATTCTATTGGAAACAACGAGGATTTCCCATAAACCATCTCAAATGGTGAAAACCCAGTTGTATTTCGCCATGTTTTTCTGTATGCCCAGAGAGCTTTAGGCAGCTTCTGAGCCCAATCTTGATGATGGTAAGCCACAGTTTTTGTCAAGATGTTTTCCAATGTCTTGTTTGTGCTTTCCACTTGTCCATTTGCCTGGGGGTGGTATGGAGATGTCACTCTGTGCTTGACCTCATATTTCTGCATGAGCTTTGCTATCATGTGTGATGTGAATTGTGCTCCTCCATCTAAAACAATCTCTCTTGGAGTACCGTAACGAGAAAAAATTTCTTCAAATAGAAAATCTGAGACCACCTGCTATGTTTCTTTCGCAACAGCTTTGGATTCCACCCACTAAGTCACGTAATCGGTACAGACCAAGATGTGGACTTTTTGATGGGAGGGTGGGTTAAATGTTCCAACGAAGTCAATTGCCCATTTTTCAAAAGGCTCGAGGACTACCTGCGCCTGCAAAGGAATTTCATCAGCTCGACCGGGCTACCCCATACGTTGGCAACTATCACACCTCCTAACATAATTTTGTGCATCACGAAAGATAGAAGGCCAGTAATATCCCATTTGTAGCACCTTGTGGCATGTTCTTTTGTCTGAAAAATGCCCTCCACAAGGGCCATCATGAGCAGCTTTCAATAGACTCTCATAAATATCATTCTCAGACAAATAGTGTCGGATCTGCTTATCTGATCCTGTGTGAAAAAGGTACCCTTCCATCCAATAATATCGGGCACTGTGATGAATACTTTTCCATTGTTCCCTGTATGACAAATGAGGAGGCACTTTCCCTGTAGCAATATAGTTAGCAATATCTGCATACCACGGAGGTTTAGTAGAAACTGCAAAAAGATGTTCATCGGGAAAACTATCTTCTACAGGTGTGCATTCATAATTGTTATCCATTCTAGATAGGAAATCAGCCACTACATTATCTTTTCCTGACTTGTCTACTATTGTAATATCAAATTCTTGAAGCAATAGTAACCATCTTGTAATACGGCCAGGAGTAATAGGTTATTCATCAAATACCTGATTACTGCGTGATTATTATGGACAACTGTAGAATACCTGGTGATGTAGTGCCGGAACTTATTGATAGCATAAATGACAACCAGGAATTCTTTTTTTGTCACCGTGTAAATTAATTCAACAGGAATTAAGTTCTTGCTAACATAGTAAATTTCATACATTGTTTTGTCTACCTGCTTTTTTAAAACAGCCCCTACTGCTGTCTGAGAAGCATCAGTATGTATGTGAAACAGTAATGCCCAATCAGGTCCTCGAAGGATTAGAGCCATGCACACCAACCCCTTAATTTTCGTGAAATTTGTCTCACAATCTTCAGTCCACAAAAAATTTGCATCTTTTGTTAGCAATTGAAACAGTGGGTGTGTTATTTTAGCAAAATTTTCTATAAAGTGTCTGTAATATCCAGCACAACCAATAAAGCTACGTACTTGTGTGGGTGTTTTGGGTACCAGGAAGTGTAATATTACCTCTACTTTAGCCGGATCAACTTGAATTCCAGCAGCTGAGAGAAAATGTCCCAAAACTACTCCTTCCTCCCTCATCATATGGCATTTCACTATACTCAAAGATACATGAGTCTGCTTACATCTTTTGAGTACTTTCTCCAGATTTTCCAACCCTTCCTCAAGTTTCATTTCGCCATGTTTTTCTGTATGCCCAGAGAGCTTTAGGCAACTTCTGAGCCCAATCCTGATGATGGTAAGCCACAGTTTTTGTCAAGATGTTTTCCAATGTCTTGTTTGTGCTTTCCACTTGTCCATTTGCCTGGGGGTGGTATGGAGATGTCACTCTGTGCTTGACCCCATATTTCTGCATGAGCTTTGCTATCATTTGTGATGCGAATTGTGCTCCTCCATCTAAAACAATCTCTCTTGGAGTACCGTAATGAGAAAAAATTTCTTCAAATAGAAAATCTGATACCACCTGCTATGTTGCTTTCGCAACAGCTTTGGATTCCACCCACTTAGTCACGTAATCGGTACAGACCAAGATGTGGACTTTTTGATGGGAGGGTGGGTTAAATGTTCCAACGAAGTCAATAGCCCATTTCTCAAAAGGCTCGAGGACTACCTGTGCCTGCAAAGGAATTTCATCAGCTCAACCGGGCTACCCCATACGTTGGCAACTATCACACCTCCTAACATAATTTTGTGCATCACGAAATATAGAAGGCCAATAACATCCCATTTGTAGCACCTTATGGCCTATTCTTTTGTCTGCAAAATGCCCTCCACAAGGGCCATCATGAGCAGCTTTCAATAGACTCTCATAAATATCATCCTCAGACACATAGTGTTGGATCTACTTATCCGATCCTATGTGAAAAAGGTACCCTGCCATCCAATAATATCGGGCACTGTGATGAATAATTTTCCATTGTTCCCTGTATGAAAAATGAGGAGGCACTTTCCCTGTAGCAATATAGTTAGCAATATCTGCATACCACGGAGGTTTAGTAGAAACTGCAAAAATATGTTCATCGGGAAAACTATCTTCTACAAGTGTGCATTCATCATTGTTATCCATTCTATATAGGAAATCAGCCACTACATTATCTTTTCCTGGCTTGTCTACTATTGTAATATCAAATTCTTGAAGCAATAGTAACCATCTTGTAATACGGCCAGGAGTAATAGGTTTATTCATCAAATACCTTATTACTGTGTGATTAGTATGGAAAATTGTAGAATACCTGGTGATGTAGTGCCGGAACTTATTGATAGCATAAATGACAGCCAGGAATTCTTTTTTTGTCACCGTGTAAATTAATTCAGCAGGAATTAAGTTCTTTCTAACATAGTAAATTTCATACATTGTTTTGTCTACCTGCTTTCCTAAAACAGCCCCTACTGCTGTCTGAGAAGCATCAGTATGTATGTGAAACGGTAATGCCCAATCAGGTCCTCGAAGGATTAGAGCCGTGCACACCAACACCTTAATTTTCGTGAAAGTTGTCTCACAATCTTCAATCCACAAAAAATTTGCATCTTTTGTTAGCAATTGAAACAGTGGGTGTGTTATTTTAGAAAAAATTTCTATAAAGTGTCTGTAATATCTAGCACAACCAATAAAGCTACGTACTTGTGTGGGTGTTTTGGGTACCGAGAAGTGTAATATTACCTCTACTTTAGCCGGATCAACTTGAATTCCAGCAGCTGAGAGAAAATGTCCCAAAACTACTCCTTCCTCCCTCATCATATGGCATTTCACTGTACTCAAAGATACATGAGTCTGCTTACATCTTTTGAGTACTTTCTCCAGATTTTCCAACCCTTCCTCAAATGAGTTCCCATATGGAGTAAAATCATCCATATAGATCTCAACACTATCATCGACTAAATCATAAAATATTCCCAAGATTTCCCTCTAGAAGGTAGCAGGAGCATTACACAGGCCAAATGGGAGGACCCTGTATGCAAAGGTTCCCCAGGGGCATGTGAAAGTTGTTTTATCCTGGTCTTTCGGGGCTATCTGGATCTGGTTATATCCACTGAATCCGTCTAGGAAGGAAAAGAAATTCTTCCCAACCAAGGTATCTAGGACTTGGTCAATTAATGGCAAAGGGAAATGGTCCTTTTGCATTGCCTTATTTAGTTCCCTGTAGTCTACACAGATCTGCCATTTACCATTCTTTTTGGGAACAATAACTAGCGGAGATACCCATTGGCTATCTGAGATGGGTTAAATGAATCCTACATCCAATAATTTTTGTAATTCTTCCTTGACAATTTTTTTTAGAGTAGGGTTCTTCCTCTATTGAGGTTGTCTTACAGGGCGGCAATTTTTTTTAATATAGATATGATGAGTACATAGATTGGCAGGGATCCCCTTCATGTCGGTATAGTCCCAAGAAAAATCTTCCTGCTGATCTTGAAGGACTTTCAGAAGCTGTTTTTTCTGGGATTCAGACAGGTTTGTGTTGATACTAAGTGTTTTCCCTGGTTCAAATCGAATTGGAATACTATCATGGGATGAGTTTACAGTAATTTCTTCAATGTCATCTTCTAGTTCAATATTTTCCTGTGTCTCATAGCTCATAGCAGATTCTATAATATGTCGAGTTGAATATGAAATAGAACTGGAATCATTAATGAAGGCGTTGATAGCATCGTCCTCAGTTTTTGTTTTGAATTGAAGGGCCTGACCAATAGTGAGGACTGGTCTAACATCTTCATTTTCAGGTTCAGGCTCTTCTATAGGTAGAGGTTTCTAACTAGGTAATGATTTTTCAGATGGGCTCGGTTCCGCAGGAGGATAAAGCTTAAGATTCTTTGTAATTGTCCCATTTGATATGATCATATGCCCAAATCGACACCCTATGTAGGTGTCTGCAGTTTCAAGCCAGGGTATTCCTAGGATCAATGGGTGACCACCTACTAAAGATCGGGTCTGTAATATAAGGAGGTCCACAAGGTAATGCCATGAGTCTACTGAAATGATCACATCCTCTAATTTCCCCACTGGTTTAATTGTGGATCTGTCTGCAAGTTCCAGGATAGTAGGGGTTGGTTTAATGTTTCCAAGTCCTAATGTGTTCATTGTTTCAGCAGTGATAATGTTGATGGCAGCTCCCAAATATACCAGTACATTTGGGATTTCAACCCCATTAATTTGTACTGTTAGAATTGGGTTCCCAGGGTCTACGTATTTTACAGGCATGATCTTTCCTAACATGATATCGGATAGTCTTCCCATTACATGAATGGCCAGTGGATCCTTATGTTTCCTCCCTAGTTTCTTAGAGCAGCATTCCTTCGGGGTTTTTGCGTATATAGGTACATCCCTCATAGCTTGTAACAGGGGTATTTTAACAAAGAGATTCTGCAGTTCCCCTAGGAATTCAAATTTTTCTTGAGGGTTTGGTTTACTCAAGGTCAGTCTTTTAGGCTATGGAGGAGAAGTTAAATGACCTTGATTAGGGGCAGTTTGGGGAGGCGTCTGATTTACTATGTTTTGGTCTGAATTATCCCTCATTGTTCTCTATTCTGGTTCAGTATCTTAACTGTCAAATTGTTCTATAATAATAGGTGAAGAAGGTACATTCACTACCCGGCCAGACTGTAGATTTATCTCATTGATTCCCACAGTAGAAATGCTATAAGACGGAAGGTTCAAAGTGTCCGTTTGTTGGACCCCTTTATTGTTCGGATTCGGGTTGGGCTGGATAGGAAGCTGGGGTCTAATGGCTGGGTTTCCTGGGGGTACTTTGGAGGGAAACTGAAGTTGTTGTTGAGACATAGACTGAGGAAACTGTTCGGTAGGAGAGGGTCCACACCAGGTCTGATTCCATGAAGGATTTGGACTGGCCTGGGGAAACCATTGTTGCCAAGGGGGATACTGATATTGAGACCACATAGCTCAAAACGATGCAGATTGGGGACCCATATTGAAATTTTTAAAGTACTGAGATGGGTCCTGAAACATACCTTGATTCATAACTATTGGTCGAGGTTGCCACGACTTCTTCTGCCCCTTGAAGTACAGCTAGTATACCACGCTTTCTTCGCTTGCTCCTTGGAAAACTGCTTTTAGCCTGGGCAAGGAAGAACACGAACTGGTTGCGTGAGTCTATTCACAGATTGTGCAGGCTTCCACCGTGTTCAACAGACATTCCTTCGAAGGATGCTTCTTTCTGCACTGTGGGAGGAATATGGCCATGGTTTTTTCCAACTCCATCTGCTTCTATTTTGTCTACAGAGTGTCCATCTGGGCTGAGAGTGTGCTCAGAATATCGGTCCTTAGTTTTTCCAGTAGATTTCCAATTTTTGCTTTTGTAACCTCTCCACTAGAAGTCTTGGATGATCGAATCCCCTATCCACTCCTTGCAGCCCCCCGTGAACACTTAATACAATGATCATAGATAGTATCGAAGTCTTCTTTCGAAATATCCCCTTTTCCTACTATATTCAGAAGTTGCAGAGAGTCTTTCCTAAGTGCTCGTAGAAGAATGATCTTCAAAATGTCCTTGTCCGGGTCACTATGTCCTGACCTCTGTAATATGTATTTAAATTGTTCTACACAGTCCTCCATGTTTTCATCCTCTTTCTGTGCAAATTTAAATATTTCCTCATTAATTTCACGGGACTTACAATAATCTTGGTATTTCTCCAAGAAAGCTTATTTTATCCCTTCCCATGTGGTAATCGTACTCCCTCCTAAACCCATGAACCATCTCAGGGTTGTCCCCTTTAGGGTAGAAGGAAATATATTCAATTTCTAAGCATCAGTAATATATTCATATCCTCGACAAACAATATCAAATTCAAAGAGGAGCGTATCAGGGTCTTCAGAAGAAAGCCCATGGAAACTAGGCAAAGTTGTTAAAGGGATGGGTATCATTAGTGCATCACCTGTAACATTTCCAATGGGAAAATCAATAGAGGAACTTACAGGTGCCATAAATACCCTCCAATACTCACTTGGAATTTTGACTAGTTCTGTAGCTGGCATTTGGAGTGATTCAACTGTAGGAGGTTGCACCGCGCTCTCCTGGTCCCTTGTTGACTCAAAATCTTTCAAGAATTCTTTTACCAAATCAGAATCGTTTGATTCAACTGCGGGAATTTTTACAGCGCTGCCTTGGTCTCGTGGGGATGAAAACCCTTTTAGAGGTTCTCCTTCCTAGTTAGAATTTCTCAGCTCTTCTGATCCCCTACTTGCTATTTCTTCCCCTTCTGCTACTGATAAGGAAGTCTCCTCCACTGATACCCTATTTATTAAGTCTTATGCCGTAGAAAGAACACCTTCTAGTACCATGGATGGCACTGGTTGCTCCATAGACTATCCTTCAAACTTCATCTGAACTCTAACCCTAACAGCAGCACGAGATGATGCCTTAGATCTATATTTTTCAATAATTTATTGAATGTATGTTTTCCTTCCCATATCCTTTCCTTTCTTTGGGGGTCTTCCTCTGCCCCTCTTATTCAGATCCTTGTTCATACAAATTATGAAGAGGGTTCATCAAATTAATAGCAATCGCTCAGGACCCGAAGCAGGATAGATAGATTCCTCCCCAGGATGAGAGAATATATTCATACAAACAATAAAGAGAAAAAGGAAAATCGAAGTTCAAGACCTAAAGTAGGGTAATCACATACCCTCCTCAGGACGAGAATTTGGCCCAAAGAAAAGAAAATAAAAACGAAAGACTGGAAAATACGCTCGGGACTTGGGGCAGGGTTTCAAAATACCCTCCCTAAGATGAGGGATTAATTTTAATGAAAAAGCAGAATAGCAGAAACGAAAACAGCATGTTATGCTCAGGACTTGGAGTACAGTAATAAATGCCCTTACCAAGACGAGAGATCGATTCTAAAAAAAATAATAAAAATTAGGAAAGAAAAACACAAAGCACTTATGCTTAGGACTTGAAGCAGGGCAATAAATTCCCTCCCCAAGATGTGAGATTGACCCTTAGATCTGTTACAGATCCTGTTTTTTCACCTCTTAGCCTTCCCCGGCAACGGCGCTAAAATGTTGGTGTCCAGATATGAACAATGTTCAACCCTTTTTCCACATAAATTATCAACCCGAGGGCATTAATTATTTCAAGACTAATGGCAAAGTATAGGTAGACACAAGCACATGACCTGCTATAGATCACAGGTTTAAATTCATAACACACAGACCACTGTAACAGCAATTAAGTAAACTGCAGAACTGGAAGACATTCACAGCAATTAAAGATTAATTGTAACAGCAATAATAAATCACACTAAATCATAAAAAAACAATGCAAGAAAGGAAAACACAGCACCTGATTAGAAGAGTGGGCCCAACTCTCTCATCAGGGTTGTGGTAAACTCATGAATTATAGAAGAAACAGCAAGATGTTGTGCATTCGATTAATGACAGAATAGATTTGTTACAAGATCTTTATGTAAAAGGGCTTAACCCCGATTCACAGCCCGCAAGCCTCTTTATACAAATGTCCTGGAATCCTCAATTCCCTTCAGCAACTCCATAATCACAAAAATACATTTTGTTACAACGGCAACCTAGTTGCCCAGAAGGAAACCATAAAAAGGCCTAAAATGGCACTGATATAAACAGAGTCTGTTACGCTGTAACAACAAATGAGGATAGCGCTGGAGATGATAGTGTAGAAATTATATAACATATGCATGTATATATCCAGATTCTCCTAATCTAACAATATTGATCTTCTTTCTAAATACAGAATCCTTCCACTAATAATCCTTTGCGGAAATTTAAAACTCAATTTCCAAAACACATATGAAGAAAAATCAATTACACATAACAAGATGTTTTACCGGGAAATCTTAAAGCTAAAAACCCCAACTATAATATATTATGTATATAAATGGATCATGTAACAATCTCATACAAAGCTCAGCTCATAGAGCTCTCAGTACAATATACAATCGTCACACACTGTCATGCAGAAATTTTCATATCTATGCACCAATTTCTTGGCTCCTGACAGCCTGCTTCCACTGCGCAATCCCTACTAAAGAAGAACCCTGAATGAATTCAACTCTACCTTTCCTTGACTGCACAATCCTTATTGGCAACTCCAATGTGTGTGTGGTGCAATCAATGCATCGCTATAGTCACAACGGATAGTCCATCTTGCCCTTTCACCTATCTCTCCACTGGGTCTCCACTGGAACTGACATGCAATGTAGTTAACTGTTGTTTCTATTCATTTGTTAGTGAGTTATTAGTTGTGCATTAATTAAATAATTAATTCACTTAACTCTCAATAGTGTATCTTTCAATTAGACTAGATACAACTAGCTCAACTGAGTTTAACTCCATTAACTGAGTTAAACTAAATAACAACTCCTGTAACTACTCTTCCAACTCTATCATAACTTTGCCACTTTAGTTCTAACTGAGTCCTCCATGCATGAGCCACCAATAAACCCTAGGAATTGTGTAATTCCTTCAGCTCACTGATTTGCCAAATATTTTCACTGAAATAAAGTGCTCCAATAGAATAAGATGATGTTTATTATCGGATTATTATTAAGAGCTAATAATAATCGACATGCATCTATTTTTAGATCGACGATCTATAAATAGACTTCGCCCAATATTCTAAAAATAAAATTTCATCTATTTTTCCAACTTGACCAACCATCCACAAATAGCATTCTGCAACTTCTAAAATATGATCACCATGTCTAAAAATAAACATATTCTAAAAATAGACTTGCACCTAAAAATAGCCTGTGGGCCCACTTAGTGAAGGCGACTAATTTTTTTCATCATCTTGTTGAATATCAACACTCCCTCTCAACAAGATAGGGATTATCCTTCACCCCGGTCCTGCCTCTATGGTATTCGAATTTTCTCCTATCGAGCGCCTTCATCAGAATATCTGCATCCTGATCCTCCGTAGGAATGTACTGAAGCAACATGATCTTCCATTGCACACAATCTCTGATATGATGATACCGGATATCAATATGTTTATATCTATCATGAAACACAGGATTAATCGAGAGTTTAATGAAACTCTGATTATCACAATGTATCACAGTAGGATCTAAATGTGAACCAAACAAACTGACCAAGATCTTCCTCATCCAGATAGCCTCACATGCAGCTTGACTTGCTACCATGTATTATGATTCCGCTAAACTGAGTGCCACAAATCTTTTTTTCCTGCTGTACCAAGAAATTGTTGTAGATCCAATACTGAAAACCCCTCTTGATGTGCTCTTTCTGTCCCTTGGGCTGCTTGCCCAATCTGCATCTGTGAAGCCATGCAACTTCACTTCATCCGTCTGTCTGTACCATAAGCCATACTTAGATGTGCCCCTGATATATCTCAAAACATGCTTCCTTGCCTTCCAAAATAGCTTGGTAGGCTTAACCATCGCTTCTGAAAGCTGGTTCACCGCATAGCATATGTTCAGTCTTGTATTAACTAAATACATGAGCGAACCCACCAACTGTCGATAAGCAGTGGCATCCACTACATATGCTGATGTAGCATCCTCTTTCCTCCAATTTCCTGGAAGAGGAGTGTCGATAGGCTTGCAGCCTTGCATGTGAAACTTCTCCAGTATCTCCTGGGCATACTTGCCTTGAGACACAAACAGTTCACCTTCCCACTGCCATATTTCCAATCTAAGGAAATAATGAAGGAGGCCCAAATCCTTCATCTCAAACTCCTTTTCAAGATCTACCTTGCATGAGTGTATCAACTGCTCATCACCTATTAGTATTAAATCATCAACATAAAGAAAAATGATTAAAAGCTTACCTCCACCACAATTTGGTACAGGTTTGCATCCGCCTCACTCTTGGTGAAGCCAAGTCTAGTGAAATAGCTGTCGATCTATGTGTACCAAACACGTGGTGCTTGCTTCAGCCCATACAGCGCTATTTTGAGTCTGCACACATGCGACTCACTGCTGAAGATCTCAAATCCTTCAGGCTGCTCAATGTACACCTCTTCCTTAATGATCCCATTAAGGAATGTAGTCTTCACATCCATCTGATGAATGTGCCAACCCATCTGCACTAAGAGAGCAAGGATGGTCCTTATGGAAGAATATTGTGCGATAGGTGCAAAGGTTTCTTCATAATCAATCCCCTCGATCTGTGAGAAGCCCCGGGAAACAAATCTTGCCTTATACTTCTCGACGCTCCCATTAGCAGCTTGCTTTACCTTGCAAATCCATTTTGAATCTACACTGATTTACCCATCGGCCTTGGAACAATCTCCCAAGCACTGTTTCTGACAATGGAGTCATACTCCTCCACCATGGCATCTACCCATGTGGGCTCCTTCACTGCTTCTTCAAAAGAAGATGGCTCTATCACGACACACTTTCTCATAAGATCCATGTATCTAGTAAATTGGTCAAGTGATTGTCTCTGTCTGCATTGTGATGTAGGTACTCCTACATTCTGTGTCGCATCAAGCTTCAGTCTCTCAGCTTTTGTGGTACGCTTTCTGCTAGATCTGATGTTTGGTTCTACATGAGTGGACTCCTCCACTCCATGAATCTCCTCCTTTGGCTAATCCACATCTAGAGGCTCATCTTTGGGAACAATAAGTTCCTCCTCTGCATGCAAGTGTAGCTCCCTCTCAAGTGACAACTTCATGGCTTTCACCTCATTGAATTTTATATCCCATCACACCACAGTCATCCGATTGTCTAGAAAATACACACGATAATTATGGGGTGTTTCTGTGTACCCCATAAATATCCCAACTTATGCAGTCAGCTCCAGCTTCTTCCTGGCATCCTTTGTCACATGAATGTAAACATATGAGCCAAAAATATTTAAATGAGAAATATCAGGCTTCTTACTATTATAAGCTTCTTCAGGTGTACTCATGCCAAGTACTCTATTAGGACAACGGTTTTGCACATAAACCACAGTGTTGCATGCTTCCGCCCACAAGTGCATCAGTAGGCCCTGGTCATGCAGCATCGCTCATGCAGCACCCACGATCATTCTGTTTTTCCTCTCCGTGACCCCATTCCGTTGAGGGTTATGAGGTGCTATGAGTTCTCTTCAAATTCCTTCTTTGCTACAGAAGTCTTTGAATTCACCCGAGCTATATTCACCACCATTATCGCTCCGTAGAGCTTTCACTTGCTTCCCCGACTCCTTCTCCACCAATGCTTTAAACTCACAGAACTTTGAGAATGTTTTGATCTTATTTTTCATGAAGAATATCCAGCATATACAAGAATAGTCATCAAAAAATATAACATAATACGTATGTTTTGTTGTTGAAGCAACCAAGAAAGGTCCACACACGTCTGTGTGAATTCTCTCCAGGATCACTGAAGCATGGTTCTCCTTCTCATGAAAGGTGGTCTTCACAAAGTTACCCATAGTACATCCCTTTCACTGATTTGATTGCGCAAGAGTACCCTTGGGAAGTCCAATAGAAATCTGCTGCAAAATCTTCAAAGTGCCATGGTGAAGATGGCCTAATATCCTGTGCCATAATTTGCCCTCATACATGCTCACGACTTCTTCTGTTTTTCCCATCGTTGCTGCATAGTCATCTACCTCCAGCTTGTAGATATTCTTAACTCAAATCCATATCCTCTTGGTTTGACCCATTTTTTTATGTCGCGGGAAAGCTTTTCCATCACTAAAAACAACGTCATGACCTTTGTCTTCCAACATTGCGACCGAGACCATGTTCTTCTTCAGACCTAGAACATGCATAACATCTTTCAACATAAATGGATTACCTGAATCCCTCTCAAAGGTAATGGTCCCAATGCTTATCGCACTATATCGACCATCGTCGCCCATATCTATATGCATTTGAAGGTCCTTCTCCTCCAAGTCACAAAACAACTCTTTGTCTCCCGTCATATGGAAAGACGCACCACTATCAAGATACCACACCGATCCCATTGAGCTTGAAACCAAGCATGCAATCAAAGAGAAATCAAGTTTTAATTGTGAGGCTAAGGCCTCTCCAGATGTAGCTCCATCATCCTTCTTGTTCTTCTTATTCTGTGGGTAGTTATTGGCGAAATGCCCATGTTCGTGACAGTGAAAACACTTCACTTTGGACAAATCCTGCTTCTTGCCTTTAGCTTCGAATTTTGAAGGAAATTTCTTCCCCTTCCATTTCCTTGCTTTGGCAGCCAAAGTGAAATTTTCTTCATCTTCATTCTTCGATGAAGATCCATCCCTGGTACTTCGCCTTATCTCCTCCTGCACAATATCCGACCAAAGTCGCTCCCATCCCTGTAGTTTCTCCCGTCCATTGACAAAGTCTTCGTAGCTATGCCAACTCTTCGAAAGCCCAAGGAGAGCCAAGCTCAACAAGTCTTCATCATCAACAGTAATCCCCACACTTCTCAGTTCATCCCTATAGTGGACAAACTTCGTGAGATATTTTGGAATATTTTCGCCCTTCTCCATTTTTATTTTTTGAGCTTATCTTTCAACGCCAACTTCCTCTAGTCGTTGTTACTTTGGAACAAATTTGTCAAAGCCTTCCACATTGCAAATGGAGTGGCTTTCCCGTGATGGTTGGACACAATATATTCCTTCACACCTTCCAACAGAATTCTTCTTGTCTTTGCTACCGTCTTTTTCCATGCATCAAGTAATGCAGCATCGCTTGATCCCGGCTTAGGAACATCGTTATCGATGAACTCCTTTAGTCCATTATATTCCACCACCGCCTCCATCCTATCCTTCCAGGCTATGTAATTTGAGCTACCCTCAAGGGCATACTCCAATCGCAACCCATTGAAATACATTTCAATGTATACTCAACTGTCACACCAAGAATTTTCTGTAGTAAATTCGAATTGGCCACCAGCACAAACTCAGCAATTCTTCACAATTGCAATCTTCAATAATTAACGTTGCTCTGATACCATGTAGAAATTATATAACATATGCATGTATGTATCTATATTCTCCTATTCTAACAATATTTATCTTCTAGCTAAAATACAGAATCCTTCCACTGTTAATCTTTTGCGGAAATTTAAAACTCAATTTCCAAAACACATATGAAGCAAAATCAATCACACATAACAAGATGTTTTACTGAGAAATCTTAAAGATAAAAACCCCAACTATAATATATTATTTATATAAATGGATCATGTAACAATCTCATACAAAGCTCAGCTCATAGAGCTCTCAGTACAATATACAATCATCACACACTGTCATGCAGAAATTTGCATATCTATGCACCAATTTCTTGCCTCCTGACAGCCTGCTTCCACTGCGCAATCCCTGCTAAAGTAGAACCCTGAATGAATTCAAATCTACCTTGCCTTGACTGCGCAATCCTCATTGGAAACTCCAATGTGTGTGTGGTGCAATCAATGCATCACTATAGTCACAACGGATAGTCCATCTTGCCCTTCCACCTATCTCTCCACTAGGTCTCCACTGGAACTGAAATGCACTGTAGTTAACTATTGTTTCTGTTCAGTTGTTAGTGAGTTATTAGTTGTGAATTAATTAACTAATTAATTCAATTAACTCTCACTAGTGTATCTTTCAATTAGACTAGATACAACTAGCTTAACTGAGTTTAACTCCATCAACTGAGTTAAACTAAATAACAACTCCTGTAACTACTTTTCCAACTCTATCATAACTTTTCCACTTCATTTATAACTGAGTCCTCCATGCATGAGCCACCAGTAAACCCTAGGAATTGCGTAATTCCTTCAGCGCACTGATTTTCCAAATATGTTCTCTGAAATAAAGTGCTCCAATAGAATAAGTTGATGTTTATTGTCGGATTATTATTAAGAGCTAATAATAATCGACATGCATCTATTTTTTGATCGACGATCTATAAATAGACTTCGCCCAATATTCTAAAAATATAATTTCATCTATTTTTCCAACTTGACCAACCATCCACAAATAGCATCCTGCAACTTCTGAAATATGATCACCATGTCTAAAAATAGACTTGCACCTAAAAATAGCCTGTGGGCCCACTTAGGGAAGGCGACTGATTTTCACTAAGCTTCATCATCTTTTTGAATCTCAACAGATAGGTTGTTCCTCGACTCATGGATGCAACGCTCCTATTTTGGCCGAATTCGTAGAAATATCGAAGTTAATATGTAAAAAGGTAAAACCTCCGTAACAATTACTTCATTAATCAAATATCCCATGAAATATAAGGAAAAAGGGTTTTACCTCATGCGTTTAAGAATAATAATGGTAGAAAGAGATATAAAGATAGGGTAAAATGGGAGAGGAAAGTATACAAATTCGGTACCCAATAGGTACCACAGGTATTCCCTCTCATAGTCACCTATATGATACCTAGGAATGGAAACTAAGGTCACCAGTTTGTATCAGAAGCCGGGTGGAACAGTTTTTGGTCAGGATCCTACAAGTAGGAGAGGAGGTATCTCTCTTCTGTGCTTTCACTCCCCCTCATGTTTGACTCCCATTTTAGGAGAGCTTTCCTATACAGCTTAATGAGATTGGTTTTCACTCTTTTAATCAACGTCTAAGTTTAAATTTAGAGTGCCCTTGGAGAGTTAACTCTCCACACACCTATTCCAAGGCCCTAATAACCTAGACTAGTTGTTGTATTTAATGAAGAGTCAAAAATATTCTAGTTCATTTTAAATTTTATCTCTTTATTTTAAAGGTTGTTCTTTTAAGTCGGGGGTGAAATGGAGGTGCAACTTGTGGTGTTAAGGACACAAGAAGAAATCAATAGAAACCTCATACATGCAAAAT
Organism: Pinus albicaulis; assembly: GCA_034641835.2. NCBI lineage: Eukaryota > Viridiplantae > Streptophyta > Pinopsida > Pinales > Pinaceae > Pinus > Pinus albicaulis. The sequence goes on along the minus strand of CM076582.1, from coordinate 1,434,061,542 downwards.
GAAACTTTTTCTTCGATGAAAAGGGATTTCTACAAAGGGAACTATGAAAAAACTAATGAAAACAAAATTATTTCTTTTGTTTTTCAAAATACACGCTCACACACTCAAAATCTACAAAAGACGAAAAATTCTTACAGTGCAACTATTCTAATGCAAACTACCAATGCCAAATGCAAGATTATAGGACTACTCTAAAGAAAAAGCAAATGTGTTTCCCAATAAATAGGTATGAAAATTGACACAAAAGAAAGGAAAAATTCAAACAATAACTTCTCCCAACACAAATGCCAAAAACTTGATACAAAAAGGGGCAAATTCACCCAAGAACTTCTCCCAAAACCAAGTGAATTCGACCAAATGAAAAACTTTACACTTGCTCATAAAATGATAAAGAAGCCTTAAAAAAAACCAAAAGAAAAAGAAAATTCAAACAAAGATGATTTTTGTGTCTTTTTCTTTTTAAGGAAGCAAGAAATTCTTTGAGAAAGCAAAAACTACCCAAAAACTCAAAATCACTAAGTTGAGCTAAAAAGGCCTCAAATTCCTTAAGCCATCAACAAAATTTTCATGACAAGAATTAACAAGTGGAAAGAGGTAACAAACTCAAACAAATGACTTTATCAGCAGCACAAAACTCCAACAAACAAATAAACTCCAAGAAAATCAAAAAGACTTTTCAATATTGCCAGCAAATGCCTTTCTCAAAAAACTAAGAAAAACCAAGAAAGCCAATGAAATAACAGCAAAGAGTGAAGCAATAAGAAGGCTAAGCATGAGAAAACTAGCAGTAACTCATTGTACTGAAGGCTGAGAACATCCAAGAAATTCAGCAAGAATCCTTGATGCCAACCCCAAAACTGAAACTTCACAAATAAGGGAAAACCCTAGGTTGACTAGGTTTTTCAACAAGCAAGAGAGAAAATTGATAAATTGCAGAAATAAACACTTCCAAAAAACATAAAATATTCAAAAATAGTAACTAGAAACAGGAAAAATATGTTACTGATTCAAAATATAAAAATTTCATTTAAAAGTAGCCATACACGGCTTGACATTGAGCAACCAGCGTGTATACGCGACTGTGTACAAGGAAACCCGTGTATACGTGTGTTTATTTGGACCAAAATGAATATATATGCAACTCTGTAAACTGGAAATCACATATAGAAAGGGTAGTAAAGAAAAAATAAAATATCCTAGCCTAATCCAGAAGATCAGAACTTTTTCTTGGATGGATAATGAACCGAAGAAACTAGAAACAGTGTTCAAACCAATTAGAGAACCCAAATCTAGAGAAAAACAACCCAAACTAGGAATTACACTAATGTAATCCCCAGTATAGTCACCAATTAGTAAAGTTGGGATAATATGCCTTACTCATAGGTCCTATGTTTGAAGGTGATCCCGTAGGGTTCAAACCCTTTGCTTCTCCTAGTGCTTCAAAACTTGCAGCTCATTCAAGAAAAGCACATATACTAGTGATAATTGAAAGCATGTTTTAGATGTCACCGTTAAATCATATAAGCTTATAAACAAAATAACATGAAATAAACCATAAAAAAATCATAACATGTATAAAGCATAAATATCATGACATTAGGAATGGGACAGAGCTTCTTTATTGATGTATGTAAATATGTGTGGAGGAATACCACCTGATTTCGCCAGGGCTCCGAGCGAAACCATCCTCTGGATCAGTTCATCCCAAGCCTCAACAATATCCTTCCATAAGCATACACAAGGATGTCACATAAGATGGGTGAACATCTCTATGAGGGAAACAAGGGTTTCCACAATCTGGGAAGTGCATAAGGCACAGGGATAAATCAGACTTGATCAAGGAATAAATGGATATAGTATCAATACCTATTCTCTCTCCCCTTTAGGCCTTCCCATGAGGTATATTTGTATCACCTCAACAAATAAACAAAAAATCAGTTTGGAAACAGTTAGGCCACGGTCTCCTGTAGGTAGGCTTCCGGTGTAACCCGTAAACCCTAAAAAATAGGGAATTTTATATTTTTTAATATTTTAAATTATATACGCGGGTTAGTTATAACTGGACCCATGTGTGCACGTGTTTTTGAGAGGGTATATTCATGTATGGAATTAAAAATAATGTTTTTTAGGTAAAGGAAAAAGTCTGAAGGGAAAGGGATACTCAAAGCTATAACATAGAACATCAAGTATATAGAGGTGGAAAATGATGCTATAACATCGTTCCCCTCACAAAGGAGTTAAACGCAACACAAAATTGGAGTGTGTGAGAAAGTAGCCTGCCTTCAATCACATTTCCAGTGGGTATTGGGGTTCCCCTTGGGGATGTCAAAACTAGATCAAGGATCCATGTGTTCTGCCCATACAGCGTACTATCCACGGCCGTGACCCCCCCCTCCACCCAGGTAGTGCCTGTGATTTGAGGTATCCTTAGTGACTTGACTATTTAGGGACAAATAAAAGGGGACTAAGGCAGTCTACCCTGGTACATGAAACATATGAACGTACTTTGTCTTTGGTTTTTGGGAGGGCGCGCGTCTTCATGAGAGTCTCTTGTCTGAGGTTTGGGCAAAGTTCAAGTGTACTAGTAATTGTATATATGACCATTTCTCTCTGTTTTCCATTGTGATACTGGGTTTCATCTCCAGTGAATGGTGGTTCTCATACAGAGTCATATCCCTTGGCTGCTTTTTGATTGGCTTTTAACATTTTTATTTTTTATTTTTTATTTTTTAGGTGCTTGTTTGATTATTATTGAGACTATAAAAATATCACTTTAAAAACTTTGATAAAATTTATCGGTCATCGTGGCTACCTGCGGCCCTCGTCGTCTGTCAAGGTGACAAAGAGGTCTTCCTCCATTGACCCTAGAGGATTTGTCGAGCCTCAGTGATCCATATTCCTCCTCTTCGGGAGAACAATCTCCAGTGTCGAACCCTGCTTCACACACCACTTCCCAAGATCACATATTTCCTGAGGATTTTTTCACTAAAGGATTTGCACCTCCTTATCATCCTCCTCTCACTGATCTGCTTGTTGATTCAGGTATCACCAGTACCTGTGATTTCTTCATCTTTACCCACATCCAATATACCAACGGAAACAAGTGGATCATGGGCCTTTGTGGACAGCTTTTCTCCACCCACCCTGCCCCTACCTGTTAGCAGTTCTACACAACTGTTAGGTTACCCTACTATCCAGAATATGCTTGGTCCCAGCAACTTATTTACACCACCGATGAGTGGATTCTAGTATATATCAGCCACCACTCCTTTTTTGTATGCTCTTGTACCTCCGGCTACCGCTCCTTATAGCATTGCTAGCACGAATCCTTTGAGTAACCCTTTCGATTGGAATCCTTTGCTGAGTTCAAACCCCAGGCCGAAATTCCAGGGTGGAATGTTTCCAACACATATATACCATGGGGAACCTCTGTACCCCTTACATATATATGACAACGGGGACCATTGTTGATTGAATTAAATATTTCTAATGGTCAATATCTTGGTGTAGGTCAAACTCCAATTGTTAATTATGTGGCCAGCAGCATTCCACAGTCGAATACTGTTGCGTCCATTTTGGCACACCCTACCCAAACTCAATTCGGTCAAGAAGGTACTTACTATCCTGGGGGAAATCTTCCTTTTGTACAACCAACCTAACATATCTTATGCAACCAGCTCACAAATAGAAGAAAAGATAGATCAACGACTTAGAAATTAGACTCTTCGAAGGGGAAACCTCCTTTACATTACATAAATGAACAATCCTTGGATGATTCAAATGATAAAAACCTACTTTATATATATAGTAGTGTAAGGGAACCCAATATAATTAGAGCCTACATAACAAAAATAATTTAAGGGCACAACAATAACAATAGTGGGTTTCTATGTGGCACAATGATAACACTATGGGGACTACATGGGCACAACAATAAAAATAAGGGGGCTACACTAAAAATAAAAACAAGGGGATACACTAGTATTATAGGGACCTAACATGCCCCTCTCCTTCATAAAAGTGTTGTCCTCAACACTTGAGTAGTTTTAGATTCTTCTGTATAAAATTCTCATCCTCCCATGTGGAATCCTCAGCGGGTAAGTTTTTCCACTTGATGAGATACTCTGAAATTGATTGATTTCATAGCTTTTGAGTTCTTGTTTCTGTGACTTCTTCAGGTTCCAATATGATTTTTCCTTCCTCACAAAGTTCTATAAATATTGTTTGAACTGGGATGTTGTCACTTGTAGCCTTCTTTAAGAACGAAACATGGAAAACTAGGTGCACTCTGGAAGATGTCGGAAGCTCCAATTTGTATGCCATAGTACCAATCTCTTACAACACCTTGTAAGGACCATAGTACTTTGGCAAGAATTTATTATCCGTATTAGCTTACTTGAGGGACATTTCTTTGTATGGTTGTAGTCGTAAAAATACCCAGTCACCTACATCAAAACTTCTTTCGTTGCGATGTTGATCTGCTTATTGTTTCATTCGATTCTACGCCAAAGTTAGTTTATCCTTTAGGAGTTGGAGAACTTGTTGTTTATGGTCGAAGTGATCTTCCAATGCTTGAACCTTAGAATTTTCTCTTAAATATGATGTGATGTACGGTGGATGATATCCATAGAGTGTCATAAATTTTGCAGTGTGGAAGGAAGTGTTATACCACCATTCAACCAGAGGTAATTACTTGACCCATTGTGTTTGTTTATCATATACAAAGCAGCGAAGATATCCTTCCAAAATTTTTTCACTATCTCAGTTTTCCTATCATATTGAGGATGATAAGATGAGCTATAAGCTAGTTGAGTACCCTGAGAAGAAAATAATTTCGTCCTAAAATTTCCAGTGAAAATAGTATCCCTATCGCTTACAATAATGTTTGAATTTCCATGTAGATTTTTAATTGTTTCCGTAAATGCATTAGCAACTGTACTGGATTGAAATGGATGAGATAATGCATAAAAGTGTGCTTGGTAAGTCTATCAAATACCACCATTATGACACTCTTTCCTTTGGACTTGGGTAAACCTATGATAAAATCCATTGAAAACTCCTCCCAACGTTAACTTAGAATGGATAAAGGTTCATAATGAGCAAGTGATCTAAAGAAAATTAATATCAACTTCCCCTATTTTTATTGGAAGATAAAACCAATCTTGCAACAATTTTAATATTGAATTTAAGGCCATCCCAAAAAAATCTTTTCTTAATACATGGCAATGATTTTAAAAATCTTGAATGTCCTCTAAAGGATTGGTATTTTGTTCAGATATTTGTTTGATTGAATTCTTTGATATCTCAACGATTTTGTATATAATGAATCAATTTTTCTGTCAAATGTGTCCCAGTTGTGTTGGTCCTTCTACAAATTTAGATTTCCACTTCGCCGTCATTCTTCCACTCTCCACTTGCTTGGTCATCAAATGCGGGATTAGGATATGAAATGACACAAAGAAATACTCATTATCTGCCATCACCTGCAGTGCATACTCCAATAACATTTAGCTTCATACACATATCAGATTCAAAGTCATAACCCAACATCTTTGTGACCCATTTTTGCTGCTCTTCTGAAGATAGTCTTTGTTCCAAAAAGTGTTTAAGACTATCATGATCAGTTTTTACCTTGTAGTGTCTTCCCATTAGGTAAGTTCGCCATTTCTTTAGTGCATGCAGTATTGCTAACATTTCCTTCTCATAAATAGGTTTTTGTAAATACTTTCCTTTGATTGGGCGACTTTCAAAAGAAATGGGTCTTCCTTCCTGCATTAAAACTGCACCAATTCCATTTCCTGAGGCATCACATTCCACAATAAAGGTTTTTGTGAAGTCTGGCGTAGCTAAGACCGGTGCTAGGCACATTGCCTCTTTAAGATGTTCAAAGGCCTTAGATGCTTCAGGAGTCCATGAAAATGCATCTTTCTTCAATAATGTTGTTAGAGGTGTTGCTATTCTCCCATAATTCTTAACAAACTTGCGATAATACCCTGTTAACCCGAGAAATCCTCGCAACTGCTTTATGGTTGTGGGGACTTTCCATTCCTCAATGGCTTTAATTTTATTTAAGTTCTATATATACCTCAGCAGATAAAATAAATGGAATATTCCCTACGGTACTCTAAATAAAAATTTGGAGGTTTTTTCATATAATTGATTTTCCTCCAATAGTTTGAGCACCCTATCAACATGTTGAACATGATCCTTCCAAGACTTTTTATAGATTATTATATCATCAAAAAATACTAACACAAATTTTCTAAGGAAGGGTTTGAAAATGGAATTCATCAACCCTTGAAATGTATAAGGTGCATTGGTAAGGCTAAAAGGCATGATCAAAAATTCATAATGACCCTCATGAGTTCTAAATGTTATTTTTGGAATGTCTTTAGTCTTCATTCTAATTTGATGATAACCTGAACGAAGATCCAACTTGGTGCGGTAAATTTCTCCATGTAATTCATCCAATAATTCATCAATGATAGGAATGGGAAATTTATCTTTAATAGTGATATTGTTTAGATCCCTATAATATGGAAACATGCGCCATGATCCATCCTTCTTGTGCACCAATACTATTGGAGCTTAGAAAGAACTTTGACTAGATTGAATTATACAAGCCTCTAGCATTTTTTCAATCATACATTCAATTTCATTGTTTTGGGCATAGGGATATCTGTAAGGCCTGATGTTTGGAGGGACACTTACTAGAATCAAATGAATAGCATGATCATGATCACGAATAGGTGGGATGCCTTTGGGAGTCTCAAATACCTTGGAATGATTGTCTAATATTTTTTGGATATATGGAGAAATAGAGGATTTCGATGTTTAAACCTGCAGTTAGCATAACTTTACAATTACGCCTCGTTGTTATTTCTTCAAAATAATTTTCATGACATTAGAGCTAATTATCCTTCCAGGTTTCCCTGTGGTACCCCAAAATTCAGCTCCCTTTCATTCCCAAAAAAAAATCAAGAAAATTTCTTGCAAATTAGAAGCTATTCCCCAAAGACTGGAACCATTGGACTCTTAGTACAACATTAGCACCACCCATTGGAATAGAAAGTATTGGACCATTCAATACATATTCCCCCATGGTTAGTTTTATATTATGGCACTTTTCAGAGAAATTTATAGTTCCTCCATTTACAACCATCACTTGACATTCTAGCACTGGATATAGGAAGCAATTCAATTTCTTGGCTATCTTAAAATTAATAAAATTATGTGTACTACCTGAATCAATCAGCACTATTACCTTTTTTTTCTTGATATATCCTTCTATATTGATAATTTGAGGAGTGGTAATTCCCGCCAATGCATTACAAGATATGGTTGGATTCATTTCTTCCTTCTTTGGGGTTGGTTCCTGGTGTATATCCTACTCTTTTGATGTTTCTTGCTCCCTTTCTTCCTCCTCTTCACAATCTATGCAAAATAATTTCTTCTCGGTGCACTTATAACCTTTAGTGTATTTGCTATCACAATTATAACAAAACCCCTTTTCTCTTTTTTCCTCCAATATTTTTGGTTTCAACCTTGTAGGTTTTGGATGGCTAGGAGAAGCAATATTTCCATCTTTATAGTTGTGATTTAGTAGACTTCCTTATTGCCATAATTTTGCTTTCAACTTTTCTTGCCACCCTAAATGCCTTTTCTGTTGGGTGTGGAGCCTGATTATCTTCTTTATGTTGTATCACAGCGTTGTACCCATGTTCTTAACGAGGCGGCAACGCCGCACATAATTAAATGCTGCCTGGGGGGTCCAGGGGGGGCTTTGAAAATTTCATTGTAAAATTATTGTAATTTCTAGTAAATCTGGGCCGTTCATTAGGAGGATGATCTGACGGTAGATGTTATGTTTAATTTAGGGTTTTTCTTCCCTAGAATGCAACCCCTCATTTTGTATGAGGGTATTGTATTGCGGCTGGGTATTGTATGTGTATTCTCAGAGTGAGAAATAGATAGGGAGACTGTGAGAGAGAACAGAGGATATTATAGTGGATCTGTTGTAGGTTGTGTCTCTTCATTTTGCTGGATAATAGAAAGGAAGGACTGGTTGTTATGGGTGAACGTAACCCAAATTGGGTGAACCACGTATATGTGTGTCTCTACAGTTTTAGGTGTTTTCTGTGTTTGTGTTTTCCGCATATTTTATGTGTTGCATTGCTCTATAATATATAATATTTTCTAACATTTTCTAATGAATTAGGTTCCCAAAGGTGAACCTCATGTTGGATGTTATCCTTTAAATTCCCTATGAAGACATCAATCCTATGTTCCTCTAGAATATTATTTACCCTTATATTCAATTTTTGGAAGTCCTCTATGTGCTCCATCATTGAGCCCTTTTGTTTGAGATTTATCAATTTTCCAAAGAAGGTGTTGCTATTTGTATCCTCATAATGTGCTATCATTTCCTTTCTAAAAATTGACCAAGTGTCAAGTGGTTTATGAGAACAAAGCCATCGATACCATACAAACTGATTTTTTTCAAAATATAAATTTGCAATGCGTACCTTTTGTGTGTGTTGCACATTATGGAGCTCAAAGTATTGCTCCATTTTAGTATCCATGTTATCGGATCCTTGCCATCAAACTTCCTCATATCGATATTTGGAATATGGTGGGTCTTAAATCCAGCATTAGAGTCTATGAAATCATGATTAGCATTTCTTTTGTTCTCATCATGAGTTTCATCTACTGCCCTTTCTCTATTAGGAATCATTTCTTGTAGCAACTTTTTCAAACCTTCCTTCAAAACTTTCATGTCTGCTTTTAGACCATTATTCATGTCTTCCATGCTTCCTTTCAATTTTTCTTCTATACCATCAATCTTAGCTTCCATGAAATCGATTTCATTATTCAAACCATCCATCTTATCTTCCATGCATTTCTTCAAACCATCAATCTTAGCTTCCATTTCATTTTTGGTTACTTTTTGTGAGAACAAAATTTGTTGCACTTGGTCTCATAATTTTGATATATCATGTTGCACTTCTTCCTCTTCATGCATCACAGTAGAGATTTTTGAGTGCTTAATGGGTGTGGAATTATTTTTGGAAGGAATTATAGAACCCAATACTTATATCAATTCTTCAATATTCCCTTTGGAATCACTTAAATATGATTTTTCAAACAAAAGTTATATAATTAAGAAAAAACACACACACACACATTTGTCTTACTTTTGAGGAGCTCAATATTGACACTGATGTATCTATGTGATTTCAGATCCCCAAGATTTGAAATTAGATACTACAGTACCCCTCTGAGTCTACTTTCCAATGTCATAAGTGAAACCTAATTTGGATTCTTCAAGACAAATTTATGTTTGATCTCCCACGATGACCTAATTACGGACTAGTTCAGTAGAGTGAACTTGTACGTCGTTTCACATGTCATTGTTTCGACCTTCAGCCGTGAAATTGATACACAATAAACTATAGTTAGTGCAATTTCAACCACCTTTTATAGAATTCCAATCCGACGCTAGAAACGAAATTTATGACGATTTTCCCTCGGTGACCTGTTTGAGATGAAATTATAGAGCCTGCAAAAACCCTAACGACCACAGATCATATCTCCAAAAATATTGTGAACCAAGGTCTAAAATGTTTACAAGATGTTCATAAATATTTAGGCTCCACATGGTAAACATTTCAGCTTTTGAAGCCTCGTATAAATAAAGTTATAGCGATAATTCCAAGATGGCATGTTTGAAGAAGCGAAAACCTAGAATCCCAAGCTCTGATACTAAATGTTATCGAACCAGCTGAAAAATAGAAGAAAAGATAGATCAACAAGTTAGAAATTAGAATATTTGAGGGGGGAACTTCCTTTACATTACATAGATGAAAAATTCTTGGATTATTCAAATGATAAAAACCTACTTTCTATATATAGGAGTCTAAGGGGTCCCAATATAATTAGAGCCTACATAACAATAATAATGTAAGGGCACAACGATAACAATAGTGAGCTTCTATGGGGCACAATGATAACACCATGGGGACTACATGGGAACAATAATAACAATAAGGGGTCTACACTAACAATAACGATAAGGGGATACATTAGTATTATAGGGACCTAACAACATCCGAGATGGACAACCACCATATATTCCTGCACCACCACTACAAGGGAACTATTACCCAATGAGTCTTGTGTATCCTGTTGGAAACTCTCTAATGGGAGGACCCTTAGGTCTTATTGGTCATCCAACACCTCCTTGGTCAGATTCAAGGGCACCCACCCCACATTAGGGTAACTTTGAGGTCTAAAATGGGCCTCCTAAGGAAATTATAAAATAATAGTGGAAATAATTAAAAAATATTAGATTACATCATCAAATTTTAGAGGGAAAAAACAAAAAACTATTTTTTCAACTCGTATTTTCAACTTATCTCCTTATGATTTTACTAAAATTTCGATCGAAAACACTCACTGGATGAAAAATTTGATTCCTCATCCAAAGAGTACCCATGTTGCATACTTTTGATGGACCCTGCTACACGAAAAATGAGAAATACATGAAAAACATGATTTCAATCACATTTTTTCATGCAATTCTCATTTTTTGTGTAGAAGGGTCCATCGAAAGTATGAAACATTGGTACTTCTTATATGAGGAATTAAATTTTTCGTCCAATGAGTACTCCCGCTCGAAATTTGAGTAAAAATTTAGGGATATAAGTTGACAAAGTAGTTTTACTATTTTATTATTTTTACTTTTTTACCCCAAAAACGGTGAATCATCCCCCATGGATGACATTATCATCTTGAATCCTATTTATTCTTATAAAGTATATTTTGGTTGTACATTTTTCTTAGGAGGCCCATTTTAGACCTCAAAATTCCCCTAATGTTTCCAATTTTGGCAACTTTAGATATTTGGGATCTATATAAATTGACAAATTATCCCATTAACCATAACCCGCATTGGCCTCCTATACCGCAGAAGATACCTACACATATCCCCAATTTTGAAGGGAAACAAGGGGATGCCCTAGCCACTCATGTCATCACCTATCATCTATGGTTTATATCAAATTCCATGGCAGATGACAGCATCTAGCTCAGATCTTCCCCCGCACCCTCACAAGCAACGCTTCCAAGTGGTACATTGAGTTACCATGTGTGTCAGTTAACACATTTGGAGCCATAGCAATGGAATTTATGAAACACATCCATCTCTGTATCCGCTACAAGACCAAAGTGAAACTTCTTACCACCTTGCTCCAAGACACCGCCACCCACATCTTTGACCACATTCATGAATGGAGACATAGCAGGAGGCTTGTCAAAGCCCCAATTCTGGATCACCTATTGGCAGATTGGTTCTACAAGTTGCTACTCCCTCCCATTGCTAAGAATGTTACCTTAGTTGGTGTTGTCACTGAAGACCAATCCATTCGTCATGCCAGCATCTGAACTTAATTTATTTACAATCTAGAATGTTGTATGATCTTCTCCCCCATGCCCCTCGAAACTCCAATGCTCTCACTACTCAACAACCCAGAGCACATGTTGATGGTCTCGTTGGCGCAACCTCTGGGTATGTTGTAAAACAACTCAGCGGGAAATCTGCCCAACTATCTTTAGCTACTAATTCCTCTTCTAATACCCAATCGGTTACTCTTCCAGCCGTTGTGGTAAACTTTGTGCATTCTACACAAAAACCCATTGGTAAGAACAAGAATAAGAAGAAAAATACCTCTCCTTCTTAGGAGAAGCCTATTACGTAGAATAATCTGAATCAAAGAGCTGCCATAAAATTTGACAAGGGGAAAGAGAAAGCTACCAATTTCCCTTGCAAGATCTGTATGGAGGACCACATGACATATAAATTTTCTCACCTTCAAGAATGCACAGAAGGACACTAGAAGGACACATGTTGTTCTGCACAACCCTTTCCCTAATCAGCGGCAGCAACATCTTGTTGCAAACCCAACACAACACCCACAAGGGGGAAATGGTTGTCTCCCCCCACCCCATTCTGGTGAAGGGTCGTCGGTTTTTATGGCTTGGAAATAGTTGACCTTCAAACACGGGCCAAAAACTATGGAATTCCACTCATTGATGCTCAAAACAATGCCTCGAGTTCAAATCCCCTGTCACCTAATGATCTTCATATCGAAAGGCCTGTTGTTGACCTTGCCATCCAACCCCAAAAAGGGACCCTTCATCACACGACACATAATACTTTTTCACGTGCTTCCCAAAACTACAACATTGTAGAAGATTTGGTGCAAGCATCATCAACTATGTTTTCTCTTGAAATGTTACAAACTTTTCCAGCGCAAAGTAAATCTTTGCTTTCGGCGATTGGTGGAATTTACCCTCAGGATTCAATGTTAGCTATCTTTGACATGGAAAAATGCAAACCTCTCCTTTCTCATCAACTCACCTTTCATGTACAAGTTGTGTCAAAAGGCATACCTAAACATCGAACAGTCATTGACGAAGGTACTTCGACCTTGTAATGTCAAATTCATGTTGGCTCGCTCTAGGTTCTCCTACACTGTCTCCACCGTCGAATTCCCTTAAACCCTTCGACGGCCACACCTTCCTCCCAAACGGGTACCTTGCTAGCCACCCCATTACTCTTAGTTAGAAAATGGTAACAGTGGACATTGAAGTCATAGATCATCATCTCAACTATAATATCCTTTTGGGCTACAGTTGGTCTTACGCCATGACTTCCATTGTCTTTTCGGTTTTCAGCATCATCCTCTTTCCTCTGGATGGGAAAATAGCTACAGTGGACCAGTTATCCTTCTGCATCCCAGATTATTCCATGTTGTCCAGTAACACCTTACCCCTTGTAGGAGGCATTCCTAACTCTTATGTCAGTGTTGGTACCGGTCTTCTAAAGGGATCCTCCCTCTCTGGTTGTTTTCCTCTCTTTCCACCTGAGGTTCCATAGACAGTTTGAATGATCTCCATCATTTTTTATGGCTCTACCGATCTCTGGATCCTACCGGCCCCTTCAAACATTGATTCCTATGGAGAACAGATAGCGCTCTCACTAGCTTAGTTGGCTTATCAAGCCATCCTATCTGCATCTGATCCCTCCACTACTTTGGTTTCGACCGATGGTACCATCCTCTCTCCCATCACAGCTCCTTCTAAAGATCTCCTCGATGAAGTCCCACCTATGGACGAAGCTATTAGAGATACCATGTTTGTATAAGAGAGACCTTGGGATGATTTTCATCACCGTGCTTTGATATATGACTCGAACACATCATCTATAAAAATCTTGCCTTTTGACCCACCTGAGATTGTTCCATCTGCTTACATGACTATCCAAACTATTGATGTAGAAGGAAACTTGGGAAATATTTTGAAGACTATGCTTATAGACATATCGGTCAAAACAAGTATCATGGAAAACATTTAGATTGGAGTAGATTTTAGTCCTCAGGAAATTGCATGCTTCACTTCCCTTTTTAAGGAATTTCGTGATGTTTTACCTTGGTCGTATGAGGAAATTCCCGGCATAGACCCTTCTATAGTCGAGATGAGTTCAAGACATATTACAATGCCAAACTTGTTCAAAAAAGACACCGACTTGTCCGCCCTCAAAAATTTGTTGCCATCAAGAAAGAAGTCTAAAAACTCTTACATGCTAGTTTCATCTATCTTGTTCCTTTAATGGAATGGGTATCTAATCTAGTTCCTGTCGACAAGAAACAAGGTACCATCCGGGTTTGTGTCGACTACTGCGATCTGAACGCTGCCTTTCCAAAATACAATTATCCAACTCTATTCATTGATCAAATAATCGACGATTGTTCTAGTTGTGAATCATTTTCCTTTATGGATGGATTCTTTGGATACAACCAGATCGCTATTAAGAAGGATGACCAGCACAAAACCACTTCCATTTGTCCTTGGGGAACATTTGTGTATTGAAAACTCCCATTCGGTCTCAAGAATGCAAGAGCCACCTTCAGAGGGCCATGGAATATGCATTTCACTATATCAAACATCTTGTTCAAGCTTACTTGGATGATCTCCCAGCTCATTCCAGGAAATGAGCCTAACACCTTTCTCATCTTCGAGCAATCTTTAATAGGTGTAGGTTCTACAACATCCGTCTAAATCTACATAAATGCATATTTTTTGTCGGGTCTGGAATTTTAAATGGGTTAATTATCTCTAAGAATGGGATTAGGGTCGATATCAATAAGGTAAAGGAAATTATTCAAATGCTTGCACCACAATCCATCTTACAAATCCAAAGTTTGCAAGGGAATACTAACTTCTTACGCCACTTCATCGTGAACTATACCAAATTGAATAAATGATTTATGTGCCTGCTCAAGAAAGGGGTACCTTACTTGTGGGATGATCAAGATCAATGATCATTTGACACCTTGAAATAGGAACTCATCTCCGCCCCACTACTTAGTTCGCCTGACTATTCATGTGACTTTCTCCTTTATCTTGCGGCCTCACCATCCTCTCTTGGAATGGTTTTGGTGAAAAAAATTATGACGCTAGTGATCATGTGGTTTATTATCTCTCAAAAGGCCTCATGGGGCCTCAATTACAATATTCACATGTGGAGAAGCTATATTTGGAAGTTTTCTTTGTCGTTGACTGCCTTTGACTCTACATACTGCTGCGACAGACTATTGTCATTGCCTTGGAGAATCCTATGATACACATCCTGTGTCATCAAGTTATTGGAGGGAAATATTCCAAATTGATTGTAATCCTCCAACAATTAGACTTCGTTTTTTCTACTTCCAAGGCCAAGAAATCCCTACTCTTCATCGAATTATTGTCGTATCTTCCCGGATCAACGCAAATGAAATAGCTCATGATCCAATGCCTGACGAATCCATCTATATGGTTAACTCTAATGATCCTTGCTATGGATACATTCTTGTCTACCTCCAAACCCAACAGTTCCACCCAGATCTAACATCAGATGACCGTCGTCTCATCCGCCACCAAGCTAGACACTACCTAGTGCTTAAAGATACTCTGTATCGTCTTTGTGTTGATTCACTTTTGTGACGTTGTCTTACTCTTACTAAGGCTTAACACGTCTTAAATGATTGCCACGCTGGGGCATGTGGAGGTCATATTTTGGGCATAGCTACTGCCCAAAAAATCTTGCACGTCGAATACAACTAGCCCACTTTGTTTAAAGATTATGTCACGGTGGTCCAGAAGTTCCATCTGTGTCAAATCTATAGCAATAAAATGCATGTGCATCCTGCCCTCTTCATCCGCTTATCTCCATCATTCCCTTGGATAAATGGGGCATATACTTCATCACATGTAATCCCACTTCATCTGACAGACACAACTACATTGTGATTGTTGTCGACTACTTCAAGAAATGGGTTGAAGCCATTCCCACCTTTCAAGCCGATGGAGAAACTGTTGCTCTCTTCTTGCTCAATCAAGTCATCTACCAATTCGGTGTACCCCGTACGATCGTTACAGACCATGGTTTTCACTTTAATAACCATATCATGTCAGAATTAATATGTTTGCTCGGTTTTCAGCAAGATCACTCTTCATCCTACTATCCATAGGCAAATGGTCAATTTGAAGTCGTTAATGGTGTCCTCAAGACCATGATTCGTCAGTTAGTGATTAATCATAAAACCCGATGGAATCAAATGTTATACTCTGCATTATGGGCATACCAAACGTCAGTAAAAACTGTTACAGGCTTCATGCCATTCCAACTTTGACCCTCAATGAGAAAAATATTTTTGGGACTTTTTCTAACTCTTAAAATCGAAAAAAACCATAGTTTTTTTATTTGGGCTCATTAAACTCCAATAAAGAAGATCTTGAGAAATATTTTTCCTCTTTTTTTCGCTCCATAAAAAAATGAAAAAGACACCATCGAGTTTTTGTTCGTTAGACTCATTAAAATTTCACGAAGAAAAACAAGTTTTTCTTCTTCGAAATCGTTATAATTTCACGAAGAGTATCGAGTTTTTTCTTCGTTGGACTCGTTAAATTTTCACGAAGAATATCAAGTTTTTCTTCATTGGACTCGTTAAAATTTCACGAAGAGTATCAAGTTTTTCTTCGTCTGACTTATTAAAATTTTGTGAATAATATTGAGTTTAATTTGTATCCTCGTACTCATAACAAAATGATGTGGATGTCCATTAAACATATGTTTATCACTTTATCCAGACTCCATGGACTAACTTACGGAAAAGGAACTGTGTCGGGCATACTATTATCCCTTTTTCGCACCCAGTCATCAACCATGACAAACGTACCCCCTGGAGTTATCTTTACAATATTTTCATACTCTCTAAATATGAAAAGACCACCGAGTTTACCTTTCTGGACTCGTTAAAATTGATCAGATGGGGAAAAAATTGGACTAAACAGAGACTCGTTGTCTATATTCTGAATGATATTTTGGCAGTAGTATCCTTAGCAATCCCTTGAACATGGCACTCCCTCAGCACAAACTTCCTCTTTCTCATCTTCTCATTGAACCCTACCATCGTATGAGTTTAGCCTTCATACTCTGATGTTCCTGCATCTCTGTATCCTAAAACTCTTTGGTATTCTTCAGTCTAATCTTCCTGGCAGTATGTATGACATGTCTTCTATTGTTCAAAGGGATCTACCTATCCTCTGCTTCATGTATCAACCCAGCTCTCATATGTTTAAAAATGGCCCTCTGTTTGTTTGAACCATTTCTCTACACTATCTTCAAAACAAATCATTCTTATCATGTTTCGTTTCAAATGATGTAGGACACCGTATTGCCTACCTTTGATAGATATCTTCCTATCGACTTCAACACCTTATCTAGGAAGACAATCTAGAAACATATCAGTACCATGGAACTTGCAAACATTAGTGGCAGGCTTTCTTGTGTTTGATTGGGAGTATTCATCATTGGCTCCCAATTGAATAATTCTACGAGTGTTCGATATCAACACCATATTTCACACTCGCTAGATTTTAATGTGCATCTTGGAGATGATCATCCTTATCAGTGGACATCCTCACTTATGTTAACTATTTTCACTATCAACTGGTAATCAGATGATTTATCACATGTTCGACTACAAATCCTTTATTCACATGTGCAGAAATATGCAGTTTAGAAAAGCGATGACCAAGACCTTGGGTAGAGGCTTACATCACTTAGCTTTGTTTCCTCTCCAAAGCTACGTACATTGCTTTCAGAGACATCTCATCATATTGATCATGTTATGACACAACTTCCACATTGTACTGATTGGTGAACATGCTAGTCATATCTCTACCTTGTGAAATCACTTTGATATAGCTACTGAGCATGGGAATTCCAATTGAAAAGAGGGAGCTTGGAGGGGAAGGACTGAGGGAGGCTTGACCAGGTAGATATGGTTGTAATCCTGCTTCACTCATTTATAATATAGAACTACCTCTATTTTTTCCACTTGGTTGTCCCAATGTTGCATTAATATGTTGATTTTTTTTAAGACACATGTAATAAGTGGATTAGATTTATATGTATTCATGTTTCGTTATATGTTGGTTTATGATTGTTAAATTTTGATATACTATGAGTATTACTCCCTTCTCTTGTTTTCTTGCAGGATTTGACCTTGGAGCTGGTGCGGCGGCCTTCTACCTCACTACATTTGGATCTCCAACAGGACTTCACAACACATTGAGGTAACTCGTCTCTCATCTACTTTGTCGATCGATAGTTAACATGAACATGTATATGTTTTCTATGTAATATTTGTCGCTAATCTGACAGTCTGCCTTGGGTCCCAGAAAGACCCGAGAGGGAATTTACATCCGCTTCCACCTATGATATTTACCCTGAAGCAAGGTTCATATTAATTTAGTATTCTTATATTAGGTGGGTGACATCCAAGGAGATCCACGAATGTGAAGTGCCAAAATGGAAGAAGGAAATTGTAGAAATTGTATGTGTATTTGAGAAGGAACTCTCTACAAGCTACGTGGACCTACAAGTCCATTTACTTATACACCTAGTCAATGACATTGAATTGACGGGTGTCGTATTGACGAGGTGGATGTTTTTCTTTGAGAGGTATATGAAAACTCTATAAATATATGCCTGATAATAGGCACATCTAGAGGGTTTCATTGTTGAAAGGTATTGTTGTCACTGCTAAAACACCATCCAAAATTGTGGCATATGCTCAAATTCAGAGCCTTCCTTGGTCTTGTTCATTTTCGTTGAAAATTTTGAAACTCATTCCATGTGTTTTCTTGAAGTGTTCCCTTTTGCAAGTTATGAAAATTGTCATATTTTCGTGTGTTAGCTGTCGCATCATGTATATTAGCCTATTTTTGGTAATTTCAAGACATCATATTTGTGTAAATGAGTTTTTAAAACCATGTAAACACTCATCGCACTCATTTCTGAAGTTTTAAGCATTGTCACACAAGTGTTGTCAAGGTTGTCGTAAAGTGTATCTTAAGTGTCACACATGTCGTAACTTGTCGTAAAACAATCACATGGAGGGAAATCAATTGTTCATATTCATGGATCATCTATGTTTTTGTGTCTTCAAGTATTCTAAGTGTGTGATCACAGTCGAAGTCTTATCATTGTTCACATCAGTCCCACTGATCCCACACTTAGCCATTTTTTGGAAAAGCTTCCCGTCCAAGAAACCTAGCTTCACCCTGCCTCCAAGAGACTGTGCATTGTGAATTCTCAGTCCTATATATATGACCTTGCATCTTAGCACTATGAAATATGCAATTCCTACCTCTTAGGAATGCTTCATTGTGCAGTTTATATGCTCAAATCCTAACCTTGACTCCCAAAATTGTGTGATTCCTCCTCCTAGTCTGGCCCTAATTATGAATTATGCAGTCAGTAGCCTCAAGATTATTACTTGAGCATTTTAAATTCACAACTATGCAATGGCCCATCCTCCCTTTTTTCCCAGAACTGCACAGTGTGTTCATTTATTGCCCATCCCCTCAGCCTGTCTCACTAGCTCCTGGAACCACGCAGTTTTCTCCCTCAGCCAAGCCTGAATTGTGCATTGCACAGTCTCAAGGTTCAAGGCCCCCACTTGGTAGCTTTAACTGTGCAGTTACTAATCCCCTTTGCCAGATCTCCATCCTGGTCTGGCTCGGGAAATGGATCAATATGCACAATCTTAGACTAGGGGGTTTTCATATTGATGTTTTCTTGTCATGAGTGAATTGCATAAATAGGTACTTTATCATTCCATAGCAAGATGATGAAGAAGGAGATGAAGGAGGGAAGCATGCTGAAAGACACTCTTGTAGCTGATTTTTCATGCTGATCAATGAAGAGAAAGCAAAGGGACATAAGTTTGTGATCACCATTCAAGACTCGAGATCATTGAAGATTATTTATCACAAAACCATGCGAAGGTGTGAAGAGAAGCATTTTCAAGAAGACACTCAGCACACCGTAACTACAGTGGATTGAATTTCCATATCATCAAGCAGTCTATGTTAGCAGTGTCATATCATGTCTTTTCATGAGTGGTCACATGTCACACCATTGTGGCTAATGATGTAAAATATGTCTCAGAAATGTATTGTAAAGTGAAAGTCCAAAGGACATGTGTGGAATATGAAGAGTCGTGTAAATCTGAAAATTCATAGGAAGTCAAACATTAATTAGGGTATATTAAGAGTCACAAGGAAGGTGAAGCATCATGTCCTCATTGTTATATATACCCCCTCATTGTAAGATAAAAGTAATTTTCACCTTGGCTCCTCCCGCAATGCATTAGAGAGATAAGCTATTTTTTTTGGGGAGCAAGGACTGGATCCAATGCTACACTACTGGAGCTAGTGATGTTCATTGTATACATGTGTCTTGGAAATTTTACTTAATAACATAAGCCTTCAAGGCCAGCACATTCTCCATGCATGGATTATGAATTTTTGTAAGACTATTTTGTGGATGTTTTTATTTCGTGTTTGCTTTCACATGTGTTAAATTAGTTCAACTATTTTGGTTATTTTAGTACTTATCTTGTTGAAAATGTGTTTTAATGGTTATTATTTTTGTCCCATCCCTATTAACTACTCTTTGGTATATTAGATAGATCTTTCTCATTCACTGGTTGTAATTATCATCGAATCTCTTGTGGACTATTTCACTAGATGTTAGACGAATCCTTTTGGTATGTTTGTGTCTCTTCTTGGGTGGTACTATTACCTCTATCTTAGAGGCTCAATTTTCTCACTCCCTCTACAGTAGAAGAACTTGGACACATCTACAAGTGAATACTCACCAGGCACACATTCATTCTTTTTTAAGGAACCATTGCATCTCTCTATCCTACTGACAGTTAGAGCCAAGGAAAATATTTAAGAATTTGGCAACCGGGCTATATTCCGGATGGGAATCCTATACCAAATGGTGTGAGGTCTAATTAGGACTTCATATCAGGGACATTTCTTGAATGTTAGCAGGTCTACCACCCTCAGTATTTTTTGCACTAGAAAGATGGTAACCAATTTTTTATGGCTGATAACCTCACCAACCGCAATATCACATATTCCTATCAAGGTAGAAAAAATCATAGCACCTCCCCTACTTTTGTCCTTGAATTTGGTGACTCTTCTCAACCCGAGCCTGTAAAAACTTTCAAAATCTTACGATTATATTTGGGCCATCTATCCCATAACCCATTAGTTCGCAAAAGCTATTGGGTTAATTTTGGGAATACACAACCTTCCATATTTTCCGAAAAAGAACCCAACCACCCATACTAGTATAGTGGTTTCTACTATTGAATATTTGGTTTTCGCCACCCTTGAGGAATTAGCAGACTCTGTGGAGAATGCAGAAAACTCAGAACAAGCTCCACTTTACAACGGTGGTGACAAAGACAAAGTTGTACTCTCAGACGATATTTTCTGCGGGTTAAGTAGTGAAGAGGAAGAGGAAGAGGAGCCATCATATTACTATAAAGAGGAGGAGGACAAAGATGAATACATGGTAGACCAAGATATGGATTGGATGTCTAAGGGCCCACTTTCACTTCTGGGTATTCTACACAAAATTCCAAGACATCCCGAAAATCTCCTAATGAAGTGCTTCACGGAAATATAAACCTACGGATAAGTATGCTTTCCCTAAGTGTGGTGGTGCATTTATAACAATAGAAAGAAATATATATGACCTTTTCCTTAAAATGAATAGATAAAGGGAGAGAAACCTACTTGTAATATATTCGCTTTCCCTCACCTCCCCTCGTCACTTTCGTCGCTCTCAATCCAACTTAACTCGCTCCATTGATACCTGCCATGGAAAATAGAAGAAAGAAAACAACATAAAGGAAATATGATCTATTCAAGTTAAACAAATTGAATCGATTAAATTCATAAATATGCATATAAAATCATTGACACGTGCATTAGGAAAGGAACAAATTTCTTTACTATGAAGTATAAGGAAGAGTACAACCAGTTGATCGATTAATTGTCACTCATCCAGCTTGAGTCCCATCCTCATCACATCCATCATCAACAATCCACTAGCATCATAGTACACGTACAATACCTTCAAGAGTTGATATCTGACCATCATAACTCTACTTAACACAAATTATTGCTCCCCTGTGCACTATGTTTAGTGCTCTATTTATAAGTAGATGAAGGTATTTTGACATAAATGAATCATTGAATGGATTTCCTAAAAATGGATGAAGAGGTTTCCTTGTTCATGGGAATAGGAAGATAAGAGGTTTAATGACTTCATGGGTTCCAAATTCAAGGTTATCAGATGAGGTGAAATATGGAAAAACTTCTAGAAGTCACTAGAAGTTGGGAAGATTCTCGGAACCCAACAAACAATTTGCTCTTAGTTGACCAAAGCACTTTAAAATGGGCCTATATCCTCTACAATGCAACCTTGCATGGGAGTAGATTCTCTGCAAAGCAATTACATTTGTATAGGGGTGCGTTGATGGCTTAATGGGGCACTTCAACTGCCATCTAAGTAGTGAAACTTTCATGAAGGAAGACCATCAATGTGATGACTTGTTTAGGGCATGTAGCAACTAATTTAGAGTATGATAGACCCTAATGAATATTGATCTGTATTTTGGGATGATGCCCAAATTGACTTGTAACATGAAGTACGACCCTGAAAAATAAATAAAGGCGGAGGACCATTTAGACAACTTATGCCTACATCTACAAACGCTAGAGGTACGTTATGATGATGTTTCATGTAGATGTTTTTCATGCACCTTAGATGACAGAGAATTTGTATGGTATCATATTCTTCCTCTGAATTCCATCCAGAATTGGAGGGGGTTTAAGAATATTTTTCTTGAAACATTCGTTGATGATAAAACCCCTACCATGTTACTAAAATAGTTGGGAAATCTGAGGATGGAGTAAAAGGAAAAAGTGAAATATTTCAATTAAAGTTTTAACTGGATTTTGAATATCAGCAAACACGAAATGTCATGACTCCATCTCCATTTATTACTACATGTATTCCTTACCAACAAAATTGCACAGTTTGTAAAGAGAACTGTGAAACAAACACTCATAAAAAAATATGAAGAGGCGATCACGATTGAAAAGGACTTGTGCATGATTGGGGTCATTGTAGATGATGAACCAACAAAAGACTCCAAATACACGAGAAAAATTTCTCAGTCCTCTGTAAGCAAGGCCAAAGAGAAAGAAACTCTCGGTCTTGAAAGATTGACCCACACCATCAATAATTTGTCAAATGATTTTGCAGAGCTGAAACAAAGGTCAAGTGAGACCACCATGAACAGAAATCCTCCCAAGTTCAACCTTTTCAAAAAGATTTCCAATTCCAGCAGCAACAGTAACCAACCAGACAAGTCTGTGCAAAGCTCGAACTTTGTGTTGAACATTGAAAGTATGGTCATGGATAAATATTGTTCATTTCATTAAGAATATCATTCAGAAAAAACATACCCTCAATGGAACCATAGCAAGAAATCCCTTGTTACACACTTCATTGATATATTACTTTCTAATGAGTAGACTGAGCTTGTGGAAGAAAAGGAAGAAATTGCTACTACCAAGGAAAATCCCACTGTGGGACATGTAGTGAACACATTTAGTTGCTTACTTGCAACTAAAAAGAGTGTTGCCAAGAAACATCCTCCTACTGATGGCCCAACCCAGAAGAAAAATAATTGGTATAGTTTGAGAAGCCAAGGACTAGCCATTGAACCATATTTTACAAAGAAAAAATTCAAGGAACATTTGTTGAGAAAGATCATTCCACCCATCAACTCAGCACAGAACACTCAAAGCAAGTCTAGGAATGTGTCTGCAGTGAAAAGTACTTATAAAAACAATAAAATAAATACCACAACTCCTTAAGTCACAAACCAAGTTATGCCCCCAAACACTTCGACAATATCTGTCACTTTGTATTACAACATAGTTTAAGAGATGAAGAAGGCTCACATGAATATCTTAATGTTCAAACTAACAAATATCACGATACAGCGGGACATGCTTCTAAGCACACTTGTACATTCCAACTCGGGTAACAATGCTTCTTCATGCAATGGATATGGTACGTCCTCTAGTCGAATTCGTACTTAATTCCTTAACAATTGATGCAAATACACTCTACCCTCCATTTCTATTAACTTTCAAATATTCAATTACAATTTACAGAATTTCTTAGTTGATTCTGGTGCATCGGTAAATGTAATTCCATTATCTGTCGCAAATAAAATCAACACAAAATGGGATAAAATAATGCACAATTTATTTATATGGACAAGAATCTTGTCCATGCAATTGGTGAACTTAGTAATGTGCTTGTCCGTTTATCATCTTATGAACGAGTTCACCAATGTATAAACATAGTAAGTGGACATTCCAAAATTATATGGGGTATTGTTAAGCAGAGATTGGTCCAACAAGCTACAAGGTTATTTTTCTACGAACGGGTCACATTTATGGCTTCCGTAAAAGGGCAGAAACAATCATATCCGAGTGAACTTAGAGCGATGTATGAAACACACGGTTACTCCATGGATGGGTAGAATGAGCCAACAGCTTTCGCAGACCTTACATTTGGGAAAAATAAATAAAAACTGAACTGGGGTTTTATCTTACTCAGTCATCCCCAGTCCCACTAGATACAAAGTTGGAGTTCCTTCCTAGTTCAACTGGTGAAAATGATGTTTTTACAATTAGTAGTAATAATAATAAAAATACTAGTGTAGTACGTATTCCTTGTACATACGATATGTAGACATTCTACTTTGATGATTCCAAAACACATGAGGTCTCTGGAGCTAGTTTTTTTTTAATAGACCAGCGATAAAGAAAACATCTGATCTCTAACAGCTTGGAATTCGAGTGCCCGAAAAACACTACCGAATAAGAGGCACTCATATTAGGTTTGAAAAGAGCCATCAACCTCAACATCGTCTTTCTCAAAGCAATAGGTGACTCAAAAAAAAAATTATGACAGATATTGCACTTTATGGAGAACGCTGAAGTATTCAAAGATGCATCTATCGATAAAGACGATCACGAGAAGGCATTATAGGATGCAACTAACACAAGCAAAGGAAACCTCATGTCGAAAGGTGTGGTATCACTAGAAGAGAGGTATGAATTGTAGAACCACTTTTGAGGGTCAGTCAATGTTAATACTCATAGCTCAAAGTTGTTGCACGAGCAGATCAATTTGGGATAAAAAAAATATCTGAAGTTAATCAATCTTGGTACTTGTTTCACACCACAGGAGCGGTAAGATTTTATCCACTTGTTCAAGCAGTACCAAGATGTATTCGCATGGACATATGACAAGCTCAAAACTTATGACACGTTATTGTGTGATTCAACAACCCCCCCATTATTTATGTTTAAATATATTAAGAAATAATGGGGACCTTTTTTAATTTTTAAGTTAGAACAACAAAACATTTTTATAACTTATAGGATAGTAATATGACAACTGAAGGATTAACTCATATCCTATTGTCCAAAGGACTTAAGTGGAAAAAATAAACTCATCACATATCGCAAATCACAAATGAAACAAGCGGCTCACAAAGCGCTCCACTCAAAATTTGTGATGCAATATGGCTAAATGCATAAAACAAGGCGCAAAGGCTTTTAGACAAAGAAAAGCGATACCAAAGGAAAATTTCCCTGACAGTCATTTTTATTAAAAAACATTGGTAGGACCCGCTCACTGCCACATCACCCATCGTGAATCGAAAATCGTAATTATTTTTTGTTACCATCTATCATGTCTGATTTCAAAACCCCTGATGTGATATATCGCATTTCATTTCCTCCAACCTGCAATACATCCATACAATCCACCAATCTTGCGATTGCGATATGAATATCGCATCGCAAAACTTCCAACACTCTTGCCCCTCCAATGTTCTAATAGCACTGATCTGTCAATAAAAGAACTTAAAGTTTATTTAAAAGTAAATACTTGATCACATATTGGTCATATTAATACATCACATGTTAATAAGTCTTGCACCCAAACAAAGTTGCAATGTGAGATTCTAATTAAAATCCAAGTGTCTAGTTAGGTACGTGAACCCACGTTTCTCATAATTAATCAGCCATAACGGTATGATAGTCTTGAGCCTCTAAAGTGATTTGATGGCCTGTTATTTAATGTTTCATATTTTTCCACGCTTAAACTATATTCGCCATCACTTCATGTTTTATTGCTAAAATTTCTCCCGCATTGCTAGTATTGTTCTTCATTATTTGTTTTTCATATTACAGGCTACTCACTAGAAACAGAACTCTTGCAAGATGTCTAAGGCTACAATAAAGGGAAAAAAACACATGGCTCCTCTAAACCCATCACCTCTTACTTCAGAAATAACAGAGATGCCTCCACTATTTTCTGACACAATGTGTGCTCTAGAAAGCAGGTCTTCCTCATGGGAATCCATGTAAAGGTTATTTGAGGATGAAAAACCCAGGATAAATTCAGAGAGTAGCCACAGCTAATGTTGTAACTTCTTTTAAAACCTCTATCATTGAAGTCGTTAACTCGTTTCTCCACATAATTGTTGTTCACCCAAAGATTATTCCATATACTGATATGGTCAAAATGGTAATTGACAATCTGAATATCGGCGATAGGACACCTTTGACCTCAAGCGATATAGTGATGGGATCTTTTAAGGCAGATTATTTGCAGAAAATGTATCATATACAAAACCCACAGAAGGTATATGACAAGAATTTCCTTGAGAAGTTTGCAAAGAAGAATAATCTATAGCCAGACCCAATAAGACAATGGAGGCACAACCCTAACAAGCATAAACATGACAATAAGGGTATGTATTTTGTATCTTCTCTCATTGGTCCCTATTGATACATCACCGCTATGATGTGCAGGCTTATTGGTTCTCCTAATACAAATCAAATCTCAATTGAATGGGTCCCTCTCATGGAGGATGTATCAGACTCATACATTATGGATTGGGGAACCATTATTTCCAATGATATTGCATCACAAATAAATACCTCAGGATATAATGGGGACCCTTTTTAATTTTTAAGTCAGAACAATAAAAAAAAATTATAAATTATAGGATAGGAATATGATATCTGAAGGATTAACTCATATCCTATTTGTCGAAGGACTTAAGTGGAAAACCCAAATTAACCCGCCGCATATCGTAAATCGTAAATGCAACAATAGTATCACAAAGCGCTCCACTAAAAAGTTGCGATACGATATGGCTGAATGCATAAAACAAGGCGCAAAGTATTTTAGGCAAAGAAAACAGATACCAAAGGAAAAGTTCCCCAACGGTCAATCTTATTAAAAACCAATGGTAGGACCCGCTCACTGCCACATCACCCATCATGAATCACAAATCACAATTATTTTTGGTTGCCATCTATCATGTCTGCTTTCAAAACCCCTGATGCAATATATCGCATCACATTTGTGCCAACTTTCAATACATCCATACAATCCATCAATCTTGTGATTGCGATATGGATATCGCATCGCACAAATTCCAACATTATTTCCCCTCCAATGTTCCAATAGCTCTAATATGTTGATAAAATAAATTACATATTATTTAAAATTAAATACTTTATATCATATCGATAAGATTAACACATCTCATGTTAATAAGTCATGCCCCCAAACAAATTTGCGATGCGAGATTTTAATTAAAAGCCAAGTGTCTAGTCAGGAACGAGAACCCATGTTTCTCATAATTAATCGACCATAACGATATGATAGGCTCAAGCCTCCGAAGTGATTTGATGGCCTGTTATTAAATGTTTCAGATTTTTCCACGCTTAAACTATATTCGCCATCACTTCATGTTTTATTGCTAAAATCACTCCTGCATTGCTAGTATTATTTTTCATATTACAGGCTACTCATGAGAAACAAAACTCTTGTGATATGTCTAAGGCTGCAAAAAAGGGAAAAAAAACCCATGGCTCCTCCAAACCCAGCACCTCCTGCTTCAGAAGTAATAGAGATTCATCCACTATTTTCTAACACAACGTGCACTCCAGAAAGCAGGTCTTCCTCATGGGAATCCGTGTATAGTATATTTGAGGATGAAAAACCCAGGATAATTCAGACATTAGCGACAATTGATGTTGTAACGTCTTCTTAAGCCTCTATCAGTGAAGTTACCAACTCATTTCTCCATAGAATTGTTGCTTGAACAAATTTTCTTCCATATACTGATATTGTCAAATGGGTAATTGACAATCTGAATATCGGCGATAGGAAATTTATGACCTCAAGAGATACGGTGATAGGGTCTTTTAAGGTAGAGGATTTGAATAAAATGTATCATATACCCAACCCACAGAAGGTATATGACAAGAATTTCCTTGAGAAGTTTGCGAAGGAGAATAAGTTGCAGTTCGACCCAATAAGACAATGGAGGCACAACCCTAACAAGCAAAAACATGATGTTAAGGGTATGTATTCTATATCTTCTCTCGTTGGTCCCTATTGCTACATCGCCACTACGATGTGTAGTATTTTTCGTTCTCCTAATACAAATAAATTCTCAATTGAATGGGTCCCTCTCATGGAGGAGGTATCAGACTCATACATTATGGATTGGGGAACCATTATTTCCAATAATATTGCATCACAAATTCTAAACTATAGAAACGATTCTATAGTCACCTCCAAGACAGTTCCCCCATTTTTTATGAGTTCTTATATCATGGACGTAGTGTGTTTTATTTCAGATTTCCAAAACATGGGATGGAAATGGACCATTCAAGACCCTACTCCTATCCATGTTTACGTTAGTATCCTCTAGAAATCCAAGTATGAGTCTCATTTCTAAAGCATTTTCCATGGATTCATTTTACCACTTCACCAAGTTGTGTTTGGTGATAAAGCCCCAAGATTGTCAAGCGAAGCCCAAGTTTATTTCACGTCCATAGGAAAATGGTTTGGGGAAGAACTATTTACATATGTCAGAGTTTATGGAAGTCTTTCCAAACCCCATGTTCTCCCACTGTATGTACCAGACAAGCTCCTAGCAAGGGAAATTTATTATCAAATAGTTGGGAATGGGTTAACCAAAGCTTTGAAAGAAGCTAAAAAATATTCTTGGCCATATTTCCCTATCCATTATGGTGTTTATGCTCTAGAAAGCTTCAAATATGTTGGATTGGAAATCAATCAAATTCAATGCTTAAAGCTATCTATTGTTCGCAATAGATAGTTTGATCCTAATAAAATAGCCCAAAACTATACATCTCAAGTAAAGATCAAGAAATCCATTCATGAAAATGATGACTATGATGATTCTTTTGAATCCGCAAAGACCTATTTACAGGTTGAAAAGCTAGCAGCAATGTGTCTTAACTCTGAACAACTTTCCCAATTTAAAGAATACAGGAACAAAAGGTTGGAGAGTATTCCTCTCGATATCTTAAAGGTGTCTCAACCTATTTCATAGAAAGAACAGAAGCTGAAACAGTCTCCCAAGAAAACTGAGGTCCTACAGGGAGAAAAGGAAGTTAAATCAACTGAAGAATGGACTATTAATGCATTGTTGAGCAATGAATTGGATAAAGTCTGGAATTAATTTGACCAGCAGCTTAAATGACAACAAGAGGATAAAAACATTGACCTTGAAGAGATAATCAGCACACCTCAAGACAAAATTCAAAGCCTTCTCATTGTTGGGGCTTCTGATAAGGCAGTCAATACAGAGGAAATTAAATTCATCCCGTCCTTCCCTTCATCTAAGATTGTTCTAAAGATAGAAGAAATCATTCCTTTCAAAAAAATTTACAGTCCCAAACATCGAGCTACAATGAGCAGACAGAGAAAGAGAAGGAGAGTTGATCAATAACATGCATTAATCCTTGGTGACATACCAATGGAAGTAGTGTGGAAATATCCACAAACTGATCCATCTGAAGATCTGAAAAGGTTGACATGGTTTGTAGGTGCTTATGAATCTGCCACAATTGATAAGGTATCAGAGGTCCAGAACTAGTCAAAGATAAGGATGAAAGAATCCCACAATTGGAACAAGAATTGTTAGCAGAGAAATAAAGTGTTAATCATCAATTACAATCTCAATTGTCACAGCTCCAGCAAAGCTTTTATCAATTAAAATTACAGCATCATTCTGACATCAATACCAAATACACTCAAATTCAAAAACTCCAATTCACATTAGAGTAATTGAAGGATAATCCAAATATAGAGGGTTTCAAAAAGGAAACTTTGTAATTGAACACCATGTTGGCTCAACAACAAGTAGTATTTTTTCAAAATTTGACAATCATCAATGATATGTGTGATAGAATTGATTCACTGATGAATCAATCAGCTGACTTAAGGACGAACTTTGATGATATTTATGAAAAGATTACAAAATTTATTATTTGGTAGGACAGTGCAGAGGGAAGGAAATAAAATCTTCCCGGAATAGAGGATTCCAAAAAGGAAATCCTATTTACTAATTTAGACATATAACTGAAACAAGTCGAAAGATAAATATTTAGAGAGAAATATGTGGCTAACAATATTGTTGAAACTGTCAACAATAATCTATTTGGTGCCAATCTAATCCATGAATGTCCACATGGTTCCCTTCCTAATGTCAAATATTTAATGAAACAGTGGCGGGAAGTGTTAAATACAAAGGAACAAATCATCAGGAAGTTAGAAAAACTTGACTGGGAGAAATACTGGCAATATCTGGTGCAGCCACATAGTCAGTGGTTGATGTTGTGATTCCTAACTAACACCTCATCCCATATGCTTCCTGCACTATCAGATGCAGTTTACACGTAAATGTTTCTTGTGTATTAGGCAAAGGGATAATTTTAAGAACCCCCTAAATTTATATATATAAAAAATAGGCGAATCCCCATGATACATAGGAAAAATGGAAGGCGATTTTATTAATAATATAATATGTATATATAATTTTTTGGCGAATCTCTCACGAGATTATATTATCCTGTAAAATCATGGCGAATCACTACTACAAAATGGTGAATCGTTGTCTAGTGGAGTTCGGAGTGTTGGTTCCAATGAAAATATGGTAATTGAACCAAGAGTAGAAGGAAGAGAACCACCGAGACCAAGCATGGCACGTGGTGACTCGTGAGGGAAGTAGTTCTCGTGTAGTTTGGAAAACACGTTCTTCTAGTTCTGCTAAGCGTAGTGTTGTTTGTCATGCTACTACTAGCACTGATATTGAGGTTGGAGAGGAGTTTGAGGAAAGGTAGCAGTGGTGGAGAATTACAAAGAGTACCCCATGATGGGCTCCATTTTTCCCTTTGGTATTTGTGCCTGCAAGACCTTCTATCCATTGAACCAACAATTAGTCGTTCAACCAACAATCAACTTGACTGAGTTGATTAGGTACGAGTCAACTTAGACTAATATTCAAAACTATGCTTTGCACTATCCCATATTTGTCACACTAATGCTACACAACATTGTGCATTTGCACCTAACTCTCAATAATTCTTTTCCAAGAAAAATCTATAATAAGAAAAATATTTTACTATATTCTAAAAGGTGAAGATGTCGAAATCATGCCACAAAGTGAAAGGAAATAAAATATCTTTCCTCAAATATCCATTGACTTGTTATGACACAGGTGGTGAAGAAGGTCCAAAATCCAATCAAGTAGCAAGATAACCCAAATCATGCATGCCACCATATCCTCTAATATCCTTCCAGCTCTTCCTGAATAACTGCTGATCCATTGACATGAATTGTTGCTCTTCATGATTATTAACACCCAATTGCAAAATCTAAGGACTTTATAGCTCAACAATGTAGCTATACTAGGCTCAAAATTAACATTTTTTGAGTTCAATGATAGATCCATCTCCTGCTTCTGAAAAACCTATGGACCAATTTCATCTTTGGGCCAAATGTATACAGCCAAATGCTGAAAACCACCAATCATCATACTAAGTATGGTCCTCTATTTTTTCTGTCAAATATGAGAACCCAACTCAAGATCTGTGACAATTTCCCTGGGGGATCCATTAAAACTTATGTGGTTACTCTTGATTTCCCAAGCAGAGAAAAACAACAATCTTTCTCAGTATTCAGATCTCAATTCTCTTGTCAGATTTCAATCCAAAAGGTTCAATGGTTTTCATATGGGATCAAGTAATTTAGAACCTTGCAACATATATTGTCAAAAATAATTTCACCATGAGCACAAGTTAGAAAAGAAGCCCCAAAACAAAACATGTAGCAATAGAGTCTATGGTAGTTTCAAGTAGCATAAATATCCTTGTATATGCACAATTCAGTCCTTTTATTGACTCATGGTCCTCTATTAAAACAAGCTCACTGCTTGACATACTCAATATGGATTGTTAACAAAAACATCCAAACACATTTTACTATGATATCCCTATACTCAACTGTGTATCGACATATATAATGCATTAAAAAACCCTTCTCTTCCCAATACCAATCCTGATGAGAGAAATTCCAACCATATACATATGAACTCGAACATTGAAACCCATCTATAAGTAAATGTCATAAGTCATAGTTTTTTAAAGGAGTATCCGATCAAATCAGTAGATCAAAAACAACATTTAGATTTTATGGTGCAGATGGTTCTGCATACAACAAATTAGTGAAAATATTATGACCATAGTTCAAATTTTTTCATCCCACTCAGCCAAAACATCCCTTACTCAATAGTAGCAATATGTCCTTTATATCTTAGGGAAATATTTTTAGTAGTTACTCTTGCAATATTTAGTGACTGATCATAGAATAGTATTATCGAACATGAGTCATTGAAAAAGGGTCTTGGGGATCCAAATCACAACCAATCAAATCATACAATGATATGTTATCTATAGTATCATTAAGGGTAGATCAATAAAAGGCACTCAGCGTCACTATAGCAGAGAAAATAAGCAGAAGCCTCATACTCCAAGGAATCACACTAGAAAACTGCCAAAACCAAGATGTAAATATCTAGCAACTAAAATCATGAAGCCTCCCAATGAAAGCAACACACATTATAGATGGAAATATTTTTTTAGCAAAGAGAATGGGCAATACCAACTACATAGAATAAGAATAATCTTTTTCATTTGTATTCTTATGCAACATTTCTGTTTGTGATTCAGGAAAACAAAATGATGGTTTCAACCATTTAAGGATTTGGGGCTACTATTTTATCAAAATTGCATGAATATCAAATAAAAACACAAGTCCAAAGCCCATTGATGTCCACTCATTATGAAAACTTAAGACTTGGGTCATATGGAAAAATGGATAAGATTGATCACAAACATAAAATGAAGGAATACACCAGAGAAACCATCTCATTTAAGTCCCTGTACAGTTCTTTATCTACATATCCATTGACTTGTTATGACACAGGTGGTGAAGAAGGTCTAGAATCCAATCAAGTAGCAAGATAACCCAAATCATGCATGCCAACATATCCTCTAATATCCTTCCAGCTCTTCCTGAAGAACTGCTGATCCATTGACATGAATTGTTGCTCTTCATGATTATTAACACCCAACTGCAAAATCTAAGGACTTTATAGCTCAACAATGTAGCTATACTAGACTCAAAATTAACATTTTTTGAGTTCAATGATAGATCCATCTCTTGCTTCTGAAAAACCTATGGACCAATTTCATCTTTGGGCCAAATGTATACAGCCAAATGCTGAAAACCACCAATCATCATACTAAGTATGGTCCTCTGTTTTTTCTGTCAAATATGGGAACCCAACTCAAGATCTGTGACAATTTTGCCTGGGGGATCCATTAAAACTTATGTGGTTACTCTTGATTTTCCAAGCAGAGAAAAACAACAATCTTTCTCAGTATTCAGATCTCAATTCTCTTGTCAGATTTCAATCCAAAAGGTTTAATGGTTTTCATATGGGATGAAGTAATTTAGAACCTTGCAACATATATTGTCAAAAATAATTTCACCATGAAGCACAAGTTAGAAAAGAAGCCCCAAAACCTTTACTCTTACATAATTTCTGAAAAAAAACATGTAGCAATAGAGTCTATGGTAGTTTCAAGTAGTATATGCCATAAATATCCTTGTATATGCACAATTCAGTCCTTTTATTGACTCATGGTCCTCTGTTAAAACAAGCTCACTGCTTGACATACTCAATATAGATTGTTAACAAAAACATCCAAACACATTTTACTATGATACCCCTATACTCAACTGTGTATCGACATATATAATGCATTAAAAAACCCTCCTCTTCCAATACCAATCCTGACGAGAGAAATTCCAACCATATACATATGAACTCGAACATTGAAACCCATCTATAAGTAAATGTCATAAGTCATAGTTTTTTAAAGGAGTATCCGTCAAATCAGTAGATCAAAAACAACATTTAGATTGTATGGTGCAGATGGTTCTGCATACAACAAATTAGTGAAAATATTATGACCATAGTTCAAATTGTTTCATCCCACTTAGCGAAAACATCCCTTACTCAATAGTAGCAATATGTCCTTTATATCTTAGGGAAATCTTTTTAGTAGTTACTCTTGCAATATTTAGTGACTGATCATAGAATAGTATTGTCGAACATGAGTCATTGAAAAAGGGTCTTGGGGATCCAACACAACTAATCAAATCATACAATGATATGTTACTCATAGTATCATTAAGGGTAGATCAATAAATGGCACTCATCGTCACTGTAGCAGAGAAAATAAGCAGAAGCCTCATACTCCAAGGCATCACACTAGAAAACTGCCAAAACCAAGATGTAAATATCTAGCAACTAAAATCATGAAGCCTCCCAATGAAAGCAACACACATTATAGATGGAAATATTTTTTTAGTAAAGAGAATGGGCAATGCCAACTACATAGAATACGAATAATCTTTTTCATTTGTATTCTTATGCAACATTTCTGTTTGTGATTCAGGAAAACAAAATGATGGTTTCAACCATTTAATGATTTGGGGCTACTATTTTATCAAAATTGCATGAATATCAACTAAAAACACAAGTCCAAAGCCCATTGATGTCCACTCATTATGAAAACTTAAGACTTGGGTCATATGGAAAAATGGATAAGATTGATCACAAACATAAAATGAAGGAATACACCAGAGAAACCATTTCATTTAAGTCCCTATACAGTTTTTTATCTACATATCCATTGACTTGTTATGACACAGGTGGTGAATAAGGTCTAGAATCCAATCAAGTAGCAAGATAACCCAAATCATGCATGCCACCATATCCTCTAATATCCTTCCAGCTCTTCCTGAAGAACTGCTGATCCATTGACATGAATTGTTGCTCTTCATGATTATTAACACCCAACTGCAAAATCTAATGACTTTATAGCTCAACAATGTAGCTATACTAGACTCAAAATTAACATTTTTTGAGTTCAATGATAGATCCATCTCCTGCTTCTGAAAAACCTATGGACCAATTTCATCTTTGGGCCAAATGTATACAGCCAAATGCTGAAAACCACCAATCATCATACAAAGTATGGTCCTCTGTTTTTTCTGTCAAATATGGGAACCCAACTCAAGATCTGTGACAATTTCCCTGGGGGATCCATTAAAACTTATGTGGTTACTCTTGATTTCCCAAGCCGAGAAAAACAACAATGTTTCTCAGTATTCAGATCTCAATTCTCTTGTCAGATTTCAATCCAAAAGGTTTAATGGTTTTCATATGGGATCAAGTAATTTAGAACCTTGCAACATATATTGTCAAAAATAATTTCACCATGAAGCACAAGTTAGAAAAGAAGCCCCAAAACCTTTACTCTTATATAATTTCTGAAAAAAAACATGTAGCAATAGAGTCTATGGTAGTTTCAAGTAGCATAAATATCCTTGTATATGCACAATTCAGTCCTTTTATCGACTCATGGTCCTTTGTTAAAACAAGCTCACTGCTTGACATACTCAATATAGATTGTTAACAAAAACATCCAAACACATTTTACTATGATACCCCTATACTCAACTGTGTATCGACATATATAATGCATTAAAAAACCCTTCTCTTCCAATACCAATCCTGATGAGAGAAATTCCAACAATATACATATGAACTTGAACATTGAACCCCATCTATAAGTAAATGTCATAAGTCATAGTTTTTTAAAAGAGTATCCGTCAAATCAGTAGATCAAAAACAACATTTAGATTTTATGGTGCAGATGGTTCTGCATACAACAAATTAGTGAAAATATTATGACCATAGTTCAAATTGTTTCATCCCACTCAGCCAAAACATCCCTTACTCAATAGTAGAAATATGTCCTTTATATCTTAGGGAAATCTTTTTAGTAGTTACTCTTGCAATATTTAGTGACTGATCATAGAATAGTATTGTCGAACATGAGTCATTGAAAAAGGATCTTGGAGATCCAAATCACAACCAATCAAATAATACAATGATATGTTATCTATAGTATCATTAAGGGTAGATCAATAAAAGGCACTCAACGTCACTGTAGCAGAGAAAATAAGCAGAAGCCTCATACTCCAAGGCATCACACTAGAAAACTGCCAAAACCAAGATGTAAATATCTAGCAACTAAAATCATGAAGCCTCCCAATGAAAGCAACACACATTATAGATAGAAATATTTTTTTAGTAAAGAGAATGGGCAATGCCAACTACATAGAATAAGAATGTTTTTGCCAATGCTCTGGCCATATGATCAATTCTTACCTACAAAACAGTTTCAAGCATTTCATATAATATTATTAGTTTCCATTATTACAGGAAAACTCTGAAGAGCCCATTCCACAGTAATCTAGATGAAGCAACATGAACATATCATTGATGGTGACAACTTTATCATGTTGTACAAGTGCAGAAATACAAATATGCCAAGGGCTACTTGCAAAAAGCATTTGTAGGTAGGGATTGAGCTCTGTCTTCTACAGCTATAGAGAGCAGCTGAGGTGACTGCTAAGGGCCAACAAAAGGAAAGTATTCTAGTCGAAGTACCCTGCAGGTTGACTTTCTAAACAGCTTGCCTTGTGCAGTCACAGTTTTCACTAACTGGCATGCTACAAAATATACAGGGCTCATACAACAATGTGATCTTATTGTAGCTTCCAGAAGCACAATTTTCTCATGGATTTCCATGATGCAACTGTAGAGAGTAGCTAAGGGACTGCTAAGGACCTACAAAAGGAAAGTATTCTAGTCAAAGTATCTTGCAGGTTAACTTTATAAACAACTTTCCTTGTGCAATAACAGTTTCCACTAACTGGCATGCTACAAAATATATAGGGTTCATACAACAACAAGTGCCCTCTCATGCAAGCTCCAAGAGATGGGGAGTTAAGTCTCCACCAACACCCATTACTCCAGAGTCCATACTACTCTCTCATCGACATGTGAGCTTATGTTCAATACAATGGTTGAATTGGAAAATGTATGTGGGTTTATTTTTATGTCAATTCTGGAAGGACTCAATGCCATTGATTTCACCCCTATTCTCGACCTGCACAGCATTCTAACACTAGTAGCAAGCAAGGGTATTCTGCTCTAAGAATAATGTGGTGGAATTTTGTTAAATCCCAAGGCAACTCTTTGCAGTGCTAAGGTGAGGGGTAACCCAGTCTGGAACTTGTCTTTCTCTTCAGTAAAAATGGGCCACTATCATTGTA
Source organism: Pinus albicaulis (assembly GCA_034641835.2). Lineage (NCBI taxonomy): Eukaryota > Viridiplantae > Streptophyta > Pinopsida > Pinales > Pinaceae > Pinus > Pinus albicaulis. The sequence goes on along the minus strand of CM076582.1, from coordinate 1,434,024,386 downwards.
GGCATAAATGATGCAACTTGTATGAATTTTGGTTCAACAAGGGGTTAAGTGTTGTGAGCTTGAGGTTGTTCAAACCCAATGATGTGTGATGAATTTCACCATTTACTGCAATCAATAGCAAGAGGATTGTGACAGTACATTAGAAGCAAAAAATAGGGCAAAGGTCCATGTGCAATGGAAAATACACCCTGACTACAGAACCTTAAGGAAATGAAGGAGATCACCAACTTCATGCATATTGAAGCTAGAGTTTCAGATTGGTTCTCTAAAATCCCTAGTTAGTAGAATCTCGAGTCACCTCTACCTCCCATAGGAGATGGTTTCATCTCCTACCCCGTCAACTTCTAAATTGTTGAGGACTCCTCATTTTGCAACTTTCCCATGGCCAGGGATGAGGATTTGTGCATCTAACACTCCAAAACCAAAAGTGGAGGATCCTACAAGTGAAATCAACCCTGTGGAACAATTTGACATGTAAATGAACTCAACAAAAGCAACAATGGGGACTCAAGTGGGACTAAAACCTTAGAGCATTTCTAATATGTTTTGTATATCTATAGTATTTTGTCATTGTTTCAGTTTGCAAGGAAATATTCCTTCGAAGCCGACAGAGAATAGAATAGGGTGGGAAAGAATAGGGAATTTTGGATACAAGACTGTCTCAGGCTGCAGAAAAACACTAATATATATGTGTGTGTATTATACCATTGTCCAGTTTGGCTGCAGCTTTTTCTAGTTCAAAAGGACTGGATGAAGACAACGAGTATGCAAACTCTTCTTCCAATTTTTTAAAAGGCAGTTCATCTCTAAACTTAAATGCTTTACCCATAGTTTAGTACATTGTTGAACCTTTGCATATACTATAATGAAACAGAAGTTTTAACTTTCCTCTATATCAGGCTGAATATATCAAGCTATCAGCATGTCTTTGGACAAATGTATTACAAATCAAGAATCTCCTGCACTTAAATGTATGACTGGGGCATTTTTGTATTTTCATGTATTGTTAATGTAAATATCCTTTTTCATGTTAAAAAGATAAAAGACATAAATTTGCAAATCAAAAGCAGAGCACTTGAATCTCTTGAATAAAATTTTAACTGGACAGGTAGTAACTTCAGCAAAGCCACAGGTACATTTTTATGTCTATCTTCCACCAAGTCAGCTTCCTCTCAAGTCGACCTCAATCTCATCATGTTGACCTCCTCAACAATGTACAAGTTGGCCTATTGTTGGACGCTCAAACCACCATATATAGTAAAAGGTACTCAACCAATTTTGGTATCAATCTATCTGCAATTCAGATATAAGAAGGGAGTACAAGAGGGTAAAATGGAAGCTTTAGTTTTCTCAATAGAGAAACCAATACAACAACGAAGGAAAAAGGGATCCTTAAAAGATGTAAATTATATCCTTAATGCAATTACAAGGCCCAGGGTTTAGACTTACTTCATAAATACAAGTGAATGATGAAATTCCTGAAGAATCAAGATCACGATCAAAGTTGTCTTAAAGGCAAGAAGTTGACTCCAGAAGGAATTTTTGGTCTAAGTGGAAGAGTCCGGTTGTCTCATTGTGATTTGAAGGTACTAAAGGAAGTGAATTGGAATGTACTAAAGGAAAGGAAGAGTTCTTGACCGGATTTTCCAAGATATGGGGGTGTTCTCCTTGTGATTTTTTTATGGTTTGACATTTATTTTGATGAAAAATAATATAAAACGAGTAAAGGAAAAACTAATAAGCATACATAAATATTCACTCACTAGTAAATGTCAAGATATTAGAGAAATATAATGCCCTAGATTTTTCAACATAAGCACTACATAATCATTCAACTAAAAAACACAATGCATAAAATGTAGAGGAACTTGGTCATCAAAAAGCACATTCTTTCTTTCGTTTCCAATAAAGAATAACATTACAATCTCCCCGCGAAATTTACTTCAACAAATGATGCACGAAATTCCGCATCTTCTCGAGCTGCACAGCATTCTAACACTAGTAGCAAGCAAGGGTATTCTTCTCTAAGAATAATGTGGTGAAATTTTGTTAAATCCCAAGGCAACTCTTTGCAGTGCTAAGGTGAGGGGTAACCCAGTCTGGAACTTGTCTTTCTCTTCAGTAAAAATGGGCCACTATCATTGTAGGCATAAATGATGCAACTTGTATGAATTTTGAGAGGTTCAACAAGGGGTTAAGTGTTGTGAGCTTGAGGTTGTTCAAACCCAATGATGTGTGATGAATTTCACCATTTACTGCAATCAATAGCAAGAGGATTGTGACAATACATTAGAAGCCAAAAATAGGGCAAAGGTCCATGTGCAATGGAAAATACACCCTGACTACAGAACCTTAAGGAAATGAAGGAGATCACCAACTTCATGCAGATTGAAGCTAGAGTTTCAGATTGGTTCTCTAAAATCCCTAGTTAGTAGAATCTCGAGTCACCTCTACCTCCCATAGGAGATGGTTTCAACTTTCATCTCCTACCCCGTCAACTTCTAAATTGTTGAGGACTCCTCATTTTGCAACTTTCCCATGGCCAGGGATGAGGATTTGTGCATCTAACACTCCAAAACCAAAAGTGGAGGATCCTACAAGTGAAATCAACCCTGTGGAACAATTTGACATGTAAATGCACTCAACAAAAGCAACAATGGGGACTCAAGTGGGACTAAAACCTTAGAGCATTTCTAATCTGTTTTGTATATCTATAGTATTTTGTCATTGTTTCAGTTTGCAAGGAAATATTCCTTTGAAGCCGACAGAGAATAGAATAGGGTGGGCAAGAATAGGGAATTTTGGATACAAGACTGTCTCAGGCTGCAGAAAAACACTAATATATATGTGTGTGTATTATACCATTGTCCAATTTGGCTGCAACTTTTTCTAGTTCAAAAGGACTGGATGAAGACAACGAGTATGCAAACTCTTCTTCCAATTTTTTAAAAGGCAGTTCATCTCTAAACTTAAATGCTTTACCCATCGTTTAGTACATTGTTGAACCTTTGCATATACTATAATGAAACAGAAGGTTTAACTTTCCTCTATATCAGGCTGAATATATCAAGCTATCAGCATGTCTTTGGACAAATGTATTACAAATCAAGAATCTCCTGCACTTAAATGTATGATTGGGGCATTTTTGTATTTTCATGTATTGTTAATGTAAATATCCTTGTTCATGTTAAAAAGATAAAAGACATAAATTTGCAAATCAAAAGCAGAGCACTTGAATCTCTTGAATAAAATTTTAACTGGACAGGTGGTAACTTCAGCAAAGCCACAGGTACATTTTTATGTCTATCTTCCACCAAGTCAGCTTCCTCTCAAGTCGACCTCAATCTCAATGCCGACCTCCTCAACAATGTGTACAAGTTGGCCTATTGTTGGACGCTTCTCAAACCACCATATATAGTAAAAGGTACTCAACCAATTTTGTATCAATCTATCCTCGCAATTCGTATATAAGAAGGGAGTACAAGAGGGTAAAATGAAGCTTTAGTTTTCAATAGGAGAACCTATACAACAACGAAGGAAAAAGGGATCCTTAAAAAGATGTAAATTATATCCTTAATGCAATTACAAGGCCTGTGGTTTAGACTTACTTCACAAATACAAGTGAATGATGAAATTTCGAAGAATCAAGATCACGATCAAAGTTGTCTTAAAGGAAAGAAGTTGACTTGGTGGAAGGAATTTTTGGTCTAAGTGTGAAGAGTCCTGGTTGTCTCATTGTGATTTGAATGTACTAAAGGAAGTGAATTGAATGTACTAAAGGAAGAGTTCTTGACTGGATTTTCCAGTATATGGGGGTGTTCCCTCCTTGTGATTTTTATGGTTTGACATTTATTTTGATGAAAAATAATATAAACGAGTAAAGGAAAAACTAATAAGCATACATAAATATTCACTCACTAGTAAATGTCAAGATATTAGAGAAATATAATGCCCTAGATTTCTCAACATAAGCACGACACAATCATTCAACTAAAAACACAATGCCATAAAAGGGGGGGGGAACTTGGTCATCGAAATAGCACATTCTTTCTTAGTTTCCACAGCCAAGGAAATTACGTCTCATGAAATTACTTCAACAAATGATGCCACGAGAATTCGGATCTTCTTGACTTGCCTGACATTCTAACACTAGTAGCAAGCAAGGGTATTCTACTCTAAGAATAATGTGGTGGAATTTTGTTAAATCCCAAGGCAACTCTTTGCGGTGCTAAGGTGAGGGGTAACCCAGTCTGGAACTTGTCTTTCTCTTCAGTAAAAATAGGCCACTATCATTGTAGGCATAAATGATGCAACTTGTATGAATTTTGAGAGGTTCAACAAGGGGTTAAGTGTTGTGAGCTTGAGGTTGTTCAAACCCAATGATGTGTGATGAATTTCACCATTTACTGCAATCAATAGCAAGAGGATTGTGACAGTTGATTAGAAGCCAAAAATAGGGCAAAGGTCCATGTGCAATGGAAAATACACCCTGACTACAGAACCTTAAGGAAATGAAGGAGATCACCAACTTCATGCAGATTGAAGCTAGAGTTTCAGATTGGTTCTCTAAAATCCCTAGTTAGTAGAATCTCAAGTCACCTCTACCTCCCATAGGATATGGTTTCATCTCCTACCCCGTCAACTTCTAAATTGTTGAGGACTCCTCATTTTGGCTTTCTGGCAGGGGATGAGGGATTGCATCTAAACTCCTAAACCAAAAGTGGAGGATCCTACAAAGTGAAATCAACCACGTGGAACAATTTGACATGTAATGCACTCAACAAAAGCAACAATGGGGACTCCGTCGCAGTTCTAAAACATGAGCATTTCTAATCTGTTTTGTGTATCTATAGTATTTTGTCATTGTTTCAGTTTGCAAGGAAATATTCCTTCGAAGCCGACAGAGAATAGAATAGGGTGGGCAAGAATAGGTAATTTTGGATACGAGACTGTCTCAGGCTACAGAAAAACACTAATATATATGTGTGTGTATTATACCATTGTCCAGTTTGGCTGCAGCTTTTTCTAGTTCAAAATGACTGGATGAAGACAATGAGTATGCAAACTCTTCTTCCAATTTTTTAAAAGGAAGTTCATCTCTAAACTTAAATGCTTTACCCATCGTTAGTACATTGTTGAACCTTTGCATATACTATAATGAAACAGAAGGTTTAACCTGCTTATCGAAATTTAGATATATCAGCTATAGGCAACCTCTTTGGACAAATGTATTACAAATCGGGAATCTCCTGTGCACTTAAATGTATGGTAAGGCATTTTTATTTTCATATTGTTAATGTAAATATCCTTGTTCATGTTAAAAAGATAAAAGACATAAATTTGCAAATCAAAAGCAGAGCACTTGAATCTCTTGAATAAAATTTTAACTGGACAGGTAGTAACTTCAGCAAAGCCACATGTACATTTTTATGTCTATCTTCCACCAAGTCAGATTCCTCTCAAGTCGACCTCAATCTCATCATGTTGACCTCCTCAACAATGTACAAGTTGGCCTATTGTTGGACGCTCAAACCACCATATATAGTAAAAGGTACTCAACCAATTTTGGTATCAATCTATCTGCAATTCAGATATAAGAAGGGAGTACAAGAGGGTAAAATGGAAGCTTTAGTTTTCTCAATAGAGAAACCAATACAACAACGAAGGAAAAAGGGATCCTTAAAAGATGTAAATTATATCCTTAATGCAATTACAAGGCCCAGGGTTTAGACTTACTTCATAAATACAAGTGAATGATGAAATTCCTGAAGAATCAAGATCACGATCAGGTTGTCTTAAAGGAAAGAAGTTGACTTGGTGGAAGGAATTTTTGGTCTAAGTGTGAAGAGTCCTGGTTGTCTCATTGTGATTTGAATGTACTAAAGGAAGTGAATTGAATGTAATAAAGGAAGAGTTCTTGATTGGATTTTCCAGTATATGGGGGTGTTCCCTCCTTGTGATTTTTATGGTTTGACATTTATTTTGATGAAAAATAATATGAACGAGTAAAGGAAAAACTAATAAGCATACATAAATATTCACTCACTAGTAAATGTCAAGATATTAGAGAAATATAATGCCCTAGATTTCTCGACATAAGCACCCTACCTGATCATTCGACTAAAAACCTGATGCATAAAATGTGAGAGAACTTGGTCATCAAAAAGCACATTCTTTCTTCGTTTCTGACAATAACATTACCAATCACGAAATTTAATTCAACAAATGATGCACGAAATTCCAGATCTATGACTGGGTAATAAATGAAGAAGATTTCATCCTCAATGGCAATACCCCGAATCTCTTCCGGATAAATACAGCCCTAAGAGATGGCTCTCTTCCAGCAGCAAACCCAAACTCGCCGACTCTCTTCCGGATAAATACAGCCCAAGAGATGGCTTTCTTCCTGCAGCAAACCCAAACTTAGCTCAACATGTGACTTTGCTAGGTTGATACTTAAAGCAAGCTGCAAAATTGGATTCCTTCTACACACATTGAAGAGCACTGACAGTAGGAGGAATCCCAAGGGGCTACTAAACGAAATAGCTCAACATGTGACTTTACTAGGTTGATACTTAAAGCCAGCTGCAATATTGGATTCCTTCTCCACACATTGAAGAGCGCTGAAAGTAAGAAGAATTCCAAAGGGCTACTAAACGAAATTTCTTCCGGGCAGTGAAGGGAGTGACATGGTTAAGTTGACTAGAAGGTTTTCTGGAGATTTATGTGGAAATAGTGTGCTTGAGCTTGAGAGCAATTGGGTGCAATGCAAGACTCAACAAAAGCAAACCCTAGAGCCTGCAAATTTGCCAAATCTCAAAATGCAAACATTTGGAAATTTGGAGTGTTGAAAAATTAGTCAAACTGCAAGAGGTTTTGCTGCTAAATCCATTAGGCATCAACCTTTGCCCTGTTGATACAAGCAACAATGAGTTTAGTACCCTTAAATCATCAATAGTATAAACCCTTGAAAAAAGGAAATCCCTGATAACGAACAAGCTTAGTATAGTTAAAAACAAGATATTTGAATTCATGGAAAAAGATATTAACAGAATACCAGCAATAAATCAACTGAAACTAATGACTGTCTCACAGCATAAGACACCATAGGTCAAATTGAGATGTGGAAAATTATGATGTAGACCTCGTGATTGGAAAATCCTCCATTGTACAGTAGGGAGAACTTTCAAGCAGAGAGGCACCAGACTTTGCTTTTTGCACAAATAAAAGCTATTGACCCATTGCACAGAGGCAGGATTCACAGCAGAACTATGTGCATATTGGGGGCGAACGTCGTTGCAAAAACCCTGGAAAACAGTAAATCGGGGGCGAATACAATCCAAACCCCTGCAGACTAGTAAATGCGGAGGCGAATCCAATTTTTCAGTTTTTATCCGCCTTTATTTTTTTTGGCTAAAGTATAATAAATAATTATTTTTAAAATAATTTTGGGGCTAATTATGTAAAACTATACAAAATAGGTTTTATATAAGAAATTCGCCCCTCTAAAATCTAAAATCCCTTAAATTTCGCCTTTGGGCTAAAATTCGCCCCTAAAAGCATCACAGTATTAGGCAGCTCAACGACCACAGAGGACAGTTGTGCATTAGGCCAGCTCAACCTCCTGCAGTACAGTCAATCTTGGATATTCATCAAATCAAACATCAGATGGGAAAGGACACAACATCGCACTCCTAAGCTAGTCACACAACAAACCTATTTCTATCTTATTTTCACTTATTTTAATGAGATTTGTTTAAACCCCCTCAATACTTTGTGTATTTTATATTTTTATATTTTTAGTGTTTACTATATAAACCCTTTCATGTCTACAAAGAGAGGGTCATGAAATTTTGTAAAGAAGTCTTTTGGAAGTTGCACTTTTGTACTCTTGAAATCATCTTAATAGAAAGACTGGACCAAAGATTATTTCTTCCATGAGCAGAGTTAAGATATACATGGTACTTCTATCTTTATATTTTTGTTTTGTTTTATGTAATTGATAGTGATACTTATTTGATATTGTTTTGTTATATGTATATTTTTAATACAATTGAGAATTAATTCACTATTAAACATGCAAAGATTGTCATATTTTATTATATACACAAGACATGCAACTATTTAATGCGATATGATCTTAATCAATTAATTTGATTAACTATTTAATGAAATTAATTAACTTTAATCGTTTTTCACTTTTGTAAGTATTTGACAATATTCATTCTCATATACTTAAGATAATATTTCAAGATCACATATTATGAAGCTTAATTAATCCCGGGATATAGATAGGTATATATACTTTGTTAACTCGTTATCACTCCCATTATCAAGTTACATTTAGTTATAAATACCCACATTCGTTCAATTATACTTTATTAGGAAACTAGTCCCATCATCCCTAGTCAAAACCACTATTCCAAATGAAAAAGGAACATTTTTTAAGTTCCCAACAGGGTGGTTATCCCTCGATATTGTTGCAGTGATTTTCTAGGCATCAACGCACGCGAATTATCCAGCATGTGATCCCGATCAAATAAGGGGCCAAGCCATTTCAAAAAAAGTTATGAAAGGTGCATCCAATGCTTGAGCCTCTCATTAAAAAGGAGTTAAGGAAGTTTTTGGATGATCGAATCATATATAAAGTGAAAAATTCTACCTGGGTATCAAAATTGGTCTTTGTAAGGAAGAAGTTCGAGGAAATTCTTTTATGTGTGTATTTCCATAATCTGAACCACGTCTTGGACAAGGATAGCTACTATGTGCTATCTATGGAACAGATACTACAAATATTATTGGGGTTAGAGATGTTTTCTTTATTGGATGGGTATTCGAGATATAACTAGGTTCTAGTCTCAAAGCCTGACAAACTCAAAACAACATTTCGCACAAATTGGGGCATGTTCGCGTTTAAAATAATTCCATTTGGGTTGATTAACATTAGTGCAACATTTCAACGCACCATGGACATCACATTATGTGGATTGATTGGATAAAGCGTGGTGATATACCTTGAATATGTCATGATGTTTTATAAGAAGAGGTACGACCACATATGCCATTTGAGGAAAAATTTCGAGCGATGTCATAAGTACGGGATATCCCTTAATTCCAAAAATAGTATTTTCGCAATGTCTAAGGGTAATCTCTTGGACCACATCATTGCTAAAATGGGATTAAATTAGACCCGGATAGGGTCAAATAAATTACGCAAATTCCCTTCCTAGTAAACAAGAAATCTATGCAGTCCTTTCTGGGGAAAATCAAATTCCTTTGTAATCTCATCTCAAATTATGCTCATATTCTAAATCCAATACAGGAGATGGTAAAGCAAGATGCAGTCTACATACGAGATAAAATGGAAAAGTACGTGTTTTCCCGTATCAAGAAAGCTATCGCAGAAGCACCTACTCTAGACAACCCATATTTTAGTAAATATTTTTTTCTCTACACTTTTTCTTATGATACTTCTCTCGACATTGTGCTTACACAAAAGGATGATCAAAACAACAATCAAGCAATATATTTCATGGGCACCAGTCTTCAAGGATATCCCTCCATTTATAAGAAAGCTTGTGTAGTCTATAAGGCGGTGAATCACTTCTGTTCCTATCTCTTGAAAAACCATTGTATTATATTTGTTCCACACCTAACAGTTAGATCATTGTTTTTTCAAAAAGAGATGGGTGAGAGAAGAGAAAACTGGATGACTAGTTTACAGGAGTACGACTTAGAGTTCAAACTAGTTCACATAATCAAGGGGCACAGTGTTGGGTATGTGTTATATTATTTCCACGATTAGTCACACGTGCAGGGGGGTCACAAGGGGGGTGATTATACACCCTGTATGTTGCGTTGAGTGCAGCAGGGGGGTCACGGCCCCCTATTCGGGGTTTGGGGCAGTGCCCTAGGAAAAAAAATTTGCACCCTATTTTTCGATGGGTGAAACCGCCCATTGTTTTGTGCATGGGTTTGCACATGGTTTTGGAGCATGATGGTTTTTGGCCCCTGGTATTTTGTAGATCCGGTAAAGGGAACTACATTTATGTTCTAATCCATGGTTAATGGATTCGGGTTTATGAATTATATATGTGTTGTAACACTAAAAGGAATATAATGAAAAATCAAGACGGTAGTCTCGATTTGGGATCCATGGGAAAATATGTGTATATTTGTTTTATGTTTTATTCTCTCGCTATTTTTTTATTTTTTGTTTTTAAGATTATTTTGCAGATAATTTCTGTACAAGGTTAAAACCTACACATAATCGATGTCAACTAGCAGCAGAAGTAGTGGATGTAAAGGAAGAAGAAGAGCCCTCTATTTGGGAGCAGGAAATTGCAATGCATAATGTAGAGTGAATGCCTCCCACTATTATTGCAGACTCTTAGTACGTAGATGTGTGTCAATACCTTGAGCACAACACTGTGCCTTCCCATTTATGTGCATGGCATAAGAGGGCACTCAGGCTCAAAGCATTATCTTACCATTTGGTGCATGGGGTTCTTTTCATAAAGCATAATAATGTAGTATTTATCAGGTGCTTGGAAGCATATGATACATACAAGGTATTGTGTGATCTCCACGATGGATCAATAGGGGGACATTTGTGGGAAACACGATTGTGCATAAAATCATGATGGTCAGTTATATTGGCCTACATTATTCAAAGATTCTCATGTTTACACCCACAAATGTTTGGTCTGTCAAAGGTGTGTCGGTCGAAACAAGAAATCAGGTGCCCCATTGTATCCCATCGTAGTGGAAGAACCCTTTCAACAATGGGGCTTGAATTTTATTGGAGAAATCTTTCTGCATTCATCAAAGCAGCATAGTTATGTTTTCACTGCCACAAACTACTTTATGCAGTGGAAAAAATCAGTTCCGCTTAAACAAGTGAATGATTAGGAATTCCTTAACTTCCTTCAGCAGAATATCATTTCCAGGTTTGACATTCCTACTTCACTTGTTTTCGATAATGAAACATACTTTTCATTGTTAAGACTCTATGATTTTGCATTAGAAAATGTAATTGTATTCAAACATTCAACTAATTATTGTCCACGGGGGAATGGTCTTGTTGAATCCACAAATAAGAACCTCATATGTATCATCAAAAATACCATATTCTTTTAACAGAGGAACTGGCACACTGCATTGGTAAATGCTTTATGGGCTAACTAAGTCACACCAAATCCCTCTCTGAACACCTCCCCTTACTTCCTATTATATGGAAAAGAAGCCATCCTCCATCATTGTTATAGTCCATTTTTGTCACATCCAATCAAGTGAGCCTCTTAATGGTATCAATCAACATCCTATTCCCCTTTTCATCATCTTGCACAAAACCATAAGCATGTACCTTTCATCCCTTAGATTTTCAACCCTAAACTTCCCTATCTGAGCCAGTTTTAGAACCAACGCTCCCTGCAAGCCTACTGGGGTGCGATCACCTACAGATTGCTCCACTGTGGCCATATTTTTTCACCAGCAGGTTGCTCTCCTTTGCACCTATGTTGGTTCTATAATTCTAGGAGAATGGTTGAGTTTCCGAAAAATTCACCTTCTAGGATTTTCCAGAATTTTTTTCAACTACTTACCTAGGATTGACATTCAAATCCTGTCTTACCCTAGTTTGGATTTTTCACCACTTATCCTTTGATCTTATCCCTCCATCAAAGGTGGATCTAAAACCTTAGAATGGTAATTGGATAAGAACTGCCAACTTACCCCACTCTTCTATATATTTACCCTCTCATTTGCAAGAGTTAATGGTTGGCTTCGGAGAGTGATTCTGCCCTTATGTTGCTGCATTAAGTAGTTATCATCTCATACATAGGGTGACTAGAGGTGCATATTGTGACAAGAAAAGGAAGATTTAACAACTTGGAGGAGCTCTTCTACAAGATCAACTGCCACTTATGGTTGTAATCTCCTTCCATTTATACTAATGCAAATAATTCTTTGTTTTCCTATATGTTACATCGCTATTTCACTTATTTCAATACCATGTTGATCTAATGAATAGAGTATTTAGATTATACTACATACATCTCATAGTTTCTTGGATTTTGTTATCTGACTGTTCAGGTTCTAATTTTTCAAATCGGAGCTGGAATTGGAGCTTCCAAACTAAAGAAGGAGTGAAGTGAGTGACAGGTTCCAGGTAGCCCTCATTCTATCATCTATTTACTTTAAGGAAAAGCATTTAGTTCATTGTCTCTCTGTTGTTCTAGGTTACCCACTAAACCTAGGGGAGATACCTTTGTCCACAATCCATGTATAGAAAATTGGCGACCGTACTATGGAATAGATTATTCCCTTGGTGGTTTTCTTTGTCCTGTGTTTTATTACCTCCTTGAAAAACCTTTTTTGCATCACCCAACCAAGAATAGACATAGGAAGTGGCTTCATTCAACCTTTTTGCAATTTTTGTGTTGGAAACCTCTTTCCTGTTGAGATTTTGGGTAGCATCAGATGTGCTCTAGCTCTGAAACTTTATGGAGGGGCTAGAACACATGAAATCTCCAAGTCACAAAAATTGTTTGGAGAAATTCCACCCGGTGTAAAATTTATTCAATTAATTAAATTTTTTAATGGGGACCCTAAGTCTAACTTAGGTAAATTAAAAAATTAAAGTGAATTAATTTACAGATGTGGGTGAGAATTTTCTAAGTGGCCTGGATCAATATTTTTCTAATCTTAGCCATTGTGTAATGTTCCAAAATTTTCATGCAAAAAATTGGAACATTAATTTTTTCTAATTTCACATAGGTGGCGAATAAATGGGTAAGGAGACCCATGAATAATGAAAATCACACTAAAATCCCTCATATTATGAGAAGGGATCATTTTGTATTTGATTTCACACCTCCATGTGTGAAAGAGAGCTATTTTGCAAAGTGGCTAGGTCAAGTTGACCAAAGTCAAACTGCGCAGGCTATGAGGTGGAAAGCACAATGTGGCACAACGCAATAGAGAAGGAGGGAAGATTCCTTGAGAATGAAAACCCTAATGAAGTGGGGCCCATGGAGAGGGAGCTCACAATTGTATAAGAGGAGCGCAAGACAACCATTTTTTCTCATGAATGGATTATTGATTTCGTTGTCTTGAGAGAAAAGGAGCATACTCCTGTTGTTCAGCAGAGTTGTTGGAGGAATTCCTGCTTAGGATTCCTTCCTCCTCATGAGAGGCCTCTTGAGGAATTGATCTTCAGATTTCTCCACATCTTGGCTCAAGTCCAAAGCATTCTCTTCCATCACATTTTTATTCTTGCAGCAAGAAGACATTGTGTTGTTGGGGTTGCAGTGGAGGCTTCCACCACATCACTCCGGGGCTTGATTTGTAGAGAGAGGAGTCTCCATTTAGTAGAGATATCATTGAGGAGTGTTATAGAGCTCATTTGCAGATTTTGGTAGCAGGCCAAGCTTTCTCCCATCTTCATCAGCGCAGTCCCTTCATAGACTGTGTTATTTCAGAGTTAGTCTGTAGTGGGGGTTTGCACCATCACTTTGGAGGGAGATATTTCCAGTGTCGGGATCAGCCTTGCACTATAGAAATCCTTTGGAGGAGATTGATTCAGATTATAGAGAAAATTTTACCATCTCCTTCTATTTTGATTATGAGTTGCTACAGCGACCCAGCAACTTCAGCATTTTGGTACTTTTCCATTCTATGTATCTAGTGTAGCCAATCCTCTTGAGGATTGTTGTATCATCATTGTATTATTGTTTTTAGGGGTTGAGAGCACACTCCCCCTCATTTCTTGAGCTATATTGCAATATCATCATATTTCATATTTGTATGCAGCAGTGTCTCCATAAGACTGCGCAGTCATAGCTAGGGCAGTTTATGCAGCAGTGTATTTCATGATTTCATGTACTTGTTCTTTGAGGTTGATCATTCCCTCTCTTGAGTGCTCTTTCCCTCAATATATTGTACACTTATTTGCTGCCATGAGCTAATATAATGGCTATGAGTTCTTCTATCATTTTCTGAGATTGTAGCAAGTTGCTCTTCATGTATTTGTTTACATATTGTTGTATCTCAATCCCTGGAGAAAGATCTTCCCGAGGAAGAAATATTTTCATAGCTATATGCAGAGTCTGAAAAGGGCCAAATAGCCTCCAGTTCTCATCCTCTCTTTAGAGGTGAAATAACTGGTAAAAGCCCTCTCATTCCATCTCTGACATAGCCTTGTTCATATTTCCAACAAAGGAGTTCTTCAGCGGTGAAAAAGCTGTTGATTTCCATTTCGGAACATTACAATGGTATCAGAGCATCTTTCTTGGCTCAGCCTGTGGCCTTGAAGCCCAAGAAAGAGGAAATCAAGATGATGAAGAGGATGAGCTTGTTCTCATCAGTTTTTAGAGCAAAGAAGAACCTCTCCAAGGAGGAGAAGCAAGAAGAAGAGGAAGAACCCTGCACTTCCTATTCTCATCAAGGAAACCAAGAAATAAGCAGGAAAAAGGCTCCATATTTTGGAGAAGAAAATAAAAGGGTTGAATCAAGGGCCAGCTTTGCCATGAGAAGAAAATAAGAAGAAGGCATATCGGAGAAGGGAACTCTTAGTGGTTTCTTACATGAGTATGAATCTCAAACTCAGAAGTTTAGAGATCACATCTCTTTCTCGGAGTTTTGCAAGATCATGGTGGGGAGGAGCAAGCAGCATGATGAGGATAGATTTCTTCTATTTGTCTTTGATGGTTCCTCTACTTTTTCAGCCATGGCTTGGATTGAAGAGCTAGACACCTTTTTGCAGCAGCATCAGATTCCTGAAGATGAAGCCATCAGAGTAGCAGCGCTGCACTTGGGAGGTAAAGTCTATGCATGGTGGTTATTTGAGTCTTTTGCTTTGAAAAATGCAAATACTTCTTCCTATGCAATGTTCATTAGAGCTTTGATGGAAAATTTTGGTGGGAAGAAATCTGAAACACATGTGGAGGAAACAAACATTCCTAGAAAAACAAAACCCTTGCATGTGATGGAGGAATTCATGGGCTCAAGATCACTTCAGAAACCCTTAAAGGAGGTTGATATCTTGCATGGTGCTTTATTGGAGGCGAGACCTTCATCTTGCATTTTGGCACAAGGATTCATGGAGGTCTCTCTTTCAAGAGAGGATTTCATTTTGGAGGAGTTGCCCACACATGTTGATGAGGAGAAGGGAAATAGCAATGTCAATCATATAACTGATCTAGTACCTCATGCAGAGGAAGGAGGAGCACATGCTCCAACAAGAGGGATTCTTGCATCATTGTAGGAAGGTCCCCAGGATCTCATACATGGAGGTCCAAGCACAATCAGTGAGCAGCATGATTGTACCATTTTTTAGTTGGAAGAAAGAGGAGGAGAGGAAGAGCAGCATCATGTGATAAGAGGCACGCACCCTTCTCAATTCCAGAAAGTTAAGGCAAAGAGGAGAAAGGTTGTACTGCGTAGGGAGAGCAAAGGCAAGGTTTCCCAACCATATGTACAGTCCACTCTTGGCATTGATGTCTCACTGCATAGGGGCATCCCACCAGGGAGAAAACCAGATCTATTATTGATGATAGGCATCATATTGGGGGATTCATCACTCTTGGATTCTGGAGAGGTGAATATTTTGGAGGAAAACTTTGGCATGAGGGATGTCAAATTAATAGACAACAGCAGGAGGAGAGCTACACATGCCAGATCACCAGTGTTGTCTCTTAGGAGGATTGATCCTTACTGGAGATATTCACTCTTAGTGGGGTACTCCAAGGATCTTGGTGCTTGCATTATATTTGATGACCCAGAGAGAGATGATGGATATATGGTAGAGGATATGGTCATCTACTCACATGGTAGAGTCTTCTTGACTAGAGTCTCTAGTCTCAAGGAGAAGATGCTACTTGCAGCACAGGGGAACTTCTTTTCCATGCATCTTGATGCACATATTTCATTGGCAGAGGAGTTCATTTGGGAGGGCATCCAGTAGGATATATATCAGCATATGGAGAGATGCATAGCCCAGATGATGATGATGAGGATGTCACAACCACCTTCCTACTCATTGGGAGTAAGGGAGCACTTTCAGTCGAGCCATTTCAGCTCAATGTCCATAGTACCCAGTAGAGGAGGTATACATCTGTATTATTATTTGCCTTCCTTTACTTTATATGATCAGCATGTGGTATTGAGGAGGATCATCCTTTCTCATGTTTTATATGTTGATGTACTTGGAGCCATTTTCAGCATTGAGATTGGATATCTCATGGGTGGACTTTGGGGGAAGCCACATGATTCTTGGTGGGCACTATTGACACCATATTTTATGTTCATGGTTTCATCTTATGAGATGATTGTGGCAACAAAAAATTGGCTGAGAAATAACTTGTTGATTTTTGTTTTGATGTAGGCAGTGAGTGCACTACGCAGGTTCCATAAGTGGAACTATGATCCACTTTCCGGTTGTCATATGACAACTTGTTCCTATTTGTTCTTGCTTCCATGTGTTGCTGAGTTTTCTTTTTACATGTGGAGCTTTGTCTGGAAAGTGAGATATGAGTTGGAGATGCCCATTGGGAGTATGATTCTCCCTACTTTGCATGGTGTATGTTTTCGGGGAAACAATGGGCAGCCCATGATTGCCAAGCTTCACCTCTTTCCTTCATGTGGGAGGAGCTATTTCGAGAGTCTGACTTTTTGGAGGAGGCATTTCATGGTTTATATGTTTGATGGGGTGTCTTGGGTCTCTCATGAAGACCATTATATTTCAGCCATATATCAGCAGCAGTCCCATATGTATCATGATGAGGGAGGAACTCATTGGGTGGATGTGCCCTTTGGGAGGAGGAACCTCCATTGTTTTTGCAGCTCATGCTCCAAGGGGAGTATGGGAGATGATATGGTCACCAAGTTCAGCCATTTGTTTTTCCATGAGGTGAACCATATGACTGTTTGGATTCCATATGATTATGAATTAAAACTCATCACATATGAGGTGATTTGGGCCAACTTTATTTGCAGCGTTGGAGGAGAGGTCCTTGGGGATCTAGACTTCATCTTGCCTCTTCAAGGCAACATTATTGCAGCCCGAGTTCAGCTTGCACTCCGCATTTATCATGAGTGGAGAAGAGGACAACGTGGGGTAGGCCATGAAGCTTACCATGTTCATAATTTCAACCCACCTATTCTACATGAGCACAAGGTGGAGGATTATTTTCAGGAGTTGCCTAGTTGGAAGGTGACTCATTTTGCTTGGTTGATAGCTTGGGGATGGAGGATCCACATGAGGGAGACGTTCCTAAAACACATCATAGACTCCATGCCTTGAGAGAAGGCCTTCCAGTTCTATCCTTGCAGTTGCTTGGGGACAAGCAACATTTGGGAGGGGAGGACTGTAATGTTCCAAACTTTCCATGCAGGAAATTCGAACATTAATTTTTTCTAATTTCACATAGGTGGAGAATAAATGGGTAAGGAGACCCATGAATAATGAAAATCACACTAAAATCCCTCATATTATGAGAAGGGATCATTTTTTATTTGATTTCACACCTCCATGTGTGAAAGGGAGCTATTTTGCAAAGTGGCTAGGTCAAGTTGACCAAAGTCAAACTGCGCAGGCTGTGAGGTGGAAAGCACAATGTGGCACAATGCAATAGAGAATGAGGGAAGATTACTTGAGAATGAAAACCCTAATAAAGTGGGGCCCATGGAGAGGGAGCTCACAATTGTATAAGAGGAGGGCAAGACAACCATTTTTTCTCATGAATGGATTATTGATTTCGTTGTCTTGAGAGACAAGGAGCATACTCCTGCTGTTTAGCAGAGTTGCTGGAGGAATTCCTGCTTAGGTCATGAGAGGCCTCTTAAGGAATTGATCTTCAGCTTTCTCCACGTCTTGGCTCAAGGCCAAAGCATTCTCTTCCATCACAGTGTTATTCTTGTAGCAAGAAGATATTGTGTTGTTGGGGTTACAGTGGAGGCTTCCACCACATCACTTCGGGGCTTGATTTGTAGAGAGAGTCTCCATTTAGTGGAGATATCATTGAGGAGTGTTATTAAGCTCATTTGCAGATTTTGGCAGCAGGCCAAGCTTTCTCCCATCTTCATTAGCGCAGTCCCTTCCATAGACTGCGTTATTTCAGAGTTAGTCTGTAGTGGGGGTTTGCACCATCACTTTGGAGGGAGAGATTTCCAGTGTCGGGATCAGCCTTGCACTCCGGAAATCCTTTGGAGGAGATTGATTCAGATTATAGAGTAGATTCTACCATCTCCTTCTATTTTGATTATGAGTTGCTGCAGCTACCCAGCAAATCCGATATTTTGGTACTTTTCCATTCTATGTATCTAGTGTAGCCAATCTTCTTGAGGATTGTTGTATCATCATTGTATTATTGCTTTTAGGGGTTGAGAGCACACTCCCGCTCATTTCTTGAGTTATATTTCAATATCATCATATTTCATATTTGTATGCAGCAGTGTCTCCATAATATTGTGCAGTCATAGCTAGGGCAGTTTATGCAGCAGTGCATTTCATGCTTTCATGTACTTGTTCTTTGAGGTTGATCATTCCCTCTCTTGAGTGATCTTTCCCTCAAGATATTGTACACTTATTTGCTTCCATGAGCTAATATAATGGCTATGAGTTCTTCTGTAATTTTCTGAGATTGTAGCAAGTTTCTCTTCATGTATTTGTTTACATATTGTTGTAGCTCAATCCCTTGAGCAAGATCTTCTCGAGGAAGAAATATTTGCATAGCTATATGCAGAGTCTGAAAAGGGCCAGATAGCCTCCAGTTCGCATCCTCTCTTTAGAGGTGAAATAATTGGTAAAATCCCTCTCATTCCATCTCTGACATAGCCTTGTTCATATTTCCGACAAAGGAGTTCTTCAGCGGTGAAAAAGCTTCTGATTTCCATTTCAGAACATTACACGTTGATTAGATATTAGATCACAGATGATGATTTATCAATGACAAAATTATTAAAGGAAGGCTTGGGGTCAGTTAGAAAACACACATGTTCCAGTGAGCTTGCATTGTTGGTGAGGGGAAAATCGACGAGGGATTACACTAATCTGAGACCAAGAATACATACATCATAGAGGCAGATCCATACCAGGCAACACAAAGGCTAGCAGGAGGGACGCAGCCCAGCCAAGCTGACGCAGAGCCTTTTGGGTGATGCAAAGGTAGCGTTGAGGCCTTTAGAGTGATGCAGGGGAAGCTTGTGCTGCGCAGAGGCTACGTTAAGCAGGAGAAGCTGACATAGAGGCTGGAGGAGCTGCGTTGGGGTTCCAGTGGGCCAGAAAGGGCTCATATTCAGTAATTCCTGAAGGGCTTGAATCAACCATATTTTCTATCTTCAAGTGATAAGGTACATCTATCGTGAAATTTTAAGTTGGGAAAACCACTACTGGTGCCCTTGATGTATTCAGATTTCGCTTAATAATAAAAACCCTCTAAGAGCAGTTGCACCAGTTTTCCTGCATTGGGTTTTTCTAGGGACATTTGTCCAAATAATCATGTATGTACTTTGTCATATGTGCGCTATGTTTCATTAAATGATCTGTATATGTGTACGCTGCAAATTGTATTTAATTTTATTTTTTTCTAAATATTTCAGTAAAATAACTTGTGAATAATAAAACAAGTAGGAGAAGAAAATCAGTATAATACAGTAGGGTTTCTGTATTCAGAAATTTTCACATGGTATCAGAGTGATTGTAGATCAAGCTGAAGCCATCAACAAGAGGATGAAGAATTTTTTCTACAGGAGGGCAGTTGAAGCTCACAAATCCAGGAAGAGGCATCACAACACCAGAGTGATAGCACAAACCCAGTAGAAGGATAACACAAAACCTGTCTTCTCATGCAGAGATGATGCAAACCCTACTGGGCACTGTAGAGCCTATCAGGCTCACGTTGAGTTGATGCGGGCCCTAGAGGGTGACGCAGTCCAAGTTGGAGTGGCATTGTGCCAGTTTTCGAGGCTCGAAGTGAAATTTCTGATCTTCAAAGTTGTTGGTGGGGCATCGGTTCTGTCTGTGCATAACAGTGCCTAGAAAATTTTACAAAATAAGGGGAAACAGTCCCTCAGCAGATTTTCTTGCCAAGAAATATGATATTAGATCAAGTGGAGTGATCGTAGAGTGTTGATTCAGTAGAATTGGCGGAGGATTTTCGAAAGGGAAATCACTTGTCAGAGGGAGCAGATACTCTAGAGGGCTTATATCACCAAGAAACCTATATTTGGTCTTCTATTGAGTGCAAAAGCAGTAGAAGGGAGAAGAGAACTTACTTCGATAGTTAAGCAGAGATTGTACCATCTGGATTGATAGATCAAGATATGTTAGACGGTGTGTCTATTTTTTCTATCTGGAAATCCAGAATCCTGACATTCCTTGAGGAGTATGGCATCAGAGATCACGCTGAGAACATCCTGTCTATGTTGACTGATCCTAACACTCTAAATAAGTTCAATGAAAATCGGGCGTGGGCTAAATGCTTGATCATGGATGGAGTGAAAGATCATGTGGTCCCACATATTTCCGAGAAGAAGATGACAAACGAGGTGAGGAAAGAATTGACCACATTGTATCAAGGTAGCTCTTTCCAAAGGAAGATGCTTCTGGAGAATCAAATGTGGACGTTTCAAATGCACAAGGGAGAGGAGATCGATCCCTTTCTCTTTAGATTGCAGACTATCCGAGACCAGCCGATTGCCATGGGGGCAACTCCTGATGATGGACTCATGGTGAGGAATACCCTGAATGCAGTCACTGATGAGTGGGAAACCTTTCTCCAAAGTATATTGGGAAAATTACAACTCCCAAACTAGGGGGACATGTGGGCAATCCTTCGACAGAAGGAGATCAGGAGAATAACCAAGAGGGAATTCAACAGCGGAGGAGTCAAAATAAAGAAAGAGGAGGAGGAAGATGCAGCCCTAGCATCTAAGAGAAAATGGCAGCAAGGGAAGAAGAAGAAGGACATATCCAAGGTCTGGTGCTTCAGATGTGGTGAATTGGGACACTTCGCCAATACTTGTCCTAAGAGGAAGGGTAAGGAAGATTCGGATTCCAAGGCAGCAGCAGCAAAAGGGGATGATGGAAGCGAATATGGAGTGGACATGAGCACTCATTTACCTCGAGAGAAGAGGTCGGGAAACATATATATATTGATTGAGATATATATGGTGATGGCGAGATCCTTTAGGTGCCCAAACACTTAGATCACATACGAGCTACAGGAGCCTAAGGCAATAGTAGGATGACTGGAGTCAGTGGGTGCAGAAGATCATAGAGAAGCAGAGGCAATACTGGGACACTAGAGAGTAGAGCAGCGTAGTACAATGGCATCAGCAGCGTGGAAGAAGAAATGCAGAGGATGATGGGACTTTAGCAGTGTAGAGGGGCATTGCTTACGCAGTGTAGAGCAGCAGCAACGCAGAGGCTTTAAAGAGACAACGCAGAGTAGCATCACAAGGTGATTTAGTGATGAGATGCGGCTAGACTGACTTGTCTGTCAGTTGTTGGGTGATGTCCTTCAATTGCTTACTTCTCAGCAACTGAGTTACAGTGCAACAATTAGTAGTGGCAGTGCTATAGGCAGCATGATGCAGCAATTTGAGAGGGAGATTTAGTACAGATGTGGTAGTGACTGTGGAAAATTCATGGGCAGAAGCACAGAAAGTAGTAGCGTAGTGGATGGAGGGCAGTAGGAAAAGCATCAGAAACGCAGGGGACTGATGCCAGAGATCAGAGTGACGCTTCTAGAGTGAAGTGTTGCTAGAGAACATTCCTCGCTAAGAGGGAGTGTTGAGATTTTGGGTAACATCAGATGTGCTCTAGCTTCGAAACTGTATGGAGGGGCTAGAACACATGAGATCTCCAGGACCCAGAAACCATTGGAGAAATTCCACCCAGTGTAAAAGTTATTCAAATAATTAAATTTGTTAATGGGGACCCTAATTATAACTTAGGGAAATTAAAAAATTAAAGTGAATTAATTCACACATGTGGGTGAGAATGTTCTAAGTCACGTGGATCAAGATTTTTCTAATATTAGCCATTGATTAGAGATTAGATAACATTAGATGATTTCTCAATGAGAAAAGTATTAAAGGAAGGCTTGGGGTCAATTAGAGAACACACACATTTCAGTAGCACTTGAGCTAAGTCAAAATTATGGGGTGTGGTTTGCTGAGAATTTTTTAGTGAGCTTGTAGTGCTGGTGAGGAGAAAATTGGTGAGGGATTACACTTATCTGAGGTCGATAATACATACATCAAAGAGGAATATTCGTACCATGCAGCATAGATGCGAATAGGAGCGAGAGACAGCACAGGTGCTGATGCAGAGCCTTCTAGGTGATGCAGAGGCAGTGCAGGTACTGACGCAGAGGCAGCACTGAGGCCTTTAGGGTGACACGAGGGTAGCCTGTGTTTCACAGAGGCTATGCTGGATAGGAGAGGCTGACGCAGAGGCTGGAGGAGCTACGTTGGGGTTCTAGTGGGCCAAAAAGGGTTCGTATTCAGTAATTCCTAAAGGGTTTTAATCAGCCATATTTTATGTCTCTGAGTGATAAGGTACATCTGTCGGGAAAACCACTACTGGTTCCCTTGATGTATTCATATTCTGCTTAATAATAAAAACCCTCTAACATTTTTTGCACCGATTTTCCCGCACTGGGTTTTTTCGGGGACGTTTGTCTAAAAAATGATGTGTGTCCTTTGTCATATGTGCGTTATGTTTCAATAAATGATTTGTATATATGTAGGTTGCAGATTGTGTCTACTTTAATGTTTTTTCTGAATATTTCAGTTAAATAACTTGTGAATAATAAAACAAGTAAGAGAAGTAAATCAATATACCATAGTAGGGTTTCTGTATTTAGAAATTTTCACATTTCACAAGCCCAACGCTCCCCCAGTGCCTTTGACAGAGCATTCCACCTCACCCTGGCCCACTTTGTCCCAGCGTTGCAAATCATTGGTGCCCTATCTACACCAGTTGTGGTCCCTTTTTTACATAATTTTTTCCTTGGTTTTTGAGCCCCTCTTTCATTAGCCTACTTTTAGATGAGTTTCGTTGAGTCTTTAGTGTCTTGTGGGCTCTCTAAAACCTCCATTCAGTTTTCATTAGTGTTGTTTGCCTTTGATAAGAATTGGTTTAGATTTTTATTTGTTATTATCATTTGGTCACTTGAAAACTTGTTTTTTTTAATTGTTGATCGCTTGGATGAACTATTGTTTAAGTCCTCATTCCAAAAAGTGTAATTGAATCAGTAATTGAACATTTGCATCTTCGTTTTCTTCATTTTGAAAATTAAGTGTGGTGAAAAGAAAAAAATTCGTTTAGCATTTAGGGTTTTGCATGTGCATTAGATTAGGAAGAGTTGCATCGAAAGGGAAATTATATCTTGAATCGTGTTTGCTACATATTTTATGTTGCATCTTGATTGTTTCTTGCCTTCCTTAGCTAGATGTTCATTGAAAGAGAAAGGATTCCTATTTTATCATGCTATATTTTCATTTTATGGTATTCAGGTGACATTCGTGGTGAGCCCAAAAATTGTAACTTAATCAAATATGAAGAGTAAAATTTATTGAATCAACCTAAGGAGCATTTGTAACATTAATGCAACCATTTAAAGGTCTAGGCTAGAGACGTGTTGTGGCATCGTTAAACGTAGGAGTTGTCTCTATTTTCCAATGTTGCATTCCGGGGATGAAATATAGCTCCACGTACCTAAGTGTATAGGATCGTTCTCCATGTACCTTTAGGTATATCAGATGGCACTCCACACATGAAAAGTATATGGGAACGCTCTCATTGAACGGTTACACATTAGACAGCACTACTACAGACTGCACTCCCACGTACCATCGAGTATATTTTGGGAGTCCCCAATAGGTTTTTATCCATCCATAGGTAACTGAGTCTGCCGCCTTGTATACCATGATACACCGAACATAGAATTCGGGGAGATTGGTTGTCATACGTTAAGTCCTTAGTTATCCAAGGTGTATCTTGCAGTTCACAATTACTTGGTAATCCTTTATGCCTAGATTACCCTATTTTTTATTTATTTATTTTTGTGTTAATAAAATTGATTGTCCAACATTGAAGAACAAAATACCCCTCCCCATCATTCGCGTAGAATGAAAAATAAGCCTCCTCTTCCTCTAGAGGCTACTCCTATCTGACATAAAAAACATAAGAAAACACAAACTACTAAATCAGGAACTTCCACCACTACTTATGGCCCTCCTCTTAATATTGATCTCCCAGAATAATCTGTCCCTTTGAGTTCTAAACCTAAGATTACATCTACCCCTGTTGGTGAAACTGACACAATTGAAACAAAAGTCCCTGAAAATTTGTTACTTGAGGTCATTGAACCTGAACTTCCTGAGTCAAACATTTTTTTTCTCGATTTCATTGAACCTGAGGAGCCTCAACCATCCTCTCCTAATTTTTCATGACCTTCCTCTTCTCTTCCTTTTTCTCAGACAAAACCAATATATCTTAGACCCGACGGTGAAACACTTCTATACAGACTTTTGAGTATTGAAGAGATCCTTAAAGAAGAGCCTCATCCTTCTACTTTTATTCATTGGTAAGGACTTCCTTTTTATAAAACCTAGCCTTTTCCATCTCTTCAAACTCTGATACAACCTCCTTTACATGATTATTTGGGCTTACCCGCGGATCTTTAGCAACAATCTTCATTGGGATGTTGGGTGTGGAGCCTGATTATCTTCTTTACATAGATGTATCACCGTGTTTTACCCCTGTTCTTAATGGAGAGGAAATGTTGCCCATCGTTTAAATGCTACCTAGGGGGTCCAAGGGAGCAGTTGTGACTTTATGGAACCCCCCCCCCCTAGCGGGGGGTTGCAGGGGAAACGCCCCCGAAGCTAAAAACATATGTAAAATTCCCTTGTAAAATATTGTAATTTCATAGTTAATCTAGGCCATTCATTAGACAGATGATCTGACTGTAGAAGCTATGTTTAATGTATGGTTTTTTTCCCTAGAAGGCAACCCCTCATTTTGTATGAGGGTATTGTATTGCGGCTGGGTTATGTATGTGTATTACGAGCGAGAAACAGAAAGAGGGACTATGAGAGAGAACAAAGGATATTACAGTGGATCTGATGTAGGTTGTGTCTCTTCATTTTTTTGGATAATATAAAGGGAGGACTAGATGTTTGGGGTGGACGTAGCCCAAATTGGGTGAACCACGTATATCTATGTCTCTCTTGTTTTAGATGTGTTTTGTGTTTGTGTTTCCGCATATTTTATGTGTTGCATTTCTCTGTAATATATAATTTTCTAATATGGGATTATCGACCATGACTATAATTTATTCAAACTCCCAGCCTATGTCCACCACTATGGCTAAGACATCAAGTTTCGCTTCCTCATCTATGTTCACGACATCACGAAAAGCTCATTTGTATGGTGGCTCGTTCGTCCCACCTGGTTATTTTCCATTATCTGGTACATTTTCTGGTAATTCTCTTATGAATACCACATAGTATGATCCTCTTAATCCAACTACACCTGCAACAAATCAGCAATTTGGTCCTTATATCAATGGAAAAATATACCCTCAATAGCCTAACTCTCTTTATGTTGGGTACTTTCCATCTGGATCACATTTGCCTCCATCACCCTCTCCTCCTTATGCAGGGGGGGAACTTGTTGTTGGTATACCTCAATATGGTAATCTGCCTAATTATAATCCACCTTATCCTAGAATGGATGCCAATGTTTGGAAACCTACTTCACTCATTCAACATAGTTTGTTTTGGGATCCCTTGTCGAATCCTCAAGTTGTACCATCCTCATCAAAAATTCCTATCTATCCATTAGCACCTCAACAAGCTCAAATGCATGTGAGCCAACCTTTACATCCTATTCTGATGGTATCTGGTTCTTCCCGGGTACTGCTTATTCAAACTATACAAGGTGCCTCATCTTCTCAATCGCCTGTGCAAAGTGCTCCTCAAGTTTCAGTACGTCAAATTCTTCAAAATTGGTGTAGCCTCAACCGAACCCACCATACCATGGGGAAATACAAACCTCTATCAGGAAACAGTATGGACCTCATCACGCACCTTTTCAAGGCCAACAAATCCATACCTAACCATTCCAACAGTTTTATTGTCATCATGAGGCTTGGAAGCAAACTCACTTGTATGATGGTTATTAGAATCCTCCATATCCTGGTAACCAAGTTCCTTATTATCAGAACCCTCCTTATTTAGGAATTCAAGTACCCATTTCTCAATTTATTCCTTCTTACCCAGGTCATCCTCCTCCAGATTTTAATCAGAAAATTCCTTTTGTGGCTACTCTTGAATTACTTGACTTAACTCGGCTTACTAACGACCCCATTGCTCATTCGCCATGGTGGTCGATTATTCCCACTAAGTTTCTATCTGATATCCAAAAGTTCAATGGGAATCTTAGAAAATACCCATCGACGCATGTCATGGCATATCATCTATGGTGTGCATCCAACTCCCTCAATGATGATTCCATTCGACTTTGTCTTTTCCAGCAAATGCTTATAGGTACCACAGCTAAATGGTATATTGAATTACCTAGAGCATCATTTCACGATTTCAATACTTTAGACACCACCTTCCTCACACATTTCTAATTACCATCAGATATGAAATTGGAATGGAACTATTGATTAACTTCAAAAAATCAGATTCCACTCACATTTCAGATCACATTCATGGATGGGTGGAGGCACCGTCGCCGATTGGTCAGGACCTTTTTTCCCGATCATATTTTAGCAGAATGGTTTTTCAAATCCCTATTAGCTCCTTCAACAGAGGATGTGGACAAAGGTGGAGTCATGACTGAAGATAAATTCATTACTCGTGATCAATATTTAGATCTGTTTTATACCCAATCGGGCATGCTCTATGATAAGTTACCAAACGCTTTGCGACCTTCAAACATTATTCCTCTTCCACTTGGTAAATAATCTCATGTCGTTGATGGCATTATTGGTTCTACCGGCTCGTATACGGTGAGTAAACCATCTGGTATAGCTCTCGTCGCTCTTGCTCAAAGCCCTCAATCTGACCCTCCTATGGCTTCTACTTCTAAGATAAATTCCATTTCATCTAATAAATGCAAATATAAATAGCAACATGGAAGCAAGAAGAAATGTAAAGGTAAGAAAAATAAGGATTCCTCATCGCAGGATAAACAAACAAATTCATATTTCGATGAGAAATGAAAGCCTCAATACCCATGCTTGATTTACAACAAGGATCACTTTACACATGATTTTCCACATCATGGTGAAGGGAATCTGTTTTTTAAATCATCCACTTCTCTTGTTGTGTTGACCCACATGTTTCCCAATCAGGAGACTCATTTGGTTTCTTAGTCCCCTCTTCCTCTAACATAGTTTTGATGCTTTCCTCCTCAAAACTGAGATCTGATTTTTTGGTGGCCACTCGGAACAAAGACTATGGTAATGTAGATCCACGGAATGATTAGGCTACTAATCAACCTACCAATTTGGCACCAACCTCATCATATTTTTTTCCTCCTCCGGAATTGACTATCAGGCCTCTGAAGGGTGTTATCCATAAGCTTTCTTACAACCCTCATTCAATAGTTGCCCAAAATTATAACATAGTTGTATAATGGCTCAGTATCCATTAGTTAGTCAACTCTTGAGGTGTTTCAAAACTACCCCGCCCAAAAGAAGGCCTTGTTGTCTGCCATCAAATTCCAACATAGTGGTTTTCTCCCATGAAAACTATACTCCTTGGCTTCCAAATCCATTGGCTTTGATGATTCAAGTCACTATCCATGGTAAGAGCATTCATCATTCTATTGTGGATGAAGGAGCCTTGACCTGCATCATGTATATGTCTTTCTGGAAAAATTGGTTCACCTCAACTGAATCAATCGAACACCACATTAAAAGCCTTTGATGGAAGGACATATAAACCCTGTGGGATTTTGAATTCCCCCCAAGTGGAACTTAGGGGAAAAACCATCTCCATTAAAATATAAGTTATTCAAGGACCACTTGATTATAACCTTCAACTGGGACATACATGGTTTTATGCCATGGTTGTTGTTGTTTCAACTTACTTCCGGATGATCGCCTTTCCTCATAAAGGCAAGATGGTAGCCATAGATCAACTCAATTTCTTTTCTTCTAATTCCAATGTTATCATAAGTGTTGTTTTAGGGGAAGCCCTTTAATACTATTAGCATTTTGGAGTTGTATTATTGAAGGATTCATCACTTATGGGGACTTTGTCACTCCCTCCTCCTCCCACTTCCAACTCCCCACCTTTTATTTCTTATATCAATATGATATCATCTTCTACAATCCTCGATGATCCATGGATTTTACGAGGTGAAACCGAATGTCACTTAGCCCCGTTGAGCAATATTACGAATCCATCTACTTGGCTTGTGTGGCCCATACTTTTTCTTCGATCAATTGGGTAGATTGATCACTAGATTATGGCATGCCCTCTTATCATTTCTCGCGCATATTCTCAACCGAGGAAAGCATCATGGAGACCATGATTTCAAAAGACGCGTCATGGTACAAGCATCACCATCATTCCTCCCTTCATGATTCCATAGAATATAATCTAATTGGTTTCTACCTACCTAATTTTGTCGAACCCTCTATGAATTCTATTTCCATTCATGATATCGACTCTAAAAAGAACCTCTCAAATATTTAAGAAACATTTCTGCTCAATATTTTGATTAAACCAGTAATAGTCTAAAATCTTTACATCAGAGCATCTTGTTCCTCATCTAAATTTGAGATCTACCGAGCCCTTTTTCGTGAGTTTATAGATGTCTTTTCCTGAACGTATGAAGGAATGCCAGGTATCGACCCAAACATAGTGGTACATGAAATTAAAATGTATCCTGATTCCAAACCCATCTGGAAATGCCTCCATCTAGTCAATCCTACGAATTTTGTTGGGATAAAAGCTGAAGTTTAAAATATTCTTTTAGTTGGTTTCATATACCCCATTCCTTTAACCGCTTAGGTTTCAAATGTGGTCCTTGTTATTAAGAAACAGCGCACGATTTGAGTATGCATTGATTACCAGGATATTAATCGATTTTGTCTAAAAGACAACTATCCAACCTCATTTGTTGACCATATTCTTTATGATTGCGGTGGTTCCGAGATCTATTAATTTATGGATATATTCTTGGGTTACAATAAAATCAACATTCTCCCTACAGACTAACCCAAGATAGCATTTAGTTGTCGCTGGGGTACTTTCGCTTATAAAAAGCTTGAATTCAGCCTTAAGAATGCAAGGGACATGTTTCAACGTGCAATGGATTATGATTTCCACGATATTAAGCATATCATGCAACCCTATTTGGATGATCTCCCTACTCAATCCAAACATCAGGCTGATCACTCATTGCATTTACGCGCCATTTTTCTCTGTTGCAGGCACTATAACATTCAACTTAACCCGCACAAATGTGTGTTTTGTGTTGGTTCTGGTCGACTCCTTTGTTTTTTTATCTCCAACAAGGAATTCGTATTGATCCTCTCAAAGTCCAGGCAATTTTCGATTTTCTTGCTCCCTCCTCCTTAGTTCAGTTACAAAGACTCCAAGGGAAATCTAACTTCTTGAGGAGATCCATCCTTAATTACACCGAGCTGACCAAAGGATTTACTCACTTACTGAAGAAATGGATTCCCTTCCATTGGGATGACGTTGGACAGAAAGTGTTTGATGCCTTGAAATATGTACTGGTTTGGGCATCTCCCCTATATCCCCATGACTATCAGCGCAACTATTTTCTATAACTTGTTTCTACCATCTCTACTCTAGCTATGGTGTTGCTACAAGAATACGACATTGGGACAGAAAATCCCATTTACTATCTGATTCAGAACCTAAATGATACCGATATCCAGTATACTCATGTTAAAAAAATTTCTTTGGCGATCGTTCAATCTGTCCAGATATTTATCCAGTAAATCTTGTTTCAGAAGACTATGGTCTTTTTAAATTGCAACCCAATGACATATATAGTATCACGTCAATTTTTTGGGGACCAAGTACTTGAAATGGATATTTATTCTCCAAGATTTTTACCTATAATTCATCAAATCCAAGTCAAATAAATCCCTAGTTTTCACCGAACCAATGTGAAATCTTCCCTCCCTTGATGCAGAATCTACATATGAAGATTCCATCCCTAATGATTCATTGTTTCTAATATCATCATCTGACCCATGGTATGGATATTTCTTGATTTATCTCTAGACCCAAACTTTTCGACCTAATACCTCTCGCTCTGAGAAGCAACATATTCGGTACCAATCCTTAAATTATCTAATTATAGGTGACACACTATATCGCCATGGTATCGATACGATTTTATGGAGGTGCCTCACCCTCGAGAAGGCCGAGAAAATTCTTAATGATTTCCATTTAGGAGCATGTGGCAGACATTTATCTCATTTCACTACTGTGCAAAAAATCTTACGCACTGGTTATTTTTGGGCCACCATTTTTTGCAACTGTATCCTTGTAGTCTAGAAGTGTCATGCTTGCTAGATATACGATCGCAAAGTATTTTATCCACCTACTCCATTGCATCCCATTATTGTTGTTGGTCCTTTTGAGAAATGAGTATCAACTTTATGACATGTAACCCTCATTCGGTCGAGGGGCATGGTTATATCATTGTCGTTGTTTACTACTTTACTAAGTGGGTAGAAGCGATGCCTACATTCAATAATATCGGTGAAATGGCTGCATGCTTTTTATTTAACCATGTAATTTCTAGGTTTGGAGTTTCGTAAGCAATCGTTACAAATCACGAGAATCGTTTTTGGAATTATATGATGACCGAATTAACTGCAAAATTCAGACTTTCACATGAAAATTACACTCCATATTATTTGCATGCTAACGGAAAAGTTGAAGCTATCAAAAAATTTCTTAAAACTGTGCTTCAATTCATGATAGGGGTCCATAAATCAGACTGCAATTTACTTCTCTATGTTGCTTTATGGGCGTATCGAACCTCAGTAAGGACTGCTACTGGATTCACACATTTTCAATTGGTTTACGGTCTATAAGTAGTCCTTCCCATTGAGTGAAAAATTCCATTGATGAAACTAGATGTCAAACTTCTCCCTGACACCTCCGCATAAGAGGAGTATATTTTACACTTGACTCGATTGGATGAGATGCAATGCGATGCATATTTGTCCAATGAAGCTCATAAAAGACGCATCAAAGCACAATATGAAAAAAGTGTCAAGCCTAGAGTCTTTTTGGAAGGAGATCTGGTACTCTTATATGACCAGGATCTAGGAAAGTTCCAGCCTATGTGGTTGGGCCCATATTTTCAAGCGTTTCCTTGCAAAAGGGGAGTATGATTTACTAGATCTTGATGGAATTCAACTTTTCCAGCCCAGAAATGGGTTGTATCTCAAAAAATACTATGCTTGATCCCATGTGTAGTAAATTGTGTACATACTATCTATAGGTGTGTTGAGTGTGTTTTCAGTGTGTTTCTCAGAGTTTCCCATGGTTTTTTTTTATCCTTCTTTACTTTGGTTTGCAGATGTCAACCTCTCTCGAACAATATATTGGTTATGTCGATGGTACTAGCCGTAGTACTCATAACATATCCTCCACAACATGGTCCATATTTTCTCCAAATGGTGAGCTAGTGAGTATGAAAGTGATTTGCATTGGCCTTTCTACTAATAACATCACTGAGTATAGCACAGTGGTTGAGCTGCTATCTGATGCTATATTACATGGTATCCATTGTATAGTCATCAGGCTTGACACACAACTCATAGTACTACCACTCGTGAATATATATTCGATGAGAAGTCCTACCATCCTTCGCATGGTTTTGAGAGTGCATATTTTGGAAAGACATTTCAATTTCATACAATATTAACACATTTATAGAAATCTAAACACTTTAGCAGATGACCTAGCTAATTCAGTTTTAGATAGACATTTGCAATTAATGTAAGTAACTTTAAATTCACATCACATTATATTGAAAGCATAATAGGAACTAGGAAACACTTAATATATCTGTGTGTGTGTGTGTGTGATAAATTTGGTTTTACAAAATGTATCCCCCAAGACACATATGGCTACATCATCCATATAAAAAAACTACATGCAAACATCTATGTAGACAATCAATACTGCTCGAGATAAAATGACATTGCACGATCTATCTTGCGCAATAATTGACCAATCCGACTAGGTACCGCTATGATATGTCATTGAAGTTGCAATGGAATATTATCAACTACAGTCTCATCAACCTTGTGTGACAATCCCTCCATGTGGCACTCCACCTATGATAGGGCCTCCACTACCTCAAGATCCTGTAGCGCATCCCGTCCCACCGCAGCGACCTGTATTGGTCTCCTTGCCTCCTCTTGTGGTTGTATGTCTGTGCGACGAAGATATGTAGCACCCACTAGTCGAACAGGTCCAATATCGTCATGAAAATATTAAATATTTTAGTCTCATAAACATGAAAAACACAAAAAAATGTAAAACATTTCAAAACTTGTTGGTCAAACTATCTTACCTGTAGCATCCCATTTCTCTCCCTTAGGAAACATAAGCTCGGGATCATCACGGAAATCCATCACTGCTTCAGGATATTCATCGATCACGATGAACAGTATACGTAGCCATCCAAATAAGGCCGGTGAAAATTTTATTGCTAATGGACCTACATGTCTGTTCATGTGGTCTATCCACCTCTGTAATATCCCAAAAAGGAGAATGCAGTAATACAAAAACACAGTAGATGGAAACTGTAGTAATGAAAAAATAATCCAAATACACCATAAAAATCGACAGAATAGCTGAGCCATTTTATTATATTGAGGTGGATACACCAGTACAACAGTGCTCAAAATATGAGACACTCAAGCCAAAGAAGTGGCTTAGAATGACCCTGATGTCCTCCCACAAGAGGGACTGTGTAACTATTGGACTGCTAGAAGGAATAATGTGTTGTCCCTGCTACAAATGTTGGGACTAAAACTACTGGAAATATATTAAAGTGTATATCTGGCAGTTTTAGAGCTCAGATGATGTCAGGATTTCAGATCTAGGCTCTATGATGAATACCCATGATAACCCAGAAAGGATTTCCAGATCTGAAAATCTTGGATAATCACCCTCTTAGGGCCTGCAACATATGACTATTGGGTATGCAGATTTGAAGCATGAACTGATCATCAGATGGCTGCAATATGATACAATCATATCTATGCTTAAAGGGTTGATCCCTTCACTAGATTCTCAAGCTAGAAGCTCAAGATCTAGCTCCTCCTTCCTCCTCCACTAAATGCAGCTACTGAATACACAACAACTGAGTGAAACTGTGCTGTCAAGGATGGAGGCTCTATAGTCTGCCGCTAAATAGTTCAAATAAGCTCATTAATGATGGAAACAGTATGCCCAAAGTGAAGGAATGGTCCCTCACAGGATTTCCAACTGAAATACTGGAAACTTCCTTCCTCAAATAGCTCTACAAGACTGGACTGTGCAATTCCTTGGGTAACTGCTGCTGCATGGAGGTGTGAAATGTTGGCCTGAATTTCGGATATGAATATACTACTCCTGGAATACTTATCTTTAAGCCCAAGGTGAAAGGATGACTTCTCCATCAGTTTCTTAGCTGAAATTCCAAGAACTACCTCCTCCTCTCAAACCCTCAAGCAGGAATGTGTAATTCCTAAGACTGAATGTGCTGTAGAGAGGGGTTGAATCTAGCACAAATTCCTGATGATGTATGGCAGCTCAAAATAACCTTACTAGAGTAGGCACTCAAAGTCCCCCATGAGTAATGGTGGGATTTCTACTCGAAAACACCTGTGTGCTAAATAGCACTGCAAACTTAGCTAAACAGCTGAAGCATGCATAGAAATGTGAAATGACAAATCCAGATCTAAACAGATCAAAAAAAATAATCTAAATCCTACCTTCTATTGTTTCCTTCATCTCCCTTATATGGTTTGTGAGCCTTCCATAGCCCTGGCCCACCTCATAACTGCGTTGTACAGTGTGGCCAGTAGCCTCCATGAAGACTGCGATGTCTCTCCATGTTCTCCAACATCTCTGCATTTAATTCCCACTCTCTCCATCATGTGTGCATTATATGCACCACTTCCTCCACTATCTCATCATTAGTGCTCTTTGATCTTACTTTTAATGCACCATGATCTCATTTGACTTCCTCCATGATCTCCATGATCTTCTCATTAATGATCCATGATCTCCACTCATCCTTCATTAAGAATTTTCTACACTACTCCACAATGTATATCTACCGTCTAATTATCCACATACACACATAAAAAAGTGGATTTTATTCATCTATGGGGTTTATGGGTCCCTCCACCCTCTTATTTACTTAATTAATTAGAAAAAGTAAGAACTCTAATATTCCAATTATCTGGTGGAAAATTGGGAATGTTACATTCCTCCCCGCCAAAATGTTGCTTGTCCACAAGCAACTGTGAAAGTGGATGCTACAGAAATCCATATCCCTCCAAATGGCATCCTCATATGGAATGCCTCCCCATTTTCTACAATGTGTAATGCATGCCCAACTCCAAAGCTACCTCTCTATAATGTCTAGAATGGCCTCCAACTGAAAAGTTAGATGCCTCTCCTCATTAATAAGTCTCCAAGTAGCAACCATATGTTGTCCAAGATCCTCCTCTATGAATGAGATACATAAAGTGAAGTGGTCTCTTCCCAAAGTAGAAAGTCCCAACTAATAAACTATCTCTCCATCCCATGATACATGAAGTAAATTGTCTCTCTCCATGCTTCCATCCTTGGCCCTATTGGCCTTGTTGGATCCAAGCATCATCCCAACAATGTGAAAAATAAGAAGTAGATACATATGGATGAACATGTACAATGTCAAACCAAACTCTCCCAATAACAGCCACTACAACAAAGCCTTCTGCTGCCATGCCAAATCATCATTAAACCAAGTAAGAGAGCCATACTCTCTCAATAGAAGCCACTGTAGTAATGCCTCTTTTTGTCAGACCACATCATCATCATACCAAGTATAATGACAATAATCTCCCAACATAAGCCAATGCAGTAAGGCCTCTTGTTTCCAACCTCTATCATCATCATGCAATTTATGGGGAAACATCATCCCATACTCTCCCAAAAGTAACCAAAGCAACAAGGATTCTTGCTCCCATCTTACATCATCATGATGCAAGTCATGGAGCAACAACATATTGATTGACATGTGAAATGTCACATTAGAACAATACAAACAAGCTCCTTGCTGCCACATCATGTGAGAGTTATGCCATGTCCCAAACAAAAGTACATACATGGACATAAAATATATCCCAAAAAAAAGTACATACATGGACATAAGATATATCATGTGATGGAAAAATTCTCTCAACAATAACCAGCGCAGCCATGCCTCCTGCTGCTACATAACATCGTGACATACATGGCATGGACAGTACAAATGTGAGATTTTGGGTAGTAACCATACTCACCCAAAAGAAACCAAAGCAGCCATGCTTCTTGTTGCACTATATCATAGATCTGCAAGTAGTTTGTCAACCCCTTGCTCATCCTCCTCATTCATCCATCCCACTGTGGATGATGAATCATGTCATGCTCATACTTGGTATCCACCCAAGGTAGAATACCATTCTCCTCCATCTGATAAGCTTTTCACTCCATGAGATGTCGAAGTGCACCTCCCTTGAGGTCTCTCCATGAGATCCTCTCATCAATGGCCCAATAGAATCCATAAGGTTCCATACATGCTACAGGTAGAAATTTCTCTTTGAGTTTTGAGATGCTCATCAAGAAAAATTCATCCTTGCAAAGGAAAGTGTTATCCATCATAGGATGTATACCATGGATCATCTGACCCTCCAGTGCTTCATGAGTGAATCTGCCTTCGGAATGCTCCAAGCATAATGGGGCCCTCATCTCATCATAGTTGCTCAGTGACAGTGTTGTAGATCTACATGGTGATACATCTCTTGTCTTATGGCCATAAACATTACTGAAATCATAGCCCGGCATTGTACTGAATAGTATTGTGCTAATCCCATCCTTTGAAACTCCACACTTCAACACAAATTGTTGGGTGTAGCTCAACCATGATAAATTGGGATAACTATACATCTTCTCCTTTATCAAGTCAAGGGTCCTCTATGCAGTGATAATTTTGCTGCTCCAAATTAGCAAGGTGCTCTAATCCTTGGTCACGCAATTTCCTTGATGGCATCATCTCACAAATCTCAATATGAGGTACTGAAATAATATGAGATGGAAATGTTTGCAAACCTTACATAAGTTGAATCTCGAGAAAATCTTGTTTAGCCACAAGAGTTCCTCCAATCGGTGCAATGGCCTCTCCAACTACTGGTAATGATGATGGCTACTTTTATTCAACTGTACGAGCGCTAGTATTTGCCTCCTTCTACATGCATCTCATGAATCATGCATGGGACTCCCAATTTCAAGAGCTCAAGACCATATTGCAAATATGCAAGTGATCTTCCTCCTGATACAAGTGCTTCTACAGCTGGTGGTGGTGGTAGGGGCTCCTCTTCCGGAGCGATAATGTTGAAATATTCCTTTGGTTCTTCATGTGATCTCTCATTAATAATGGGAGATTTCTCTATGGGAAATGTCTCTGGTTTACTTCTACCAAACTTCTTCTTCAGTCTTTGAAAGAAATCTACATATGAAAACACTTTAGCATGTGATAAATGACTGAAACACCAATCCTTTCCTTCACCTTCAAGGTGCAGCATTGCAATCTCAACAACCTCTCTTTCTGCTACTGGTATAGCTAAAAGAATGCATCTAAATCCTTCCTCCAATCCTTTACTATGATTTTGGATGATCCATAAAATGTAGGCAAGAAGAATCTATGCCTTTTTCTTCTATTTTTTTTGTGGGATCTCCTTTCTTCTTTGAGCTGTAAGAACTCTTGGATAGTTAGATTCTCCTTGAGTCCTCTAGACTGTGATTTTTACTCGGACAGATATTTACTTAGAGTCTCATACCCCAAGTCTCCTCCATATTCATACTATTCACCTTTCTTCTCAAAGAAAGTGGATCTGGTAGAATGTTTTGGAGCTCTTTGCTTTGTCGGTTGTTGATGATCTTGATAGGAAGCGCTTGGACCTTCCTCATTCTAAAACCTTCTCGAGGTCTCTTTTTGCCTTTCTCTTCTTATTTCTTTGACCTCTTTGGAGAGAACCTGCATAGATCTAAAGAGAAATAAGGCAAAACTTAATCCCTCCATAATTATATATCTCTTCTTTCTACATCTTCTTCTGATGTCATAAGATGTATTTCCCACAAGTTGAGCCAAAGATCATGCTCCAATTCCACTGTAATATCCCAAAAGGGAGAATGCAGCTATACAAAAACACAATAGATGGAAACTGCAGCAATGAGAAAATAATCTAAATACACCATACAAATACACAAAATATTTGAGGCATTTTATTATATGGAGGTGGATAAACCAGTACAACAGTGCTCAAAATATGAGACACTCAAGCCAAAGAAGTGGCCTAGAATGCCCCTGAAGTCCTCCTATAAGAGGGACTGCGTAACTGTTGGACAGCTGGAAGGAATATTGCGTTGTCCCTACTGCAAATGTCAAGACTACAACTACCGAAAAAATATAAAAGTGTATATCTGGCAGTTTCGGAGCTCAGATGATGTTGGGATTTCAGATCCGAGCTCTATAATGAATACCCAAGATAACCCAGAAAGGATTTCCAGATCTGACAATATTGGAAAATCACCCCCTTAGGGCCTACAACATATGACTGTATGCAGATCTGAAGCATGAACTGATCATAAGACAGTTGCAATATTATACAATCAGATCTATGCTTAAAGGTTTGATACCTTCACTAGATTCTCAAGATAGAAGCTCAAGATCTAGCTCCTCCTTCCTCCTCCACTGAATGTAGTTGTTGAATACACAACAATTGAGTGAAACTGCGTTTTTAAGGATGGAGGCTCTATAGCCTAACAAGCAACAATGAAAATCAACTCAATAATGACAGAAACAATATGCCCAGAGTGAAGGAATGGTCTGTCACAGGATTTCCATCTGAAATACTCGAAACTTCCTTCCTCCAATAGATCTACAGGACTAGAATACACAATTCCTTGGGGGATTGTTGTTGCATGGAGGTGTGAAATGTTGGCCTGAATGCCGGATATGAATATGTTGCTCCTGGAAGAATAATCTTGAAGCCCACGGTGAAAGGATGAATCCTCCATCAGTTTCTTAGTTGAAATACCAAGCACTACCTCCTCCTCTCAAATCCTCAAGCAGGAATGTGTAATTCCTTAGACTAAATGTGTTGTAGAGAGGGGTTGAATGTGGCACCAATGCCTGATGATGTATGGGAGCTCAAAAAAACCTTCCCAGAATAGGCACTCGAAGTCCCCCATGGGTAAGGGTGGGATTTCCGCTCGGAAACACCTGTGTGCTAAACAACACTGCAGACTTCGCTAAACAGCTGAAGCGTGCATAGAAATGTCAAATGAAAAATATAGATCTAAAAAGATCAAAAACAATAATCTACAACATACCTTGTATTGCTGCCTTCATCTCCCTTATATGGTTTTTGAGCCTTCCATATCCCTGGCCCACCTCATAACTGCACTGCACATGTGGCCACTAGCCTCCATGAAGACTAAGTTGTCTCTCCATGTTCTCCACCATCTCTGCATTTAATTCCCACTCTCGCAGTCATGTGTGCATTAGATGCACCACTTCATCCACCATCTCATCATTAGTGCTCTATTATCTTACTTTTAATGCACCATGATCTCATTTGACTTCCTCCATGATCTCCATGATATTCTCATTAATGATCCATGATCTCCACTCTTCCTTCATTAAGAAGCTGCTCCACTACTCCATAATGTAGATCTACTATCTAATTATCCACATACACACATAAAAAAGTGGATTTTATTCATCTATGGGGTTCATGGGTCCCTCCACCCTCTTATTTACCTAATTAATTAGAAAAAATAAGAACTTTAATATTCCAATTATCTGGTGGAAAATTGGGAATATTACAACCTCCTCATTTGTGGGACCCTCAGATCGAAGAGCTCAAGTACTGTCTACTGAGGTTGTAGTAATGGTACCCGCTCTAAGGTGAAAGAGACCAAAATGGAACCATAGCCGAAGTTCTTCAACTTCCCCTCATTTTATTTAGTAATTTTTTCCTTCAAGTCAACCAAGACACCCTCGCTCCAGTTGAATATTGTGGGCACTAGACATTCTACCCCATACTGCTTGTATGATCTACTTGCCACATATAATGTCAATCTGATTTCCAATATTGATATGATGAATGAGATCATTCTCAAATGTAGTTGGGTCATATCCTTTATGTTAATATTTCCACCCCTAGTAGGAATTTCTCGAGGTCTTTAATAAGTAACAATGTAATATTTCACCGTCTCACTGCCACTTCTTCCACCTAGAAGAGATATGGGGGAACTTCGCTTTGAAAATCTTGTCAGAAAGTAAATATCATCTACTTGTATCTTGACTATATTCTCCCAAAACCTAAACACACATTCTTGAACATCCCATGAGTGCACAAGGTACTTCAAGAACTCCATTTGTTTCCTCATACCGGGAAGCCAGATGAATCTTAGCAACCTGTAGTTTTTAAGCGCTCGGATGGTAGCAGGGTCATTTTCTGCATTTAAATATTATGTTTCATGCTCTCTTTCTCTCCATATGAATGAAATTTTGTGATATTGGGTGCCTAAAACATCAACAAAGTACTCATTAGACTCTTTCCCATGAAAAAAATATGACAAAATTTGAGGCAAATTTGAGAAAAAACTTGGACAAATGCACCCAACGCACCCCAAAAGGACAAGATAGAGCATTGCACCTCTATCTGCAGTATTCCCTTACCTAGGTGCAATTCCCTCTTCGACACAGAGGGGGTGCATTGGTCCTAGGGCGTTTTTTATGAACCCCGGGGTTCTCAAAAACTTGGAAATTTTGCATGAAAGCACAAAAATGAACCATGGAAAGATAGAGAAAGGTTTTAGCTCTTACCTGGATCCAACTACACTTGAAATGGTTCCCTGGATTGGTCACAATCAGCTGCAAAATATCGAGGGAAAAATTGCTCCAAATACTCACTGTTGAAGGTAAAGCGTGAAATGGTAAAAATGAAAAGTCATTTTGAATATTTATGGTCATTTTATCATTATTTTATTCATTTTTAACATTTTTACCTAGATATTCTTCATTTTTACTATGAAACATGTATGTTTAATCCTTCTTGTGGTATTTTGATGAGGTCGAAAGTTGTTAGTAGGTTTTTATTATGTTTTAACAGGTTACTTTGACCAAGGAGTACATGTTTCTCTCTTTTTCGGATTCTATAAATCAAAGAAAAAGGAACCCCCTGGAATCCTCTTTCAGATCTTTTCAGACTCCCAAAATATGAAAATATTTTCGAGCACTTTTCCTTTCAAGCTCGTGAAATTAAATGAAAATACATCTACTCATTATAAGTTTAACCCTTTTCCAGAATGAGATAGACTAACTATGAAAAAGGAATACCTGAGTCGAACATGGCTAAGAGGTTTCCTTGAGTATTGTTTTATACCTTTTCAAACTTAAGAGACTATCTACAAAAAGGGACCCGTTGAGTTTTCTTTTCTGCCTCTTTTTCAAACTCTCTAAACATGAAAAAAAGTTCAAGTTTTACCTTCACTGGACTCGTTAAAACATAAAATAATGATGGACTTGTTGAACATGACAATTTTGAACCACTCCTTCTCAGGGTTCATTAAATATACTTGGATGGATTCATTCGAAGGATGAACTTACAGGTAAAGCATATGTTATCCTCCTCAAGCTTGTTAAAAAATAAAGAGTTATTGACTAGTATGGTTGGGGAAATTGGGAAAACATGGGATTCCATTTTTCTAAATGTCAGTGAGTCACTCTTGAACATGACACTCTCCACTTCATCACCATGACAATTGGTTTGGGTAATCTGCGTGTTTCTTGGTTATCATACCATTTTTAGAGCCTCCATTTGCCTTTTGGGTCAATGTTTCCAACCCCATTCAAGGATATTATGTGTTCAAGAGAATTCTTTTAGTTGATCTCTTCTGCAATACTCTTAAGCCTTCATTTCATGTCTTCCTTTCCTGATCTATTTCCATATCATCTTTATTCTTATCATTTTGTCTCAATCATGATACTCGTTTCGTGTCGTTGATGGGGGATGCATCAAGTCCCTCCTGTGATGGGTCGCTTCCTGTCAACATCAGCACATCATCCCAGAAGTTGACCTAGAAACACCCCTTTGGTACCTTTGTGCTTGAATACATCAATGGAAAGTTTCCTCGCTCCCGGTGATAGGTTTCCATCAATGGCCTTCGACCAAAATATTATGTGTGGTGTTCGACATCAGCTCATTTACTCGCACCATACTTATTGTACCATAGTACCTTGAGAGAAATTAACATCATCGATGGTTTCTCTTGCATCTGTTAACCACTTACATCATTGGCGGGTAATCATATGGTGTCTACCATGTTCGAGTCCATCTCATTTATTCACATGGTTAGACTCATACATTAGTTGGTTGTGTGAAAAATATAGAAGACCTCGGATCTAGTTTCATCCATCTAAGCTATGATATCAGGAGTTATAAAAAGATCACAATGTATGATTGCCATGATCATATAGAAAATCATCCAGTCACGAGTCCACCAGTTGTATTTGTACATGTGTCTTTTGATCATTATACATGTTATGTTTTCTTATGGGTATGCCTCCCTCAGCGACAATATGTCATGATAAATGTATTGTAACAGATGAACCTCTCTATTTTTCCTTGATCCCTACTTGTCACAAGGTAAAGAACTACAGTCATCAGTCACCATCTCTAACTTTTCACTTTAGGGGCATTATGTTATATGCCATTTTTTCACATCCGATCAAGTGAGCCTCCTAATGGGATCAAACAAGATCCTATTCCCCTTTTCATCATCTTGCACAAATCCCAAAACATGTACCTTTCATCCCTCATAGTTTCAACCCCAAACTTCCCTATCTAAGATATTTTTAGGAATAAATATCCCTACAAGCTTATTGGGGTGTGATCCCCTATAGATTGCTCCACTGTGACCAACATTGATCACTAGCGGGTTTCTCTCCTTT
Source organism: Pinus albicaulis (assembly GCA_034641835.2). NCBI lineage: Eukaryota > Viridiplantae > Streptophyta > Pinopsida > Pinales > Pinaceae > Pinus > Pinus albicaulis. The sequence goes on along the minus strand of CM076582.1, from coordinate 1,433,982,094 downwards.
GCAGCTGCGTTGGTTCTAGAATTCTAGGAGAATGGTCAAGATTCCAAAAGCTTCACCTTCTAGGAGTTTCCAGAAGTTGTTTCAACTACTTACCTAGGATTGACATTCGAATCCTATCTTACCCTACTTTGGATTTTTCACCACTTATCCTTAAATTGATTCTAGCCCTCCATCAAAGGTGGATCTAAAACCTTAGAATGGTAATTGGATAAGAACTCCCAACTTACCCTATTCTTCTATATATTTACCCTCTCATATGAAAGAGTTAATGGTTGGTTTTGGAGAGAGGTTTTGCCCTTATGCTACTACAGTAAGTAGTTATCATATCATGCATAGGGTGATAGGAGGTGAATATTGTGACAAGGAAAGGATGATTTAACAACTTGGAGGAGATCTTCTACAAGATCAATTTCCACTTATGGTTGTAATCTCTTTCCATTTATATTAAAGGAAAGAATTCTTTATTTTCCTATATGTGATGTTTTTATTTCACTTATTTCAATACCATGTTGATCTATTGAATAAAGTATTTAGATGATACTGCATACATCTCGTAGTTTATTGGCTTGTGTTATCTGACTATGCAGGTTCTAATTTTGGCAATCGAAGCTGGAATTGGAGCTTCCAAGATTAAAAAAAATGAGTGAATTGAGTGGCAGGTTCTAGGTATGCCTCATTTTGTCATCTATTTACTTTTAGGAAAATAATTGTGTTCCTTGTCTCTATGTTGTTCTAGGTTGACCGCCAAACCTAGGGGAGATACCTTTGTCCACTATCGTAAATATCCTTTAATAATTCCAACATCTAATTTCCTGCTCTCCCACTTTCAGAAGAATCCCGAGGCAATCCATGCTTATTAGTGCAGCATAGGATGGACACCCTTCACAAGTTACAAGAATAAAGGTTGAAAGCAAAAGAAAAAATTTCGCTTCATCATAACCGTATCAAGAGGTGGTTCTACAATAATTTTGCAGGGAAGAAAAACTTCGATGTGGGTGACTTAGTATTAAAGTGGGATAAATCCCATGAGGAAAAAGGAGAACACGCCAAGTTTCAATCCCTATGGATTGGGCCATTCATAGTCCACGAAAATCCTGGCCAACACACTTATCATCTTCAATCACTTGTAGATAGGATTGACTCTCTCCTTGTTAATGGCCAAGACTTAAAGCACTACATTCAATGATGATATGGGGCTATGCCCTATGAAATGTACATAGTTTTTCTTGCTATTTGATTTTTTTTTGCTTTCGTCATGTGAATAATTGTTGTCCGTGAACATATTTTGGCTTATTAGTTTGTGTGTTGCTGAAATCTAAAGAGTATTCTGAGACTTCAACATTTGGGTAAACCTTTGGTCCTTCTTCCTAATGTTGGTTATATATTTTGGTCAATTAATTTCTTACGGAAAATATGATCCATCTGCTAGGAGAATTTTGGTTAAACCATGAACTCGTGTTTATTCGATAAACCATATGCCTACATTTGATTCTTTATGTTTTTTTGTTTTTGTACTTATCCAACTAGTAGAAAAGGAGAAGGGAAAAAATTATAAACCAGCTAACCTAAATCAAAGGTACCTATATGCTTCTCTAAAGGAACAACCTCTCATTCTCTCAATAAGTTGGGGTCCCTCTTCCACCCAAAATGCATAAGTTCCAATGCACAGTCCTATAAAATAAATAAAAAATATGAAAGAATAGAAAGGCTTCCTATGCAGAGAGGTGAAGCAAGCAACTCCACTAGGGTACTGACGAGGCTCACTGGAAGTGGAGAAATGTTTGTTCCTGTAGTACCTCTTTTGGGGTGTTGTTCAGGCCTGCTAGCAGTGGAGAAACACCAGAGATGAAAATATTAAGCTCACAAACTCCACTACTCTTCCCAACTTGAAACATTGTGATATTACTAATTCTATGTTGTCTCCAACCGAGAAGGTATGATAGGATCCATTTATATTAAGGAGTAAGTGGGGAAATAAAATTAATCCATTCAATGAATCAATACTCCCCGAAGAACCAAGGCCCTGCATAAAAGAGTTAACCAATGCAGAGAAGCTTGAATTCTACCATTGTATCGCCAAGTGTTGGCATTGCTACAACACCCTCCAAAATTTTAGCCTACACTTAACTTGGGAGCCTTCCTTGGTCTTATTCATTGTCATCATAAACTTTTAAACTCATTCCATGTGTTTCCTTGAAGTTCTTTGGCCCCTTTTGAAAGTTAGGAAAATTTTCGTCTTTCCGCATGTTAGTTGTCGCATCATGTATAGTAGCCTATTATAGTGGTTTCAAGAGGCCATATTTGTGTAAATGAGTTTTTCTAACCATGTAAGCATTGGTCGCACTCATTTCCAAATTTTTAAGCATTGTCGCACAAGTGTCAGCACGGTCATCGTAAAGTGTACCCTAAGTGTCGCACTTGTCGTAACTTGTCTTAAAGTAGTTACATGGAGGGAAATGAATTGTTCATGTGCCGTGGATGATCTATGTTATTGTGTCACCAAGTATTCTAAGTGTGTGACCATAGAATCGTAGTCTCAGTCCTCTAGCTATGATCTTGCCTCTTAGCACTACACAACGTGCAGTTCCTGCCTCTCAGGATTGTTGCATTGTGTAGTTTATGTGCTTAAATCTCGACCTTGACTCCTATAATTGTGAAATTCCTCCTCCCAGTCTAGAAATAAATATGCATTTCATAGTCACTAGCCTCAAGATTATTCCTTGAGCCTCTGAATTGTGCAACTGCGCATTGGCTTAGCCTCCCTTGTCTCTCGAAACTACACAATGTGTTCATTTAGTTCCCATCCCCTCAATCTATCTAACTGGCTCCCGAAACTACACATTTTTCTCCATCAGCCCACCCTAAACTATGCATTACACAATCTCAAGGCTCAAGGCTCCCCCTTGTTTGCTTTAAATTCATAACTCCACAGTCATTAATCCCCTTTCCCATCTCTCATCTGGTTTCTTCTCAGGAAATGGATCAATATGCAAAATCTTAGACTCGAGGGTTTTTTTACTGATGTCTTCTCATCGTGAGTGAATTGCATAAACAAGTAATTTATCATGCCATGTGTTATAACTAAATTGATACTGATGGGCTACTTCAACATTCGACTGAGAGTAACTATTTCAAACCTACTTTTAGTTGGAACTTAGCCTTTCCAACCTGAGAGGGCTCTCTCAAGGATAAAAATGATATTGAGTAAATGAATATCAACATATGGCTGACTCTGAAATTGGATTTAAATGTATTTTTTTGTAGGTGAAAGATGCAAAAAAATAACTACCATTGGGCATATGGAGTCAGTATAAAAACTCAGTGACATATGAAACTTCTCTCATGGAATTTGAGACATGTGTATTCAGATGAAACATAACATTTACAGCAGACTAGATGCTTGAAGGAAGTTGAAGCATGCTGATCATGAATTCCAAGTAATCAAACAAATAGGTTACTGAAAATAGAATAACATAACATAAAAGGCAAACACACATAAGAATACCAATGAATCTCAGGTAAGAAAAGAAGTATGTTTCCACTGTATATTATTGATAAAAATATTTACAACGGTAGTCTGCAATATAACATCCATAAACCTTCTCTCCATCTATCATCTATCTATTTATAACTTTAGGTACCTTTAAAATGAGTCTTCCAACAAGGAAAGACCTTCAAATACCTCTAATGACACCTTGACTAACCAAAAAATAGATTACAAGAAGAAAAAATAGAGATCTTCTATTTTTAGGAATTTGAAACCTAATAGGACTCTAATACACTTTATTACATTTAACAAACTTTAAAAGCCCCATGCTTGCTGATATACATCAAAATGATCATGTGGATAAGGTGGCAATGACCATGACTAAACAATAAATACGCCCACGAAGATAGGAGGTCTGTCTTCCGAGCTTTGAGGAGGTGATGTCATATTTTCTGATGTGGTTTCCATGATGAGCTAGCAGCTTGATTATCTTTTTCAAGGAGTGTGTCTTCAACAAAAAATTCAATTAATGATTTCTGAACTTTCTAGGTGGCTGACCTGTTCCAAAAACACAATTAAGGCTTGAAAATTTTCAAAATTCCTCCTCGCTACAAAAACAGAGGACTTCTAGGCAAGTCCATAGCGAGAATTCGTAGCAATTTCTACTTTGGCCATGTTACAAATTGTTTGCCCTCTTTGCTGATTGAAGGATGTCTGGTGGGTCCAAACACTTAAACACATGCCTTCACTTACCTTATTTGTGACAAAATCTAACATATATTCCCAAAAAAACATATTCAGTGAGTTCGTATCGTTTTTTTGGCTTTGAGCCTGGAGTACGCTACGAAATTTCCTAATAGACATCAGGCTTGAAATTTTTTTTATTTCTTCTTCAAAATTGCTCATGGATATGTAAATGGTGTGCTATAATGTGGCAATAAATATTTTAAAATGTATTTTACCCCACTTCAAGCAGTCGTGGCTTCACCCTTGGCAGCAGTGGTTTCATCATCAATGGGTTCATTCACCACTATCATCTTTAAGCCCTTTTTCTTGAGTTATGTTTGTACCACGTCCATCTGCACTTCCAACTCCTTCACTTGATGTTTGAGCTTCTTCCTCTCTTCCTGCAACCAAATTTTCCTTTTCCTTGTATGCTTCATCACTTTGTGTAAAGGGAGGGTTCTCTTTAGCAGTTTCTTATCATTTGTTAAGGATTCATCATAATATTTTATCTTCTCTTTCACTTTCTCCTTGAACTCCTCTACCATCTTCCTTTCTTTCTTAGCCTCTTCCAACTCCGACTTTTTTTCAATGACCTCTTCCCTAGCTTCCCTCAACTGCTCCCTTAGAAGCTCCACTTCATATTTTTTAGTGACCTTCTCCTTGCCTTTCCTCTACTTGATAATTTCTTCTTTTGTTGGTGATAGGTCAATTATTTATTCTACCATAGTTTGTTTGAAATTTTCTGTCTCTTAAGGCTTCTTATCAGCCTTGATACCTTTGGCAAGCTGGAATCTAGTAAGAGGATTTCTTGGTTTGAAGATAAAACCTGCATCTCCAGTGGAAAAGTCAAGTTTCTTGGCAGTGAGGCCTTTCTTCTTCTTCTTACCTCCTTTGACATCCACAACTTTAACCACAGGGGTTTCTTCTATATCTATGGCTTGTAAAATATCATCAATATTACCTTTTCCCACTATCTAGCTCCTAGTGATTCTTCCATCACTCTTTTTCCTTGGTTTAGGCTTGTTTCTTGAAGGTACGGGCTAAGGTATCTCTGTCTTCTGCAAATGTTCCATTTCAACCTCCATGGGCTCTATAATTGGCTGCATTTCTCCTTCCTGTCCACCTTTTGCTTCAACTATAAGTTCGTCATTATTAATGGAAGGGTTGGTCTTTGATTTAGTTTTTTTCTTAGCAGTCAACACATCCACTTCATAACCACTTAAAAACATAAATGTCGTCGAGTCCCTATTTAATTTTTTTCAACTCTTCCATAACCAACAAGTTAATTAATCCATAATGGAAGATAGAGGTTTAACTACTCTCAGGCCTAGCTTGTACTTTATCTGACATTTTTCCTAAGCTCCTGAATAGGAAAAATGGAAGGTCCACAAGCTGCTTACCAGTGAAATGGAGCAAAAGTCTAAACTGATACTGATATATCATGTGAAACCTCCCTTCACATGTGAAATACTTTTGAATCACCAGCAAGAGTTTGGAGTAATTTTCTTTGAGACATATTCTTGGTATCCATTACCTCTTCTTTGTATCCTTGAGGTCATGTCCACTATTGTGTGCTCAGGCTTCAGGAACTCATCACAATTCTACAATTTGAATTTGGTGGCTTTAAACCACTCTTCCCATATCCTTGGAATTTATGTAGTTTGGGAAATAGTTTTAGGAGAAACCATGAAATTTAGTACACCCACCTTTGATGCAGTGCCAACAAAATTAACTGCAAAATCCTTAGAAACTTGGACACGATACCCCCGCAACTTCTGACAAAACCTCATGCAGCCAGCACTGGTGAAGGCTGCTACAAAATTTGGATCTTCATTGACCAATTTTAAGTCCATTGGCGCATACCTGGCCACTGAGCCTCCTTTGTTGGTCCTCTTATGCATGGCCATTCTTTTCAAAATAATGTTGGCCTCCTTGGCAATGTGACACCTACAAAAGACAATTATGCACAGCAAGCAGCTCACAAGGATGATTTGAAATGGTAAGTTTGAATGCGAGAGGAAGGAGCCCAAATTAGGAAAGCAAAACGGAATGATGTGATGGTAATGTTGATCAAACTTAAACCATGACTCCAAAAAACTCAGCACATGACCTCAGACTGACCTCTATCCATTTGAAAATGGACACCTCATCCATTACCTTATCAGTGTATAAAAACACGAGTTCGTACCATTTTTTTGTTATGAGTTTAGCAGATTTGCTATGGAACTGTTAGGTGAGTCCATAGTGAAAACAACCTATTTTCCATAGAATTCGCTGCGGACTCAAGAAAAAGTGGACAAGTGGCCTAAAATTTAATTTGAACCAATGCATGCATATTTTTTTGCAGGATTTTATTGACATTACTTTAATGAGATGACATGTGGGGACTCTAAACTTGACTTAGGACTATAACCAAATCATGAAATTTCATCAATTTTCATGAATTAATTCATCAACATACTAAAACATATACAAAATGACTTTCCTAACCAAACTAAATGTCACTGATGATAAAACCATGGCAAGATGATGAAGAAGGAGATGAAGGATGGAATAATGCTTGAAGACACTCTTGTAGATGAGTTTTCAAGCTGATCAATCAAGAGAAAGAACAGGGACACAATTTTATGGTCACCTTTCAAGACTCGAGATCACTGAAGATTCCTTATCACCAAACCATGCGGAGGTGAAAAGAGAAGCATTCTCAAGAAGAAACTCAACACATTGTAGTAGAAGTGGATTGAAATTTCCATATCATCAAGCAGTCTATGTTAACAGTGTCATGTCACATCTTATAATGAGTGGTCACATGTCGCACCGTTGTGGCTAATTATGTAAAATGTGTCTCAGAAATTTATTGTAAAGTGAAATTCCAAAGGAAATGTGTGGAATATGAAGATTCATGCAAAGTTGAAAAGTCAAAGGAAGTCAAATAGTCATGAGGGTAGATGAAGATTCACAAGGAAGGTGAAGTGTCACCTCCTCATTGTTATATATGCCCCCTCATTGTAAGATCAAAAGAATTTTCACCTTGGCTCCTCCCACAAAGCATTAGAGAGATAAGCTAGTTCTTTTGGGGAGCAAGGTGTGGCTCCAGTGCTCCATTATTGGAGCCAGTGATGTTCATTGTATACATGTGTCTTATCACTTTTACTTAATAACAAAATCCTTCAAGGCCAGCACGTTCTCCATGCATGGATTACGAATGTTTGTAAGACTATATTGTCAATGTTTGTATTTCATGTTTTCTTTTATATGTGCTAAATTACTTGAACTATTTTTGTTATTTGAGTACTTATATTGTTGAAAATGTGCTTTAATGGTTTTTATTGTTTCCCCATCCTTGTGGACTACTCTGCAGGATATTAGACAGATATTTCTCATTCATTGGTTGTAATGATTGTCACATCCCTTGTGGACTATTTTGTTAGATGTTAGACAGATACTTCTGGTTCGTGTGTGTCTCTTCTTGCGTGGTGCTATTAACTATCTCTTAGAGGCTCACTTTTATCACTCCCTTCGTAGTAGAAGAACTTGGACACATATACAACTGAATACTCACTAGGCACGCCTTCTTTCTTTTTTAAGGCACCATTGCATCCCTATCTCTTGCTGACAGTTAGATCCAAGGATAATATTTAAGAATTTGGCAACCAGGCCATATTCTGTATGGGACTCCAACACCAAACGGTGTGAGATCTAATTGGGACTTCATATCGGGGAGATCCCCTGAATGTTGGCGGGTCCAACACCATCAACAAGTATGTATTTAATGAAGTATTTTTCTTCCTATGTGAATTCCTTGCTAAGGATTTCGGAGATGGACCATGCTTCGGGGATGAAAAATGAGCATTAGATATTATTGATGGAGAAAAACCACAATATAATGATGTTCAAATAGAAATAAGTAAGTAAACTCATGATCATTGTGGTTTTTTTTATTGTGATCTTTAATTTTCTTTGTAATTTATTTTTCAAATTAACAACATGGCCTTTGGATTTTTAAATAAGCATGTTGACATGTAACAAGTGCATACGAAAGTGTTATACTTGACAAGTTCACTCTGTACCACATGGACTTTATGAAAAAATGGATTGATTTGTATGATAAAAGAGAGAAGAAATGTTAGGAGCAAGGAGACAATTTAAGAGATCAAACCTAAGGAATACCCCATTTCCTATTGATCTACAAGGGGAATGGGCCAAATATTGCACACTAGAATGAGTTACTGAACAAATTCAAAATCAAATAAAATATGCAGGTATTTTCTCAATCATAATAGAAGATAAAATCAACATGTCTAGAGGATGTGAAAAAAAGGTACAGTTGGAATTTTAATATTCGTCATTATATTTGTTTTAACCGAAATAAATGGTCTTTCACAAGCAAGGAAATATCCAAGAATGTGGGCATATGGTCAACATTCTTGTGTATAACATGTAGATGTAAAGAGACAATCCTTCAATTGTGGCATCATGGTTGACTTCAAGAAATATATTCAATCAAGCTCAAAAGATAAGAATATTATTGAAGGGAATCTACAATATGTTGGGAAAATACAATAAATTATTGAGTTGGATTACCGCTCTTTTAAATGTTGTATTTTTAAGTGTAGATGGTTTGAGAGGACACAAATACATGATACCCATAGTGGATTTTTTTCTATATATTCCTCAAATTTCCTACTAGAGGATAAGGAGCCTTTTATTCTACCAATTAATTGTGAGCAGGTATTTCTTTAACTCAATGAATTAGAAGCGATAGTGATCAATAATCTGTTAATACATTGTTTATTGCGAATATATACATGTGTTTATTAATCAATAAAATTGTTATAAAATACGTCTAACATATGTATGCACTTGTTAAAGTGTAGGGGTTTTTCTATGAAGGTATTATGGACCCGAAATGGATATTCGTCATACATTATGATCAAAGATTAAGGCATGTATTTGATGATGCATTAGTGGATACTAAGCAAAACAATGATGGCCAAAAAAATGAGAGAGAGGGATTAGAGAAAATCGAATAATTTGACATCCATGATGATTTTGAAGATGGTTATGTTCATCCACAAGAATATAACATTAATACAAAGCTACATGATGTTACGGAAGACAAAAATATGGATGGTATAGAAAATGGTGATCCAAATACATGTGGTAACAATATGGGTGGTCTACAAACATATTTCAATGATGTTGAAGATGATGCAAGTCAAGACGAGGATGGTGATAATATTAACTACTTAAAATATCATATGTACATTGACAATGATACATTGGATGGCATTGTTGCAGACAATGATATTAATGACCAAGACTTCTAAATTTTTAGAATTATTTTTAATTTGTGTTTAAAAATTGACGATTCTTATAGCCTAAACTTTGAAATGCTTCAGTATTATTTTTTTCAATACAAATTACCTATTGCAATATCATTAAAGTGTTCAAGATATGGTATGAATTGTTGGCAGAAAAAATTAGGATTACTTGAATGCTTCTTCCATTCATTTTATATCAACATATGTTTGTGAAGACATAAAAATTAATAAAATATTAATGCTCGTATCTCACAATTATTTGAATAAGAAACTTTGTTAACTTCATTATTTTTATATTGTTTGCATTTTAATGTTGGTCAACCATCTCTTACATTTAATTATTGATTCAGGTAGGCTTTAATTTTTACAAGACGGTCGCACAAAGTTTATGCTAAGGCAGATGATGACTAGTATAAAACAATTTCAACCCAAATTCGTTGCACACACACTCTCAGCAATCAACAAAGTTGTTACACACTCCACACATATTCAATGCGAAGAAATATTAGATAATAATCTACTTTTTCATTCAACCACTCTCACAACGCTCCTGAAAACCATCACTCATTCAATCTGCACACTTGAAAAGGAAGTGCAATCAAAACTGTAACAGCAAAGAAAATAATTCACTGTCACACTAAACTAAGGGGTCTGTCCAACGCTTAAGTTGTCACACCATCCAAAGCTTACTGCAATTAATTAAATTACACAAAAAATTAACTATAACATCAGCAGTAACAACAATCACATAAATGAGAAATATTTATGCAATTTGTCATTCAAACACTCTGATAGGACTCCTAAAAACCATCACTAATTCAATTTGCACACATAAAAGGAAGTGTAATCCAAATTTTAACAGCAAAGCAAATAATTCGCCACCACACTAAATGTATGGAACGATACAAGACTTAAGTTGTCACAGCATCCAAATATTATTGCAATTAATTAAAGTAAACACAATTAATTGTAACAATAGCAGTAACAACAATCACATAACTGAGAAATATTTATGCAATATATCATTCAACCACTCTCACAACACTCCTAAAAACAATCACTCATTCAATCTAAACATGTAAAAGGAAGTGAAATCCAAAATGTAATAGCAAAGAAAATAATTCACTACCACACTAAACTGAGGGACCAGTCCAGGACTTAAGTTGTCACACGATCCAAAGCTTAATGCAATTAATTAAATTTCACACAAAATTAATTGTAACAGCAACAGTAACAACAATCAAATAACTGAGAAATATTTATGCAATTATGTATTCCACTCTAACTAACCAGTGATCCCTATTAAGAAGGAGGGACCTTCCTCTCAGTAGGGGATGGTGTAATAAAAATCACACAAACTACTTAGAGGAAATTATTGAACCACAAAGTTGAGATTTGCATTAATAAAAGTATCAGGATTACAGAGCTCTGGTGTTTCCCCTTTCCAATCATATACTCCAATTCCTCACTTTATCCCTTGCAGGAAAACAATCTTCTCTTTTAGAGATCTTAATTACAATGAGAAGATCATCATGAGAATCTTAAAATAAAACGATACCTTAACAATTACATAATGATTTCCATGGAAGGCATAAAAGTGTAACAATTTCCTTTAATTATAAATTTAGTTACAAAATATCTCAACCAAATGATCTGGATGCTCCACAAATATCTCCAAGTGATGGGTTGTTTCTTTTGACTTTGATGTGCTCCTAGATCCATTTTGATTAGGAAATGCATCACCTGCTTAAACAATTGTCTGTGTAATAGAAACAGCTCTCAGAACCTTAATTAATCCAAATCGGTAAAGGAACTGAAATGTAGTCCTGTAACAGCAAGCTTCGACGGACCATCCAAACCTGAAACAACCCACACATTAGTTTTATGATAAAAATCAACCTAAGAAAGTAGTTCTAATGTCAAATTATAAGTAGAATTGGACTAAGAAAGCGACAACTGAAAAAGGACAACTTAGGTGAATAAGGGTTGTTACAGTAATAAGATATGGTCTTGTTGGTCAATGTTGAAATTGCTAACAAGAAGAGGCTTCTAATTTAACTTTCCCCTGATTAAATTAGAAGGAAATTGTAATTTGACATCAAATGATAGCTTATACTAGTTAAATGAGTTAGGAAGACTTAGTTAGCTTAGTCAATTCTAGTTGAGGATCAAACTGGAGGCATGTAGAGTTCTCTTTAAGTTTTAGGGGGTCCAGTTGCAGTTTATTTTGAGTTGTAATTGTTTAACTTAATTATTTTAGTTAATATCAGTTTAACTAGTTCTAACTTATGGAGGAGCTAGTGAGATGTCTAGTGAATTAAATATGATTTAATTCACATGCAGTGATCAATCAGATAATTGAATATTCTCTATAAATAGTTGTTTCATGTCAGTTATGAGGAAATCTGAATTGATATTGTAGTTAAAGGGAAGTATATTATCAGTTCTATAATATAAAAATTATATAGGTCATGCATGAGGTCAGCAGGATCCCTTGGATGTATTGCGCAATCAATTATTGGTAATTTCCTAATTAATATGGGCTCAATTTCCCTAGGGATTTCTCAAGCAAGGCTGAGTATCCAGAGGCAAGAAATTGGTTAAGTATTGGATTAAACTTGCTTGGATCAGAGTAAGACATTCAGAGATAGTGCAGAGAACTCTCAAGCCTGGGAGAAGCATTCTATTGTTTCATATTATTGACTTAATGCAATATATAGGTAGTGGGGTTTTTAGCTAAGGCTTTCCCATATAAATGTTTGTGTTTTGCAATTGAAATTATTTATTTTTCTTGATCTTGTGATCGTGCGATCGTAATTGGTTTCTGCAATTTGTAGAATATATTCAAGTATTTTTCTGAGCACATTACAAGATCAGTTGAATCTATGTGGATTTTATACATGTATCAGAGCAGGAATCACTATAGAAGAGAAGAATACAATTTTTTTTTGAACAGGTGAATCGAATTTTCAGATTTATTCTTCAAGACCAGCAACAGATCAGGATGTCTTTCTATGGATTGAGACTTGAATATGCCCTTGAGGGTAGTTCGAATTACATAGCTTGGAAGGATAGGATGGAGGCATTTTTGGAGGAAAATGGGTTGAAGGAATTCATAAACAATGATATTCCCAGACCCACATCAATAGATGCTCAAAATCTTGATGCATGGAAGAATAATGTAGCAAAGGCGAGAAGGATTTGTTTAGGAGTTCGAGATCATATTGTCTCGAACCTCCATGAAAAGGAAAATCCATATGCTATATGGAAGGCCTTAAAAGATTTGTTTTAGAACAGTAGTGACCATAGGAAGTTGGCGCTGAAGGACAACCTCAAAAAAATCAATATGGAGAAAGGCGATATGATACCAAAATACTTGATGAAGTTCACTCATTGTCTAGATGACCCTTGGAAGTGTTCGTGTGACAATTTTCGAGGATGATCTGTTGAGACTAGCACTTCTAGTCCTTCCCAAGATCTTGCACAACTACTAGGATTTGGTGAATGGGAGGGAGAAGCTACCAGAGTGGGAACGATTGTGGTCCAACTTGGTACAAGAAGAGATTCGGCGAAACACAAAATATGGATCTTCATCAAACACTGATGATGAGGAGAACTATGCCCTGGCTGGAAAGGCAAAGAAAGGGAAAGCGAAGGTGTTGCATTCCAAATCAGATTTTGGTCAGGCAGGCAAGAAGAAGGACTTGTCAAAAATAAAATGTTTTCACTGTCATGAGCTTGGAAACTATGCTACAAAGTATCAGCACAAGAATACCGGAAAAAATCTCTTAGGAGGAGCGGCAAGTGAAGCACTTGCTTCACAGTTCGAGTTGTATTTCACTCTCATCACATGCATGGTGACATTGGTGATGGGTTTTGTGTGTTACTTGGATGGTGGAGCTTCATTCCATATGACCGGAAACAAAGAATTCTTCAGTAACTTGGAGGAGAAGGATCTCCAAATGCACATTGAGATGGGAGATGACGGGAGGTATAGCACGACAAACATAGGTGAAATTACCTTTCAGAGGGAGTCTGGTACTCCTCTCACATTAAAAAATGTCATGTATATTCCTAGTTTAAATAATAATTTAGTTTCAGTTGCTATGTTGGAATATCGTGGCTATGATGTGATATTTAGAAAAGGAAATGTGTTCCTTCATCACAAATCCACAGGATAGGTGAAGAATATTGAGGTTCAGGTAGATAACCTCTACATATTGTATGTAGAATATGATGTTGCCTTGACCATGAAAGAAGAGAAGGTGCAGATCCGAGACATCAGTGAGTTATGGCACAGAAGATTGGGCCATCTACACCATGTCACTTTGAATTTCATGCAATGGATTTCTATAGGACTTCCTAAGGGTGCACTTGAGCACTGAGATACATGCAAAGGATATACATTGGGGAGGTAAACCAAAGCCACCTTTCATGATAAGAAAATCCAAGCAAAGGAGATCCGTGAAAGATTTCAATCAGATGTGTGTACACCGTTCTCGACAGCCTCCACGGAAAAACAAAGGTATTATGTGATTTTTGTAAATTATTTTTCACGAAAGTGTTGGATATTCTTCATGCAAAAGAAAGATCGGACATTCTCAACATTTTTTGATTTGAAAGCACTTGTTGAGAAAGATACAAGGAATAAGGTGAAGTCTCTCAGGAGCGACAACGGTGGAGAATATGTCTCGGATGAATTCAAGAAATTTTATGCTTCAAAAGGAATTCGATGGGAATTTCTAGCACCTGATAACCCACAGAAAAATGGGGTTGCAGAAATTAAGAACATAACTATTGCAGGAGAATCACGAGCGATATTAGATGATCAGGTCCTATCATTGCATCTGTGGGTTGAAGCATGAAACACAACAATATGTGTGCATAACAGAAGTCCTCATCGGATACTTGGGATGAGTACACCAAAGGAAGCTTTTTTAGGAAGAAACCAAATGTGGCACATTTTAAAATTTTTGGTTCCTTAGTTTATTTCCATGTGACCAAATATGCCAGGAAGAATCTAGATCCAACAACTAATTTGGGAATATTTGTGGGGTACACCGATACACCTCACAACTATTGGGTGTACTTGCCAGCACACAAGATGACAGTGGCCAAAAGAGATGTGAAATTCAATGAAGAGAAGGCCATTTGAATTTCCCTTGATAGGGAGCTTAAGTTACATGCAGTTGAGGAACTCTTAGATTCAATAGAAGAACATCAAGATGTGGAGTAGCCATAAGAAAAGTAACAAAGAGTGGAAGCACATACTCATGCAGAGACATCTCGAGACGGAAGGAAGTGCACCAGAGAGGCTGACAGTTTGGTGCTTGATGCAAGAGATAATGTGGGAGCACCCACATCACAACACAGGTAGAGAAGGTCCCCAGATCGGTACACTAGCCACATGGATCTTATGAGCAAGATTTTAGCGATATATCCATCATCTTTCGAGGAAGTTGTGCAAAAACCAATTTGGGTTGATGCCATGGTTGAGTATGACTACAATATCAGAAACAGTGCATGGGAATTTGTCCCAAGACCAAAGGGGAAGTTAATTGTAGGATCCAAGTGGATCTACAAGGTGAATCAAGAACCAGATGGGAATGTGGAGAAACACAAGGCTATATTTGTGGCTAGAGGGTTCTCTCAGGTGGAGGGGATTTATTACGAGGAGACCTTTACGCCAGTCGCGAGTTACTCATCAATCAGATCTAACCCTGAACTTTCAACGCAAATGGGATGGAAGATACATCATATGGATGTAAATACATCCTTCCTCAATGGAGTGATTGAGGAAGAGGTGTACATTGAGAAACTGGAAGGTTTTGAGACCTTCAGTAGAGAGTCGCGTGTGTGTAGAATCAAGAGAACATTGTATGGACTGAAACAAGCACCTCATACTTGGTACACTAGGATCGACAGTTACACTAGGTGAAGCAGATGTGAGCCTTTACCATATTATGGTAGAAGGTAAACTTTTGATAATTGTACTTTATACCGATGATTTGATACTGACATGTGATGAGAAGCTCAACAAGTCTTGCAAATATCTTGCAAGATAATTTGAGATGAAGGATATGGGGCTCTTACTTTATTTCCTAGGATTGAAAATTTGGAAAATATATGGGGAGAAATTTGTATCTCAAGGAAAGTATGCCAACAATATTTTGAAGAAGTTCGACATGGATGGAAGTAAACCCATGCAGAATCCTCTAGTAGGAAATTGGAGGAAGGTAGATGTTACTTCAATTGAAGTAGTAGATGCTACCATCTATAGGAAGCTTGTGGGTTCACTCATGTATTTGGAAAAAACATGACCAAAAATATGCTATGTGGTTAACTAGCTTAGTAAAGGTAGGGTTAAGCCTACCAAGCTCTTTTGGAAGGCATGAAATCATGTGTTGAGATACCTCTAAGGCACTACAGAGTTTGGTCTATGGTACATGTGGACAGAGTGTTGAAATTTGCAACAAGAAATAGTGAAATTGGCATCCAGAAACAACATGATAGCACCTACACTAGTGTGGGGCCATAGGTCATGTAATGATGGGTCCTAGTGATACATTAGTGTGAAATTCAATTTATTTAATAATTTGGAAATGTGTCAAACTTAATTATCCCTTAATTAAATTCGACAATAAAATGTAATCTTATCTCATAATCACTTTTTATAGTTAAATGAGTGTGATAGACTGAATTAGCTCATGAATTTCGAGTTGAGGGTAGTTAGTGAGGCATGCAGAGTGATTCTATGTGTTTTAGAGTTCAAGTTGCAGTTACGTGCATGATTAAACAGTTAACTCAATTAGGTGAGTTAAAGTCAATTGAACTAGTTGTAACTGTTTATTGCACTAGTGAGAGATCAAGTGAATTAAATATTATTTAATTCATAGTCATTGATATGTCATGCAACTAATGATTTACTAATAATAGATGCATGCTTGTCAGTTCTAGTGGAGACCCAGTTGAGACAAAGGTTAAAGGGAAGTTAACTATCAGTTGTGATATTAGCAGGCTGCCCAGATGTAGTTAAAAAACCACAGGATGCCCATGATACTCAGCGTAGTTGAGGAAGGCTAAAATTCCTAAATAATATGGATTGAATTCATCAAGAATTGCATGAGAAAGGCAGGTTGAAGACAGACTGAGAATTGGCTAAGTGTTGGCCCGATTTTCTCTGGATCAGTGTGATACGATTAGCAGAGTGCAGGAGATTCTTGTGAGCAATAATGCATTGTAATTGTTTCATGGTTCCTTGTGGAATATACAATAGAAGATAGAGGGGTTTTGAGCAGTAAGCTTTCCCTGGGAAATTATCTGTGTTGTGGTTTGGTCTGATTCTTTCTTTGCTTCATATGATTGGCGATTGTGTTTAATTTCCACAATTGATTTGTAGAAGCGATTCAGTATCTAGCTTTAGTACATTGTTCGATAGGATTGAATCCATGATATAAATATTGTTTGTATAATTTATACATGGTATCAGAGCACAATAACTATAGTGGAGGATAATTTGAGTTTGTGATTGTATAGAATTCGAATTTGCAAAAGTATTCTTGGTGCGACAGGCGAATCAGGATCGAAATGGCTTTCAATGGTTTGAGATTAGAGTATGCACTCGAGGGAAACTCTAACTATATTGAGTAGAAATACAAGATGGAGGTAGTACTAGAGGATAATGGGTTGAAATAATACATTGATAATGATGTTCCCAAACAATTTGTAGCAGATGCTGCAAATGTTGATGCTTGGAAAAAGAAGGTTGCAAGGGCAAGGAGGATCTTACTGGAGGGAGTACGAGACCACATTGTCTCAAGTCTCCATGGAAAAGCGACTCCATATGGAATGTGGAAGGCTTTGACATATCTGTTTTAGAGGAGCAGTGATCATAGAAAATTGGCACTGAAGGAAAATGTCAGGAAAATCAAAATGGAGAAAGGAGACACTATTCTGATATATTTAACAAAGTTTGTCCAATGTCGGGATGAGCTTGGGAGCATCAGAATTACTATCGTGGATGATGACTTTGTGAGCCTAGCTCTTCTAGGACTTCCCAAGAGTTGTAATAGTTATCAAGACTCTGTCAATGGGAGGGAGAAGCTGCCATATTGGGAACCACTTTGGTCGAATTTGGTGCAAGAAGAGTTCAAGCGGAATACCAGGGATGGATCTTCATCTAAGGAAGATGATGAAGAAAATTGCGCCTTGGCTGGTAAGGTGAAGAAGGGGAAGGGAAAGAAATCCTATTCCAAATATGAGTCTGGCTAAGAAGGCAAGGAGCATGACATGTCCAGAGTGAAATGTTTTCACTCTCACGAACATGGACATTATGCCACTAATTATCCACAAAAGAAGAAGAACAAGAAGGCTTCAGGATCTGCAGCTAGTGAGATTTTAGCCTCGCAATCTGAGTTTGACTTCTCGTTGATTTCATGCATGGTGTCAAGTGCGATGGGATCAGGTTGGTACTTGGATAGTGGTGCATCTTTCCACATGACGGGAGACAAAGAAATTTTCAGTAGCTTGGAGGAGAAGGACCTCCAGATGCATATCGAAAGGGTGACGATGGAAGGTATAGCGCTACCGGGATTGGTCCAGTTACTTTCCAGAGACATTCAAGTAAACTATTTTTATTAAAAGATGTAATGCATGTACCATGCTTGAAGAAAAATTTAGTTTCAATCGCAACGTTGGAGGATAGAGGATATGATCATTAGGGGAATTTTGAGGTCTAAAATGGGCCTCCTAAGAAAAATGTACAATCAAAATTCACTTTATGAGAACCAATCACATTTTAGGGGATGACATCATCCCTAATGGTTGAGGTGGCATTGACTGAGTTAAAGGTACTTACTTGTTACATTCTCAATGGTGGATAAAAACTCATGGTTAACCATGATAGTACTCTAAGTACTTTTAAAGTCAAAGTAAAGTACTCATAATAAATGTCATTTCACAATTTTTGAATAAAAATATATTGTTGTCATTTCATATTTCTTGAAAGAAACAATGCATATCCCTATACATTTATTATATTATATTATATTTATATAGTATATTAATTACATGTTATTATACAATTTAAATAATATAAATTTAAATTAATAGCATATAATAATTAATAATTTATAAATTTATATTTATAATTTATTTTAAGTTATTTAAGTACAAAGGACAAATGCATTAGTTGTTCAATGATAATGATTTTTTCTTGAAAAAATCATTCTTATTTATAGTCACATCAATACAAGTTTTTTATTAATTTTATTTTGGTACAACTTTTGAATTGAATTTAACTATGGTTACATGGATTGTGGTGCAAAAAGTGAATTTCAAATTTATAAATATTATTTTATTGGTTTACCTATTATTTTATTATTTCCTTAGATGGTTGCACAACATTGATGGGTAAAACAGATAAAGTGGTAATCTAGGATGAGGGTGAGTTCCACCATGGAGTTTTGAAGGTCATGCAGCAGAGTTCTATGGGGCTTCCAAAGGGTACTCTTGCGAAGATAGACACATGTAAGGGATGTACCATGGGGAAGTGTGAGAAAGCCATGCAATTGTCCCTTGAGAGGGAGCTTGGTTTGCATGCAGATGAGGAACTCTTGGTTCCAAAGAATGAACCTCAAGATGTGGAGCAGCCACATGCGGAGGATCATGGAGTGGCAAAAACCACTCAAGCAGAGAAATTTCGAGCCATATGGGCATAGGGAGTACATGCAGCTATACCTCTAGGTATGAGGTGGGGCGATGTAAAAAATTAATCCCAAGAATAAATTTGGGTAGGGTTCATTGAGATGGTGCATCTCATGGATTGAACCTAGCTACGAGGAGCCCACAGTACAGCAGTAGTAGGATTAGTTATATTGATGCAGTTAGATGTCAGGAGGACATAAATCAGAGTGATAGGTGTTAGATACTGGAGCGCATATTAGAGTTGGCAGCAGTGTAGAGAGCATGGATGCATATGTCAACAGCGCAGAGAATCTAGTAGACATGTGCAGTAGGTACCAGTAATCAGAAGACTCTGATGACATATGCATTATACTAATTTAGTTGTGTGGAGGCTATTCGGTTTCAGAAGTGTTTCATGCAAAATTTGCATGTGCAAGAAACACTAGCGAAGTGTTGCATAAAAAAGTTTCATGTATGAGAAACACTATCGAAGTGTTGTATGCAAGGGTTGCATGTGCGAGAAACACTAGAGAAGTGTCACATGCAAGAGGTGCATGTGCTCATGCAAGGACATTCCAAGGTACTGGATCAGGATAGATTGATTCCTTTCTTGTTGAGAGGGAGTGTTGAAATTTGCAACAAGAAACAGTGAAATTGGCATCCAGAAGCAACATGAAAACACCTACCCTAGTTTGGGACCACAGGTCATGTAATGATGGGTCCTAGCGATACATTAGTGTGAAATTCAATTTATTTAATAAATTGGAAATGTGTCAAATTTAATTATCTCTTAATTAAATTGGACAATAAAATGTAATCTTATATCATAATCACTTGTAATAGTTAATTGTGTGTGATAGACTCAGTTAGCTCATGAATTTTGAGTTGAGGGTAGTTGGTGAGGCATGCAGAGTAATTCTATGTGTTTTAGAGCTGAAGTTTCAGTTAAGTGCACGAGTTTAATGCATGAGTAATCATTTAACTCAGTTAGGTGAGTTAAAGTTAGTTCAACTAGTTGTAATTGTTTGTTGCACTAGTGAGAGATCAAGTGAATTAAATATTATTTAATTCACAATCAGTGATGTGCCATGCAACTAATGATTTACTATTAATAGCTACATGTATGTCAGTTCCAATGGAGACCTTGTTGAGACAAAGGTTAAAGGGAAGTTAACTATCAGTTGTGATATTAGCAGGCTGCCCAGATGCAATTAAAACACCATAAGATTCCCATGATACTCAACGCAGTTGAGGAAGGTTGAAATTCCTAAAGAATAGGAATTTCATTCATTAGGAATTGTGTGAGAAAAGCAGACTGAAGATGGGATGAGAATTGGCTAAGTGTTGGACACATATGGATGTTGATTTATATGTATCATTGAAAATAAACCAAATTTTGCTCCCAAAACCTATTATTAATACCATATGGATGTTGATCCTACTAGGTGGGTAACCAAACAAGAGGGAACTTGAATCTAAGTCCTATCCAGCCTGCACCACTCCTCCTGATACAGTCATCATACTCCCTTCTTTAATTCTTGTCGGGAAATATCCCATCTCAACTTGCTTCCTTTTAAGGAACTAGTTCTCATTCCTTGTATATTTATCTCGCATCTCCACAGAATTGATTCTCGATGGTCCATAGATAGCGTCTTAGTGGCTGGAAACCGCCATATTTTATTTTATTTCTGTGTAATAGCTTCAACTGAACCGAGTTCTTCTCTAATAAAAAACTATACTCATTCTTCATTAGTTGTTACAGTACCATGGACAACTTTCTAGCCTATATGATTTTCATAAAAGAAACAAAATCCTTGAGTTATACATCTCCCACATAGGGTGTCAGATTGAATGATTTTTCCCCAAATAAGCGAGATCATGCAAGTAAAACTCGCAAAACAAATGTTGTTCTAAGAAATTAACACTTTCAAATGTTTCCAGGAAGTTGTGTATCTCCCTTGTCTTATATGGTCACTATTTCTTCAGTGTTGGTAATTGGAAGACATAATTATTTTCTTGAAAATATAAAGGATATGAAGGATAAGGAAGCCTACCATACAATAATCCATTAATGATCTCATAAATGAGATCCTTTTTCTTGTTGTAACATCTTAACCTCTCCTTGCAGTTCCTTCACTTGTTTCATTGTTTGTTCCTCTCCTCTTGACTTTTCACATCTGGAATTCTTAATTTTCAACCCACTCCTTCTTAAGCTTATTGACCATTTCCTCATGCTTCTTTAGGAATATGACTTCATCTTTGGGAAAGAGCACTAATTTCTGCCACTGCTATAATACCCTCATCAAATCTTCAAATGTAATGTGAGTTGTTTCAGATGTTTTTTTGGCATCCTCCTTCTTAAACCTTTTCTCCTACTGTTTCTTTATCTCAACTGTTGGTTCTTGTGTAACAGTAACATCATTGATAGGTTCTTATGGTACAACATTATTTTTATTTTCAATCTACTCTATTTCAAATTTTGGTTCTTTGTTAACAGCAAAATCATAAACATATTATTGTGGATTAGCATACTGTTTTTCTTCTTCTTGCTGTGATTTGATTGATAGTTCTTATGTAAAAACAACGTCATCAACAAGTTCTTGTGAAATAGCAGACTGAAATTCTTTGTCTTGTTCCCCCACTTGTACTCCAATTGAAACAGTAATAGTTTCCATGATTTTAGTCTCCTCAATGATTTTTTGGTATCATTTACAAAGTCTTTTTGAGATAGTAGATGATGTCATTTCTACAACCTCTGCCAATATATCTAATCCAATTTCATTCTTAAAATGAAGTTTTTATTTAACCAAGGAAATTTGTTTCTTTAAATCCTCATTTTCCTTTCTCATATTTTCAATTTGAATGAGAGGGTCAATTTTTGTCTTACCTAGTGAAGCAACATCGTTTTGTTCTTTTATTTTATCTTCTATTACTAGTCCTTATGTCTCATGTTATTTCTATAGTTCTCGTTCAGGCCCTGGCGTAACATCCGAGATTTCATATGTAGAGGGGCCTTCCTCTGCAAACTTCTCCTTATTTTCTTTGTCATATTTCTCCTCAAACCCATAAGGTCGAGTTTTATCAGCACATTCCCTCTCAGTTGTAGCAGTAGGTTTTTGAGTCTCTTCTAGTATAACAACTACTCTCACCCTTTTCCCAAGGGCTCTTCCACCAATTGGATTTTTCACTTTCCTTTTGATTACCTTCATTGATACTCCCAACTTTATCCCTTCAAGTGTCTTCACTTCCTTAGCTCTAATTTCAAGCACAATTATTTTTCTAGAAATTTCTTCCTCCATCACTTCCTCTACAATCGGGCACCCACCTCGGCTATCCTCTGACGAGTCACTAGACACCACCACATGTTCTTCTATCGACTTCTCCTTTCCTCATGACGATGAACTAGGGGTCATTCTAATGGAACTCCACCTCTTAGGGTTTCATCAACCAACCATAGGAGATGTATTAGCCCTAATTTTCTTAGAGAATGTGGTTGTCTTTATCTTGGAATATGTATTCGTTTCAACAGTAGGCATCGTTTAAAAGTTGGGTGATGCTTCAACACTCTCTTCATGCTCATCATTCGCACTAGCACAAGGTCTCACTCTCAAAGCATGCCACGAGATCCCTTGTCTATGTAATGAATGCATGATGATTAATTTAATGAGTGCAAGGTTAGTGACGCAAGTTTTTGGATTATTTTCCCCTTTCAAAACCGCTACCAAGCGTTGTAATGACTTCAAAAAGTAGTATGGTAAATTAGTCAACTGCCTTTTCCTTATATGTGCCAACAATTTAAATTGATAATTGAAAATAATCCAAAAACGAGCCTCATAGGTAATGAATTTTTGGATGAAGAGGGATAGATCTTCCCAAGGGTGAGGAAGAGATGTTCTAGAAAAAACCTATGATTAGGCGTCAACACTTCTCCCTCCTATAATAATATGGCCTTAGCTTTAGGATTGGACACTTTCTTGAGAACCACCGTTCTCTTGTCCTAGGTAGCCTTGTCACTTTTGCGATAACCTCTTTGTAACAAAAATTCTGAAGCCCTTGACCACAGATTTTTGTTCAACTAAGGCTTGGGAAAATTCCAAAGTGGCCAATTCACTGAAACCTTATAATTTTTCAAAATAACTCATCCATCTAGCCCTTCGAAAAATTTCCAATGCTTCCAGATGTTGTAACATCACATTAATAGATTCAAGTTCTTGTTTGATTTTTTCTCCACCCATAGATTCTCACAAGCACACTAGTCAACAATGTTAGGAACATGTTACAGAGCTGCTTTAGTGCACACAAACACTTCCTCAAGGGAGAATGTCAAGGTGTTGAAATTACAGGCAATTACTCTGTGTTGCCAATTTGAAACTTTTAAATCAAAATGAGTTTCTAAATGAGTGCACTGATCTGCAGATGTAACAACACGAATAATAAAGAAAAATAAAAGTAATAATGATATAGTATTATTACTAATGGTGGCAGTTACATCAGTTTAATTATAAAATGTAATGGTGTCAGAATTGTCTAATCATGCAATATTATGGCAGGGTGAGGTATGTATTAATTAGATGAATAATTGGATTTCCTAGATCCGATATGATTAGGAAAGGTAGCATGTGTTTAAAAAATTGTTTGTGTAACAGCAACAAATCCTAGAACCTTAATTAATCCAAATCAGTAAAGGAACTAAAATGTAATCCTATAACAGCAAGCTTCGATAGACCATCCAAACCTGAAACAACCCAGCCATTAACCATTAAACTACCTAATCCATGAGCACCAAATCCCTCAGATATTGACCCTTAATCCCTTAATCCCTTAAACCCTAGCCCCTAATCCCTTAACCCTGAATCATTCTCTAGATACCTAAATCCCATAATCCTCAAAGCCCCTATCCACTTAACCCCAACACCTAAATTATTTAAATATTTAGGCACATGCAGTGCTAATTCTAGGGCTAAAAAGGGAGCTAACCAAGGAGGTAATGCAGGTGAAAAAAAGAGAGTTAAACCCTGTGTTATCACTGGTGCTATTTCTAGGAAAATTAATGGCGTCATTTCTGGCGCTATTTACAATGCTACTTTTGGTGCTAATTTCCAGCGCTATTTTAGGTGCTATTTCCATTGTTATTTATGGCATTATTGTTTCATGAATTGGCTTCCAAATTTTTTTGTCGAATAAAGCAACGCCAAAAATTGCGCCATACCAATAAATGGTACTGACTTTTTCAAAAAAATTGGAGAAAAATACACTAAAACAATCAATGGAAACAAAAAAGGGATCTAATCACAAGGATTTGTTGTAGTGAGTCCCAACTACAAGGTATTCCACATCTTTTCACAAAACCCCAGAATGGAAACCTCATCCATAATTATAACACGCATCCAATGTGGATTTCATTCCTCTGGAAATTTTCTTTGCCACGCCTTCATGCATGCATCTAGTCAACTAATTCCAATGCCGACACCCGCTTCTTAAAATACCATTTTAACACACTACGAATTAATTTAGCACGCATGCTATCAACTCACATACTCTATTACAGAACCTTCGATTGTAATACACACACAATCATATAACATGAATAAAATTCTTCTACTACTGAAATTTTCTCTAATCTCTCACTGTATTGGTACCATTAATTCATGACATAGTTTAAGCTTTATCTATTTTTGGTTTCAGTATTCACACATAACTGAAACTCTGCTTAATTCTCTATTACACATAGATAATGGAATTCTTCATTCACAAATACACAAAAATAATCATGAGCATAAGGACGCTTTCAATCACAATCGCTTTCAATAACCTTCTTTATGTTCCATTGTGTAGGTCGAAACTTTGAGAGAATGTACAACATTTTCACCTTGCTCTCTTCTCAGCTTCTTGAGTTGCCACCTCCATTGCAGTTTCTTGTGATTTAATTAGAGACTTGTATCCTGGAAATGTTGCTTCAATGCTTCTTTAAGGTACCAAATGTTTCTTACTCAATGCTTACCAAAGCATTCCTTGTAATAATAAATTTCGTTGGAATTTCAAGGCTACTCTGCATACAAGTTCTCAATACACTATTTATTAAATGCACTATAATATATTACCAATGTTTATGATGTTACATTGAATTGTAGAATCCGTATTGAAACAAAATTAGGCAATTTCTTGAAGAATATAGAGAATAAGTATTGGTGTCTTGAGGTTGCTACACTGCATGAGTTGGGAAATTGTCACGAACCTAGGGTACAAAGCCCTAATTCTAACATATCCCACCATATAAGGAACACATGGAAATTTCATCAAAGAAAATATCACTGCTACAATATATAGGCCATAATATATATGATGAAAACCAAGAAATTGAACGTAAGCAACCGGTATAATATGAACATAATGGAATTTTGCATGGTGACTTTGGTAACATGAGATTAGAGGCACATCATCTCATCCAATAACATCTAACATTGTATACATATACCATTATCATACAACGCTACATATATACCATTATTTTCCATTCTCATCTTTGTCATATTCACTAGAATTGCAAGCTAAGGAAATGACCAAAGATGACTAGCTTGGAATCCTCATTAAAATGCCCAATATTCTCCATGACTACACCACGTTTCTTATAATGAACATAACACAATATGTTGTGACATATCGTTTTTTTATAAATGCTCCCCCTTGACTGATTTCTTAGTAGAAATGGTGATCTCCAAATTCATAAGCATATCAACGGCAGAGGTAATATATATCTCTGTTGACCATATCGTATCCAATCAACGTATATATCCAGGAAAAAATAATATCCACTATGGAAGCAATAACCAGAGTAGAAGCAGTAATATACAACAAAAATAACATCTAATGGATGATTGATGAAAAGTGACGATGATTTGAAAGATCTATGAGGTACAAATTATGAGGTCGAAGTGGATGTTAAGTGTTGTTATTCTCTGGTCATAGCTGTTGGACAAAATTTGGTTCCTTGAGAAGAGGGGCCACTTCGATATCCACAAGATGGCATTCCTCCTTTATTTTTTTGATATTTTAGATCCTTAATTTCTTTACTAAACACTCTTGGTGCAATGGCCATGGCCATGAGTTCTTGAAATAATAACTTACAATCATACGATATGCGCACCTGCACAATATCAGTCATGTTCTTCCATCCTCTACAATCAAACTATTTTTTCTTCAGATTTGCAATAGCAATTATACCACAATGTTCACAAACATAGACCCTATATGCATCACTTTGGTCAAATATCCTTTCTTTCAGGAAATGAGAAGCTCCATGGGCTATCATACAATCACGTTCCATCTATCCAAAACGTAGACCTCCATCACAAGAACGTCCTTCTGTCAGTTGTCAAGTGAGAATTTGAACAGGGCCACAACCACAAGAGTGAATCTTGTTATTCACCATATACTTTAATCGTTGATAATATGTAGGACCTAGAAATATCATGGCAGATAACTTTCTACCAATGTGACCATTGTACATGGTCTCAAAACCTCTCATTTGGTATCCACATTTATGAAGTACCCTGTTGATGCTATCCACAATTATACATGCGCTTTTACATCCTCCACCAAAAAAAAAAAAACTCCATCAAAAAAAATATAAAATGCCATCACACATAAAGTATGTTGGAATTTAGGTTAATAATACCATTGAAATATCGTTTCTCACTATAATATCATCAAAACGATGGAATATATCCATATACATATAAAAAAACATAAGGTGGCCATCTGATGCCATAAAGTGGAAGCTACACCACTGCCATTGTGAGATCGTCAAGTTGCATATGTCCTTCATACTTTCATGCACCAAAAGAAATATCATTGTTGCACAAAAATTCGAGCTCCTCAAATTGTCAACACCATTGGTGTAATAGAGTAATGGGGTCCATGGGAAAAAATGGTGGTGAAGTTTCTGCATAAGTGTAGTTTGGAAACTTTATCATCAAAAATGATAGAGAAGGGCAAAAAAATGCGTGGTGGAAGCCTCCCTTGCTCTGATCAGAGTGAGATAAAAACTCAGACTCTATATACATTTCTCAATCAACTCGTAATGTATGTCTCTTTGTCTCTTAGTCTAATAACGAAAAAAAAAAAAAATTGCAACGGGTTATTTACAATGCCAATACACACAACATTTTCGTTAACACACTTCGCCCCCATCCTGCCATGCATGAAATGCAACATTAGATTGCAATTTCTCAGACGAAATTAATTATTCATCTGCACAAAATTTTCCCGAAATGAAAATAATATGTTTGATTGTTGCACTATTGTAACGTTTGTCTGTCAACATGCCAGTCCCTTTGAAATTTTAGTTGAATATCCCTCTGTCAACCAGTAACCTGGTGGAAGATGCCCTTCACTTCCAAAATTATTTGGAAAGGACTCATCGGGTCTTTTGTTGCTCTCAATGTTGTGAAGAGTTAAATGCTTGTCAGATGTTAGTTTTTGTAGCATTGGATGTACTCTAACCTTAAAATTTTGTGGAGAGGCTAGAATACATGATTTCTCCAAAATTGAGAAATCAGTTCGAGAAAACTCCACCTAGAGACTACTTAATTAGATTATTAGTCTATTTTTTAAATATTTCCCAAGTATAAACTTAGGGAATATGATTAATTAATCAGAATTATTTAATTCAAGGTGTGAATGTTCTAAAGACTCACCTGGATCGAATTCAAGTTGATCTTGATCATTGATTAAGATATAATCTTGGCCATTGAAGTCTCAGTAGAGGATTATAAGAGAATTTGATGGGGGTTGGAGAAGAGAAACTTGAGCAGTTCTATTTTACTAGGAAATCTATTTCCAGAGTAGCAGTTGGTTGTTGCTGGAGAGAGATTTAGTGAGATCGAAGTAGTGAGAGAGGGGCAGAGACAGTGAATCCAAAGAAGGAATTTCAGTTCCGATGAGTGCATTTACAAAGAGGTAGAAGTTCCATAGAGAGGCTGACACAGAGGCAACGCAGTAGCCTCTAGAGGAAATTTTGTATTTTCTAGGGAGAAGCAAAGATTCAATGCCAAAAGTTGGGCAGAGGGTCTAGAGGCCAGGAGAGTCATTTTCCCAGACAACAGCTGACAAGACAATTTGAGGTGACACAGTTCCATGCTAGGTGACACGTAGAGTACGTGAGGGTGACGTAGTGATTGCGCAGAGGCAATTTGGATGGCTCCATTTTGAGATGAGGTCAGTGCTCAAATTCTCCTACGGAGTGAGGAATTTCCTCACTAGTATTTCTTACCAGTTTTTCTCTGTAGGATTTCCAATTTTGGCATCCATTTGTACTTAGACATTTCATTGCTGCATAATATTAAAACCCTCAGTTGTTGCATGGGTTTTCCCAAATCGGGTTTTTCCGGGGACATTGGTCCAAAAATAATGGTGTTATTTTGTGTGTGTGTGATTATATTTCTTCCAGCGTTTATTTTCTCCCATTGTTTATTTGTGAATATTGAAGTGTGATTGATTTAGTATTTGTTGTAGAAAATGGTAAATAAATTGTTAAGAATTAATTTAACAATTAGGAGGATTATTTCCAGTTGCTGCAATAGGATTCAAGGTTAGCCAAATTTTCACATGGTATTAGAGCGCAGATGATTATCTAGAGAGCTCAGTAGCAAAGAAAATAGGAGTTTCACAGCTCAGTGTAGGTAGCATTTCAAAATCCTAGAGGAAGTGCATTCACCTTGGCCAAGAGGCTGCATTTCTTAAGGAAAATCAATTTTCTAAGAGAGCGAAAAAATTTTTTGATTTCCCCAGATCGATGAATTCCACAGGTAGAGGGAGCATCTAGTATTTTCTTGCAGAGAAGATATCTAGGTTGATGCAATAGTTTTGCAGTAGTTTGCTATAGTAGAACTAGCGTCGGGTGGAAGAAGAGCACGCACTAAGGGAAAATTTTCCTTAGGGAACTTCTATTCTCAAGAAGTTCAATTTCCCTTGTAGATCAATAGTCGTCATGAGCAGAGTTTCTCACTCCAGAAGGGAGTGTGTAGAGCTGAAAACTAGATGAACAGAAGGGAAGAGGATATTTTCAACAATATTTTTGTTGAGATGGCCACAACTGGTCTTCAAGATCAAGATAGACTGGATGGAGCTTCCAAATATGTTATCTGGAAGGCAAGGATCTCCGTCCTTCTAGATGAATATGATCTCAAGGCATATATCGATAACATGGTAGCTATCCCGACAGATCTAGATCAGTTTAAGCAATAAAAGAATGAGATGGTAAAGGCAAAGAGATTGATCCTTAATGGAGTTCGGGATCATGTGGTATCACACATAGCGGCCCAGGGAACAACCAAAGAGATGTGGGATACTATTTCCAAGCTATACCATGGATCTTCTGAGCATTGGAAGATGTACTTAGAGGAGAAGTTGAGATCGACCAGGATGCTGAAAGGGGAGCACATAGACCCTTTCCTTACCAGGATTCAGGAGATCTGAGATGGGCTTGCATCTATTGGGTCAACACCTCAATCCACAAAGCTAGTGCGAGTGGCTCTCAACAGTGTCTCATAAGAGTGGTAGGTATTCGTCTAAAGTATTTTGGGTAGAGAAACCTTACCAATATGGGATGAGATGTGGGGAGACTTGTAGCAGGAGGAGTTGAGGCAAGACTTGATGAAGAGCACCATCAGTGACAGCAGCAGGAACAGATCGAAGTAGGTGAAGGAGGAGGATAATGTGGCCCTCACATCAAAGGGTCCCAGTCAGGGATAGGGGGAGAAACGTAGGAAAAAGAAGGACCTATAGAAGGTCAAGTGATTCAGGTGTGGCAAGCTAGGCCACTACATTTCTTAGTGTCCTCTCATGAAGAAGGAAAAGAAGGAGAAGTAGGACCAACAAGCAGCTTATGCCGAGTTAAATAGGTTTTACTCCAGGCTAGAGGAATACTTCACCATGATTGCAGACATCCCTCCAAGAGTGAGTTTGGATCACTTGGTTTTGTAGCCCTAGAGCACTACTGATGGGCGTGATCCTTGAGGAGGTTCACCTCTTTAATTAGTACCTTGCTATGGGAGCCCATCATATTTAGTAGCAGGATTGACCAGTGGTAGTCGATGCAGTCATATGCCACAGTGGCAGTTGCAGAGACTAGTTGCAGTCAGATGTTGGGGAGTGCAGCGCAGAGTCAACAACAATGCAGAGCCTTCAGTTACAGCATAGATACTAGTATCAATCAAGACACAAGTGACAAATGAATCATGCTTAACACAATTAGTTAAGTATTACAGATGCTACTCAATTGCAGCAACATCATATGAGAGGGAGTTTCATTGCATAAGCAGTTTTGATAGCAGCTCAATAGGGTCAGCAGTGGCACATATGCAGCTCATATAAGAGTTGCATAGTGGTTGGTGGGAAGCAGTAGCCATACATCAGCAGCGTGATAGGTGAGGGT
Organism: Pinus albicaulis; assembly: GCA_034641835.2. NCBI lineage: Eukaryota > Viridiplantae > Streptophyta > Pinopsida > Pinales > Pinaceae > Pinus > Pinus albicaulis. The sequence continues at coordinate 1,433,951,439 of CM076582.1, read as the reverse complement.
GCAGAAGCAGAGTATTTCTACCACATGAGAAACAGTACTAGAACGCATTCCTTGCTAAGAGGGAGTGTTAGTTTTTGTATCATAGGATGTGATCTAGCCTGGAATTTTTTGGAGAGGCTAGAATACATGAGTTCTCCAAAACCCTGAAATTTTTTCTGGAAATTCCACTTAGAGACGACTTAATTAGATTATTAGTCAGATTTTAAATATTTCCTAAGTATATTCTCTAGAGACTTACATTGATCGATTTCAAGTTAATCCTATCCATTGATTAAGATCTAATATTGGTCGTTGAAGTCTGAACATAATATTATAAGAGAATTTTATGGGGCTTGGAGAAGAGAAACTTAAGCAATTTGATTTTACTGGGAAATTGATTTCTAGAGTAGCAGTTGGTTGTTTCCAGAGAGAAATTCCATGAGATCGAAGCAGTGAGAGAGGGGAAGAGATAGTGAATTTGGAGGAGGCATTCCAATTCCAATGAGCACATTTACAGAGAGGAAAAAGTGCCACAGAGAGGCTAACGCAAAGGCAACGTAATAGCCTCTATAGGAAATTATGTATTTTTTGGGGAGAAGCAAAGATTCAGTGTCAAGAGTTGGGTAGAGGGTTAGGCGAGGAGAGTCATTTTCCCAGACAACAGCTGACGAGACAACTTGAGGTGAAGAAGCTCCACGTTGGGTGATGTAGAGACTGCGTGACATTAACATAGTGACTGTGTGATGGTGACACAATGACTGTGCAAAGGTAGTTTGGACGACTCCATTTTGAGTTGAGGTCAGTGCTCAGATTCGACTGTGGAGTGAGGAATTTCCTCACTGGTAATTCTTTCCATTTTTTCTTTGCAGGATTTCATGTTTGGGCATCTAGTTGTACTCAAATATTTGACTGATGCATAATATTAAAACACCTCAGTTGTTGCATCGGTTTTCCCAAGTTGGGTTTTTCCACAGACATTGGTCCAAAAATAACGGTGTTATTTTGTGTGTGTGTGCATATATTTCTTCTAGATTTTATTTTCTTCCATAGTTTATTTGTGTAGATTGTAATGTGATTGATTCAGTATTTTTTGTAGCAAATAGTAAATAAATTAATAAGAATTAATTTAACAATTAGGAGAATTTTTTCCATCTGCTACAATAAGATTCGGGATTAGCAAATTTTTCACATCATAAATGATAATTATGTTGGGTGTGTGTTATATTATTTCCACGAATAGTCGCATGCGTGGGGGGGCGATAGCCCCCCTCCTGTTTGTTGCCTCAGGTGTATCGGGTGGTTCATAGGGGAGGCGGCAGCCCCCCCTGTCTAAGGGTTTGGAGGGGGCGAGTAGCCCCCTACACGGGATCCGGGGCAGCACCCTAGGAAACTTTTTTTTTTACCCTATTTTAGGTGGGCGGACTCGGCTATGGTTTTGTGCATGGGTTTGCACATGGTTTTGGGGCATGATGGTTTTTTTCCCTTGTATTTTGTAGATCTGGTCAAGGCAACTATGATTATGTTCTAATCCAGGGTTAATGGAATGGGGTTTATGAATGATTCGACATGTATATATATGTGTTGTAACACTAAAAGGAATATAATGAAAAATCAAGCTGGTAGTCCCGATTTGGGATCCAGGGAAAAATATATGTGTATATATATTTTATGTTTTATGTTATCACTATTTTTTATTTTCTATTTTTAAGAATTCCTTTGCAGATAATTTATGTACAGGGTTAAAACATACATTTGGTATTAGAGATGTTTTGGCTTCAGGGGGATGCCTTTGCTGTTGAGGGGTTTTTTACTCGGGCCTGTGGTAGACCTTGTTCAGTGGGAGACCTGCGGGATCGATTCTTGCGGTGAAAGAAAATGGAAAGCAGTGGAAAGATAGAGATCGATAAATTTAATTGTCAGATTTTTTAGTTGTGGAAGCTCAAGATGGAGGATCTGTTGGTGGATAAAAATTAGTGGGGTGTGGTAGATCTGGATACTAAACCATTGGAAATGTCAGATGAAGACCAGGAGAAGTTGGATCGAAAGGCAAAGAGCACAATACGGTTGTGTAGCTCATATTCGGTATTGTTGAATGTATCTAGGGAAGCTATGGTGAATACTTTGTGGGTCAAGTTAGGGAATTTGTACCAATATAAGTCTCTGGTGAATAAATTATTCCTGCGGAAAAATTTGTATAACCTGAGGATGAAGGATGGAGACTCGGTGATAGAGCATTTGAACGCCTTCAATACTGTGGAAGCCCATTGTCATATGTTGATATTAAAATCGTAGATGAATATAAGTGCATCATTTTTTTGTGTTCTCTACCATATTCGTGGGACGGTCTGGTTATTGCAATAGGTAGAAATAAAACTACCTTGAATTTTGATGAAATTGTCCTGGCCTTGCTGTCGGAGGAAATAAGACAGAGAAATATGGAGGGCTAGAATGAAGATGCCTTATCTACATGAGGAAGGTCCCATAACATAAACAAAAATAAGTTTTCAAGTGGGAGACCTAAATCAAGAGGGAGATCTAAATCTCTAGGGAAGCTTGTAAAGGTGTGTTGGAAATGTGGAAATGAAGGGCACTTCAAAAAGGACTACAAATCTAAAGCTCTTGAGAAAGGAAAGGGATCTGATGATGCTCCTTCTACAGACGCAAAAACCACCCTAGATGAAGGTGGGGATGTGTATTTGGCTTCTTCTTCAAATACACATGTAGATCATGAGGCATGGTTGATTGACTTAGGTGCATCCTTTCACTTAACTCCCCATAGGGAGTGGTTATATGAGTATGAGAAGTATGATGGTGGTGATGTCTTCTTAGGGGATGATAGGAAGGCCATAATCATTAGACGTCGAAAAGTCAAGTTGAAGCTGCAAGGTGGAAGGATTAGAACACTTCCTAGTGTTCTTCATATTCTTGCATTGGCCAGAAATCTGATTTCTGTAAGTAAGATGGACGATGCAGGTGTAAAAACAGTGTTTGAGAAATATACCTGCAAGATGGTTTGGGGAGCACTAGTATTAATGCGGGGAGTTCGGATTGGAACTTTTTACAAGCTTCAAGGTAGCATTGTTATTGATGGGTGCAATAGTTTTGTCGTTCCTGAAAGTGGAGTGGAAAGCCTAAGGTCTCTGGAGAAAATACCATGCTATGGCATCAAAGGCTTGGACATATTGGAGAGAAGGGCCTTTAGATATTGCATGGTAATGGTATGGTAGAAGGTATGTCTAATTTCTCTCTAAATTTTGATTTCTGTGAACATTTTTAATATGGGAAGCAGAATCGAGTGAGTTTTCCTTCTGGTTTCTAAGAGGGCGAACAAGATATTAGAGCTTGCGCACAGTGATGTGTTTGGACCTATGTCAGTTTCATCATTGGGAAAGTCTGTGTACTATGTTTCATTCATATATGACTTCTCAGGGAATACATGGATATATTTCTTAAGGAAGAAATCTAAAGTCTTTGACAGATTTAAAGAATTTAAGGCTCTAGTGGAAAACCAAACAAAGAAGAAGATAAAGGTGTTGCGGACAGATAATGGTGGAGAGTTCTACAAGAATGAATTTGAAGAGTTCTATAAGAAATGTGGTATAGCATGGCAAAGAATACTCCATACACACCTCAACAAAATGGATTTGTAGAAAGAATGAACAGAACCTTGATGGAAAAGGCAAGAAGCATGCTCACTGGTATCGGGTTAGGACAAGAATTCTGGGTAGAGGCAGTGGAGATTGCATGTTACCTGGTTAACATATCACCTTCATCAGCGTTGGAGGATAAGACTCCACATGAGGTATGGGCTAGTAAGAAACCCTCTATTTCACATCTAAGTATATTTGGATGTGATGCATATGTACATGTTCCAAAGGAGAAAAGGACCAAGTTGGATAATAAATATGAAAGGTGCATTTTCAATATTGGGTATAAGGATGGTTTAAAAGGTTACAAGATTTGGAACCCAGAAAAAAGGAAGGTTGTGTACAATCAAGATGTGGTGTTTATAGAGGTGAAATATTGTGTTAAGCATGAATTCCTACCAAAGGAACCTAAGAAGATAGAGTTTGAGCTAAAGGAGGATGAATTAGACTCTATAACATAACAAGATTCAGAAGAGGAAGAGCCACAAAATCCAACTGTGAGAAGATCAGTTCGAGAAAGAAGGCAGCCAGAAAGGTATATTCCATCTGCTTTCTATTCAAATTTTTCTTTAACTATCATTGACAATGATCCCAGAATTGTTATGGAGGTAGTGGATTCAGGGGATGGAAAACTCTGGAAGGAGGCCATGGTTGATGAAATGGCATCCTTGCACAAGAATGAGGCATGGGATCTAGTGGAGTTGTCGTCTGGAAGGAGCCCATCGGGAGAAAATGGGTGTTTAAGAAGAAAATGAATGTAGAAGCCAAGGTGGAGAAATACAAAGCTTAGTTTGTATCAAAAGGTTATTCCCAGGTGCCAGGAATTGATTTTGGTGATATTTGTTTTCCTGTTGTCAAGGTTACTTCTATTCGATTAATTTTATCTGTTGCTGTTGAATTTGATTTTGAGATAGAACAGATGGATGTGAAGACAACATTTCTTCATGGGGATCTGGAAGAGGAGATCTACATGAAGCAACCAGAAGGCTTTGCGGTGAAGGGTAAGAAAGAACTGGTATGCAATTTAAAAAAATCTTTGTATGGGTTAAAATACTCACCAAGGATGTGGTATCAGAAATTTGATACCTATATACAGGGACTTAGCTTCACCAAAATCAAAGAGGATCATTGTGTGTATTTTAAATTAATTGGTGACCATGTTATTTATTTATCTTGGTGTAGATAAACAATGGGTGTTGCGGGGTTGGACTAATGACTAAGCTCTCATATGGCCCCTTGCAGAAAGAAAACAATAAGTGGGAGAATGTTTGGTGTGTGTTATATTCTTTCCATGAATAGTCGCATGCGTAGGGGGGTGAAAGCCCCCCTCTTGTTCATTGTGACGGATGCAGCGGGGGGGTCACAAGAGGGGTGGAAACCCCCCATATCCAGGGGTTTTGAGGGTGTGGGTAGCCCCATGCAAAGGGTCCGGGGCGGGGCCCCAAGAAATTTTTTTTTACCCTATTTTAGGTGGGCGAACCCGCCTATGGTTTTGTGCATGGGTTTGCATATGGTTTTGGGGCATGATGGTTTTATGCCCCTGGTATTTTGTAGATCCGGTCAAGGGAACTATAATTATGTTCTAATCAAGGGTTAATGGATTGGGGTTTATATATATGTATAATGTATATATATGTGTTGTAACACTAAAAGGAAGATAATGAAAAATCAAGTTGGTAGTCCTGATTTGGGATCCAGGGAAAAAATCTCTGTGTATATATATTATATGTTTTATGCTCTTGCTATTGTTTATTTTCTGTTTTTTAAGAATTTGTTTTCAAATAATTTCTATAGAGGGTTAAAACCTAAAAATTGTCCTTGTCTTGAGTATTGAATATATAATGTATGTCTCCAATACATTATTCATTGTTAGTGCACGTTTTTGAACACCATTGATTCGTTGCATTTGCCAATAATAGAACACTACAATATAAATGACTCTGCTAATGCCATCATAATGACAGTTTTGAATTTTTATTCCTTATCACTGCTAACGCCTACCAATGTACCTCACTGTTGCACAATTTGTAACACTCTTCATCGTGCCTTGTAAGTTGATACTAATTTCAAGCAATCTCCTGGTAGCGAATAATGCATGTGTTCCATTATCTATGTGTCACAACTTCTGGAACTAGTTTCATTCATTTTTTTTGTGCGTTAACATCTTGTTTTCCTTCAATCTTTGTAAACAAATATCACCATGCTCGCTAGTTTTATAGGTAACACTAGTTTTCTGAGTAGATTTCAGTGGACAGGTAAGGATGATGCCTTCAATGATATTTTTATTGAATCAAGATCTCAACAATTTATTCCTTCATAATCATTCTTGTTAATCCTGGTTCCAGGTCTCATACTACACAATTATGTTGGAAAAAACAAACAATTTCTTGTGTGATCTTCCCTTTAGAAAGAATCTCTTCACTCTCACTAGTACGTGTTGGAACAAGGTCCCCTAAAAGCTGCAAATTTTGTACAATTTTGTATATTTTTTGTCTTAATTAGTCTAACGCAGGGGTTTTGGGGTGGGTCAAATCCCCAAATGCATTGTAATGGGTCAAGGGTAGACCAAGAGTCCTCAAACCACGGTTTGCGGACCATTGGAAGCGTAGGCTAAGTCAATATAAATAGATGAACATTTTGAGTCTTAAGGTAGAAAAGAATTAAGTCTGATGCTAAATGTGAATTATTATATCTATTGTTGGTCGTTAGGGTAAGCACTCCTGCTAGCTGTGTGCGCGGAGATCCTCAGTCCTACTGTGTGCGGACCCTGCTGGCTATGTGCGCAGGCTGTGTTGGATTGTATTGAGTTTTGAATGCTAATATATGCAAGTGGTTTAAGTATTTTTGTGTTATCTAATATAAGGTATTTATATTGATGCAAACTATTGGATCTGTTACGAGTACTGTTGGTTATCCGTTTATGCTGTGAATCTGTCTATGTAGGGTATATCTGTACCCTATTGATGATGCGTTATGATGATATATGTTGATTACTGCTAATACGCACATGGATGCAAAATTATTAACTAGATTTGTGCATGACAATAGCTCTGTATATTTCAATTATATTGTTAACTATCTTGCGAATAGATCGGTCTGGTGTGAAACTGATAGGTTGCAAATGTGGATCTGCTTGACTTACCTACTCTCTCTCTCTCAGGGTGCAGAAACCTGGTTCCAGCACCCTCCCATACTGCTTCGGGTGAGACTTTGGCCTATGCAAGCAAGTCACTTCCTAAAGGGCCAGTAGTATAGGGGTTTTTTGGCAAACCTTAACCTCAGAACCTGGGTCAGGACCCCTCGAGCCAAAAAATGGTTCCGTTGCTAGGATCAGGAGCATTTTGAGAGAGGGATCGAGTAATCCCAAGGGAACATTGGATACCTCAGAAGAAAGGAATTGAAAAGTGGTTCGAAAAGCAGGTTCAGGAATTTGCGGTAAAAGAGAATCGCAACACAAAGTTGATGACAGAGAAGTGGAAGAATAAGTACATCTTCCCAGAGGTGTACGAAATTTTCTTTGTGACATTTGTGACCGAGCTTCAGGAGTGGCTCACAAGGCTCGTAGATTTCCAGAAGTGTTGGAAGGAAGAATGGATCACGCAGTGGACTCCAAAGTTGATCCAGCAGTTAAAGAAGACATATAACACCATCACCCGCATGGTAGATGATTGGGTGGACAATGTGCTAGGAGGATTTGTGACGTAATTTGCAATCGATCAATTCGTGTCCCATTCGGAGGCAGAGCAGAGGTTCTTCAAAGGTTTCCGGGGTAATTTTATGAAAACCTTACCATTACTAAATAGGATATTATTGTGCGAAAAGAGCATTTTGTGTAGTCATACAGAGTGAATGAGCTCCGATCAAAGCGAGGGTACAACACGGAGTGGAAGATACTACAGAACTAATCAAGAAGGAGATAGATATGTCTATAGCCTAGTAAGGAATTCAGCTGCGCATAGCCCTCCAACTACACCGCCTTCAACTCAGCATAGTGGTAATAACTCACCCGTACCTCCACCACCAGAAGACGATATGGCCTTGCACATGAAGCTACCTACCTTTAAGAGCGTAGGGGATGAAGATATCGATCGGTTCTGGTTTGTCGCAGAATCAGTATGGACTGCGCAGAATGTGGCCAACAATGTTGTGAAAAGGGTGTAGTTGTCCCTTGCCTTTGAAGGAAGATCCCTCGATTGGTATATGGGATACATAGCTCAGCATGCGAATGTGACCATTCCAGAGATTAATAATGCCCTAAAACAACAGTTAAAGAATACTAAATCCTACTCTCAGATAGTGAACGATCTAAAATATTTCAAGCAAGGACCCTCTGAGTTTGTGTGGGAAGCTGAACAACGGCTGAACAAGGTAATCAGAGAAGGGAAATTTCTGTATGATGATAGATAGCACAAGGAATGGTTCATTTTTATGTTACTACCTCACCTGCGCGTACCTATGGATCTGCAAGCCATTGAATCACAGGAAAAAGCCTTGGAGATTACTATGAAGTTGGAATGCACCGAGAGATGATACCCAGTTGGGAGTACAACAAATCGAAGAGCAGCTGGGGGCGATGCACATGGAGATCCAGAACCTGCGAAAGGATCAAGGAAAGGAAGTTGGTCTAGACATATGGTGCATACGATGTAGGGTATCTGGGCATACCAAGGATCAATGCCCACTGCTGGCAGACTACCTACAGGCGGGGGGACCCAGTCCGTTGCGCCCAGGACCAAGTGGACCTGTGTTGTGATGCGATGATTGTCGTGTAGCCGGCCTGCATGATACTAACCATTGCCCCCATCTAGATGCGTATGTCCCAGAACTGAATGTTGAAATTTGGTTATCAGAGGACAGGTGGTTCCCTAAGGCTTTGATCTTTGGCCTAGGGAAAAGCGTCCAAAAGAAGTTAATTTTTCTCCTCAAGTGACTTTATAAAGTTATAAAGTCAAATCTAATTTAAAAGTGACTTTAAGTGATAAAGTTACTAAAGTCTAATTTTAAAGTGACTTTAATAAAGTCAATGTAAAATTAGAAATGAAAAGTGACTTTGGAAATAAATTACTAAGTGGGTCTTTATTAAAGTGGGGTGAATTAAAAAATAGAAAGTGAGATTTAAATGAGCATTTAATCTCAACCCTAGATCTAAAGCTATTTCAGCCATTGGATTTAGGGATTCCCCAAAAGTCACTTAGGGTTAGGTTAAAGGAGGAAAATGAGAGAAAAGGTCATTCATTCTTTCATTAGCAGATTGAGAGAGGAAGAGAAGGAGAGCTGGAGACATTTTCTGAAGAGAGCTTGAGAAGGTGAAGGAGAGGCACACTCATCAAATCCGTACAGCAGAAAGGAGGGCACGATTTTCGAGGTAGCAAGAGGCTACATGAATATCGAGGCAACATGGCCGTACAGTGGCACGAAAACCAAGACAGTAGTCTGTACAGTGGTTTTGAGGCACGTTTTTCGAGGAGAAAGGCAGCATAGTTTTCGAGGAAAAGTACAACAACAAAGGGCTCGATTTCCAAGGTGGTTGCGCACATTTTTCGAGGCAGCAAACATAGTTTTCGAGAAAGGCAGTTCGCTGTAATAAATTGATGTTTTGAGTTTTTTGTTGTTTTGGCACGTTTTCGAAGGCGGAGGCAAGCACAGAAAACAAGATAAGTCTGTAATTAATTTGCTGGAATTTTTCCCGTATATTTCACCTCTCTGTAAAAGCAATATTTAGAAAATAATAAGGAGCTTTAAAACTAGTTTTCCCCAAGAGTTGTAGGAGGTTTTTCTAGGGTCACCTTGACCAAAAATCACTATGTTAAAATGTGTTGAATGGTTGTTTGTATCTGCTGATTTTTATTTCTGCATTTTCCAGCATTGTGAAAATTTTCCAGAATTTGTGTTTTCAGCAAATATTTATTTTCCAGCTTGTTGAATGTAAGGTTATGGGAAAGGGAATTTAACTAATTGGAGAAATAAGGTGAAACTAAAAATGGGGTGGGAAAACAAAAATTTCTACATGGTATCAGAGCTTGGGTGTTGAAAGTGCAATTTGGGACAACAAAGGAGAAAAATACAGTCTGCTGATTTTTCACTCAGAAAATTCCAACAAGCTGATTTTTCACACACAGAAATTTTATCTTTACTACAACAGTGCTATTTTTCAGTTTTTAGGCCAGCAAGGATGTCATTGGGATTGAGGGTGGAGGATAGGTTGGATGGGCATAGCAACTACAGTGTTTGGAAGGAGAGAATGTAAAGTATCTTTGAGGAGGCTGAAGTATGGGATGTCATGGTGCATATCGCATAGCACCATGTTAATGTGCCTACTGATGCTGTTCAGTTGGCAGCGTATAATAAAAAGAATAACAAGGGTAAGAGACTGATTCTAGACGGAATCAAATACCATTGCATTCCTCGTGTGAGAGGAAAGAGAAATTCTCATGAGATGTGGAGAGCATTGACCAATCTCTACCAGAGTACCAATGAGAATAGAAAAATGGTCCTAAGGGAGAAGTTGAAGACCATTAAGATGGGTAAGACTGATAGTGTAGCTGGATATCTCACTAAGATTACTAATGTGAGAGATGAGTTGGTAGCAGTTGGAGAGGTCATTCCATCCACTGAGTTGGTGCGGATTGCAATGAATGGCCTCCCCAGTTCATGGCTAAACTTTGCTGATGGGGTTTGTGCACGTGAGACCCTTCCCACATGGGAGAGGTTTTGGGATGATTGCATTCAGACAGAAATCAGGAAGGGTCAACTTGGGGCAGCCAAGCCAGTTGAGCAGGATGAGGATGTAGCACTATTGGCAGGAGGCAAGATAGGCAAGGGAAAGAAGCAAGCTTCCATAAGTAGTGGTGGGGGCAAAGGCAAAGGTAAAGGTAAACAGGGTAACACGCAGAAGGACTATTCTAAGGTGAAGCGTTGGAATTTTCAGAAGATGGGACACTATGCAGTTGCGTGTCTGGAGAATAAGACGAAGGGGAAGAACCAGAACATGGCAGCATCAGCAGAGGTAGAGGACTTCATGGATCGCTTTGACCGGGAGTTTGGGTTCATTGCTTGTGAGTCCACTAGTGCAGGATCACTTGCCACGGAGGTTCAGAGGGAGCATGCATTTCCCTCGACTAGCAGAGCATCTTCAGGTATCTAGTATGTGGACAGTGGGGCTTCACGTCATATGACAAGAGTCCGCGAGTACTTCTCAGAGCTTTCAGAGAGTGGCACTGATATAGAGGTAGTTCTCATTGATGACAGAGTTGTTAGATTTGTCGATGTGGGGACACTGACATTTGATAGGGAACCCAAACCTCCCTTGAAGGTGTCAGATGTTCTTTATGTGCCAAGGATGAGGAAGAACCTCATATCCGTCTCAACTTTGGAGGACAGAGGATATGAGATATTGTCCAGGAGAGGACAAGTGTTGATATATCTCAGGGGTGCTCCAGCTGATTCAGCTAGAGTGATTGGGAAAACGCCAAGCAAAGGTGTACACGTTTGCATTTCAACCCCTTTTAGCATTGAGCAGTAGTACCGACAACAAAGCTAGCAGTTCTGAGCTGTGTGAGATTTGGCACCGCAGGATGGGGCACATGTATCATGGGGCCTTTAGGATATTTCGGGAGATCACTACAGGTGTGCCAGATTTCAGTACTGATCACTTTGATACTTGCAGAGGATGTGTGATGGGCAAGTTTTCCAAATCCCCTTTTCCTAGCAGTGACAGCAGAGCGACTGGGATACTTGATTTGATTCATTCTGATGTGAGCGGTCAGATGTCTCATGTTTCCTTGAGTGGATATGAGTATTATGTATTATTCATTGATGATCACTCCAAGAGGACCTGGATTTATTTCTTGAAGACGAAGAGTGAGGTCTTTAGGCAGTTTCAGGAGTTTAGAGCTCTTGTGGAGACTCAGACAGATCGAAAGATCAAGTCTCTGAGGTCGGACAATGGAGGAGAGTACACCCTTGGAGAGTTTGTTGACTATTGTGCAGAGGCAGGGATTATGAGGGAGTTCACTGTTCCTTACAACCCCCAGCAGAACGGGGTTGCAGAGAGGAAGAACAAATCCATCGGAGGGGCTGCCAAAGCCATGTTACATGATCAAGGGTTGCCATTGTTTTTATGGGCGGAGGCCTGCAACACTGTTAAATATTTGCAAAATAGGAGTCTGCATCGTGCCTTGGGGCATATGACTCCGGAGGAGCATTTTTCTGGGAAGAAACCTGATATTGGTCATCTTCGTATCTTTGGGTGTATTTCATACTCCTACGTACCCAAGGAGAAGAGGACCAAACTAGAGCTCACCGCAGAGAAGGGTGTCTTTGTGGGCTACAGTGAGACCTCGAAGGCCTTTCAGATTTATATTCCCGCACAGAGGAGAGTTGTTGTTAGGCGGGATGTGAAATTCGAGGAGGACAGGGCCCTTAGGAGGTCACGGGAGTTAGAGTATCTGGATCAGCCAGACCCTCAGGAGCAATTGCGTCAGTCGCAGGGATCCAGTGGGCAGGGATTAGGAGGATCCGGAGGTACATCGATTACAGTGTCAGGTCCGTAAGTGAGCAGTGGCTCGAAGAGTCAGAGGGGTGGTGCTTCAGGCAGCGTGCAGAGCAGTCAGCAGAGTAGTTCACTAGGGAGTCCACTGATGGATAGTTCACACGGTACTTCAGCATCTACAGGTTTAGGTGCAGGCAGGAGGACAGCAGACAGAAAGTTAGGAGTTCAGGCTCCTGATGATAAGGAGGATGAGTTTCATTCTCCAATGGGGAAGTGTGCTCAGGGAAGAGGAAGCCCAAATGGCTTTAGGATACCTTGAGAGAGGCCACATATGTTGCTGGGCCTAAGAGGCCAGTTAGAGAGAGCAGACCACCTAAGAGGTTTTGTAGCTATATGGCAATGGTTGCCAACATCCTTGACTCTAAGCCTTCTAGCTATGAGGAGGCATCTAGCCAGCAGGTCTCGAGAGAGGCCATGCAGGAGGAGTATTCTTCTATAATGAAGAATGATGTTTGGGAGGTGGTGCCGAGGCCTGAGGGAAAATCTGTGGTTACTTCCAGATGGCTTTACAAGGTAAAGCATGTTGTAGATGGCAGCATTAAGAAATTCAAAGCAAGGTTTGTGGCTAGAGGGTTCTCCCAGGTAGAGGGAGTTGCTTATGAGGAGACCTTTGCTCTCGTGGCTTGATATACTTCGATCCGCTCCATTATATCGATAGCAACAGAGATGGGTTGGAAGATCCACCAAATGGATGTGAAGATCACATTTCTCAATGGCTTCATACAAGAGGAGGTGTACATTGAGCAGCCACAGGGCTTTGAGGTGCATGGGAAGGAGTCCCATGTGTGCATATTGAAGAAGGCCCTTTATGGCCTGAAGCAAGCTCCCAAAGCTTGGTACTCTAGGATAGATACATACTTGCAGAAGATGGATTTCACAAAGAGTGAGGTAGATCCGAACCTTTACTATATTGTGATAGGTGAGGAGCCTCTCATTCTGGTGCTATATGTGGATGAATTGGTCATTACAGGTGCAGAGAGACTCATAGAGCACTGAAGAGAGTTCTTGCGGCGGAGTTTGAGATGAAGGACATCGACTTGATGCATTACTTTTTGGGTTTGGAGGTGTGGCAAGAGGAGACGCATTTCTTCTTGGGGCAGGGGAAGTATATTGTGGACATCCTTGGCAGATTCCACATGGAGGATTGTAGACCCATGTCGACACCGATGATCATCAACTAGAAGAAGCTTCATGCTTCGGATTCTGAGTTGGTGGATCCCACATTGTACAGACACTTGATTGGTTCCTTGATGTATTTGGTCAACACCAGACCAGATATATGTTTTGTAGTCAACACGATGAGCCAATTTATTGTAGAAATTTGCTGAATAATGAAGATTTATCCACTGAGATTATCCTGGTCACACACTAATTCGAATTCATGCATAACACATAACCTCTTCTACAATTGATCATCAATTTGCGGAAAATAGAAACAGTCGCATGTGCACATAACCACAATATGTAATGGGGAAAGCTTATAGCTGAAAACCTCCAGCTATTTTGTATATTATAATGGAAGAGAACATGTAACAATATCAGTACAATACTCCTCACAAGTACTCAGTACTGTCTCCAAAAGTTACACACAAACTAGCTCAGTTTTGAACAAGTCACAGGTTCAAAACTCATCCACTAATTGCCTGCCTCTATTGCGCAATCCAAGTTGGTTCAATGAGAGATCCAAGTTAGAATCTCCTTGGCTTCAACCGCGCAATCCTCATGGGAAATCTCCTCCAATGCTTGTGCCAATCTCATGCACAACTGCTGTCACAACTAATAGCAAACTCACCCTTTCATCTACCTCTTCCACTGGTCTCCACTGAACTGTCCATGCACTGTAGTGAACTGATGTGTTCTTGAGTTGAATAATGAGTTAATAATTAGTGAATTAAACAATATTTAATTCACTCCACTCATTACTAGTTGATTAGCTAGTTAAACTAATCACAACTAGTTCAACTAAGTTAAACCGAACACAACTCCACCAACTGTCTCATCAACTCCACCAAACTTCTGCCACTGAAGTCCTAACTGAAGTCAACCATGCATGAGCTCACCAAACCCCAAGGAATAGCATAATTCCTTCTTTCAGATGCATGGGCCACATCCGTAGCTCCAACTGAAGTGTTGTAAGAGAATAAACTGAAGTTTAGAGTCCAAATATTATTAAGGGCTAATAATATTTGACTGACCTATTTTTAGACAGGCAGTCTAAAAATAGACTTCGACCTGTATGTCTAAAAATAGAGGTCCATCTATTTTTACCAACTCGACCAATCATCCAAGAATAGCATACCGCAACTCCTAGACCATGCTCCATATGTCTAAAAATAGACATAGTCTAAAAATAGACTTTGCGCCAAAAATAGCCTGCGGGCCCACTTAGTGAAGGCGACTTCATTTCACTAAGATCCATCATCTTGTTGCATTTTCAACACTCCCTCTCAACAAGATATGGATTATCTGCAACCCCTATCCTGCCTCTGTGGAATTCGAATTTTCTCCTGGTGAGCGCCTTTGTCAAGATGTCAGCATCCTGATCCTCCGTGGGAACATATGAAAGTAACATGATTCTCCGCTGCACACAATCTCTGATATGATGGTACCTGATGTCGATGTGTTTGGATCTATCATGAAATACCGGATTAGCCGAGAGTTTAATGCAACTTTGGTTATCACAATAAATCACAAGAAGGCTCCAAGTGCGACCAAAACAATCCGAGGATCTTCTCATTCAAATACTCGCATGCACCCAAGTCACGCCATGTACTCCTCTACTTGTGTCGAACCGGAAAAGCCATGAATCTCTCGCTTCCCATCGTGTACTGTGAAACCGCCGGCCGACCCGATATCAAAACTCCTCCGTATGCTCTTTCTAGCCCGTTGGGCTCGCCCACCCGCATCAAGAAATGGAAAGCCAAGCCCAACCTCTCGTCTGAAGACTCCTCACACCATATCCCGATGTGCCACTAAGATAACGCAATACATGCTTGCATGCCTTCCAGAAGAGCTTGGTAGGCTTAACCATAGCTTGCGAAAGCTGGTTAACAGCATAGCATATATCGGGTCGTGTATTGACCAGATACATAAGCGACCCCACCAACTGTCGATAGACAGTGGCATCCACTACCTCCGCTGAAGTAGCATCCTCCTTCCTCCAACCACCAGGAAGAGGAGTGTTAATAGGCTTGCAGCCTTGCATGTTGAACCTCTCCAGAATCTCCCGGGCATACTTGCCCTGAGAAACAAACAGTCCTCCGCTGCGCTGCCAAATCTCCAATCCCAGGAAATAATGAAGGATGCCCAAGTCCTTCATCTCAAATTCTCGTGCAAGATCCTCCTTGCATGAAAGTATCAACTGCTCATCGCCAGTCAAAATCAGATCATCTACATACAGTACGATGATCAACAGCTTCCCCTCCACCACAATCTGGTACAGGTTTAGATCCGCCTCACTCTTGGAGAATCCAAGCCCGGTGAAGTAGCTGTCTATCCGAGTGTACCAAGCACGAGGTGCTTGCTTCAGCTCGTATAGTGCTCTCTTGAGTCGGCACACATGCGACTCACTGCTGAAGATCTCGAAACCTTCAAGCTGCTCTATGTACACCTCCTCCTCAATAACTCCATTGAGGAACACAGTCTTCACATCCATCTGATGAATGTGCCACCCCATCTGCGCTGAGAGAGCAAGGATCGTTCGTATGGAAGAGTACCTTGCGACAGGTGCAAAAGTCTCCTCATAATCGATCCCCTCGATCTGTGAGAAGCCACGGGTGACAAATCTCACCTTGTACTTCTCCACACTCTCGTCAGCCGCCTGCTTCACTTTGTAGATCCATCACAAACCCACCACTGATTTCCCCATCGGTCTTGGGACAATCTCCCATGCACTATTCCTGACGATCGAATCATATTCTTCGATCATGGCATCAACCCATGCAGGTTCCTCCACAGCTTCCTCAAAAGAGGATGGCTCCGTCACAACACATTGACTCACAAGAGCCATGTATCCAATGTACCGATCTGGTGACTGCCTCTGTCTGCGCTGTGCTGTAGGTGGTCCTACAACCTTCTCTGCATCTCGAGCCAGTCGCTCAGCTTCTGTAGTGCGCATGCGCCCTCTGATGGTTGGCGCTGCATGAGTGGTTTCTTCCACCTCCTGAACCTCCTCTTGTGGCTGATCCACATCCGGAAGCTCCTCCTTAGGAACTAACAGCTCCTCATCTGCATGCAAGTGTAGCTCCCTCTCAAGCGAACACTGCATGGCTTTCTCCTCCTGGAATTTTATATCCCGTCGCACAACAGCCTTGCGACTGTCTAGAAGAGAAATACATTGACCATAGTTTCAGAAGGACAAGAAAATTTCACAAATATTCCAACCTCTCAGGCGGATCCAGCCTTCTTTCCTCGCATCCTTCGTCACATGCATGTAGACAAAAAAGAGCCAAAAATCCTCAAATGATAAATGTGAAGCTCTTGCCAAAAACGCCTCTTGATTGTACTACATGGCAAGGTCTTGTGAGGACAACGGTTCTGCACATACACTGCTGTATTGCATGCCTCAGCCCACAAGTGAAGGGGTAGGCCCTGATCATGCAACATCGCCCGTGCAGCACCTACGATCGTTCTGTTCTTCCGCTCAGCCACCCCGTTCTGCTGTGGGTTATGGGGTGCGATGAGCTCTCTCCGAATCCCTTCTGCGCTGCAGAACTCCTTGAATTCAGCCGAGATGAATTCACCATCGTTATCACTCCTTAGAGCAATCACCTTCTTCCTTGACTCCTTCTCAACCAATGCTTTAAACTCACAGAACTTCGCGAATGTATCGCTCTTCTTCCGCATGAAGAAGATCCAGCACTTTCGAGAGAAATCATCAACAAAGATCACATAATTTGCTTATTTGGTTTAGTTACCGAGAAAGGACCACACATCGCTCAGAACTCTCTCAAGGATCGTCGTGGGCGCGACTATCCTTCTCGTGAAAGGTGGTTTTCACATATTTTCCCAAGTGTGGCACTCGACTAATCCGATCGCGCAAGAGTGTTCCTTCATGTGCCTGCGTAGAAATCAATGTTTCTTCAAAGTGCCTTATGGTGAAGGTGGCTCATCCTCTGTGCTGCATGGCCTCGCCATCATCCCGCTCACCACTGCTCGCCTTGCATGCCATTGTTGCAACATCACAGAAACTATAAAGGCTCTGACTCTCAACCCTACCTTCCCTTGTCTTCCAGTTGTTCCATCATAGAAAGCCTTTCCTTCGCTGAAGACCACATCATACCCCTTGTCTTCCAACATCGCCACAGAGATCAGATTCTTCATCAATCCTGGAACATGCAATACTTCCTTCAATACAAAGGGTTTACCAGACTCCCTCTCAAAGGAAATGGTGTCGATACCGGTCGCACTGTATCTACCATCATCGCCCATCTCGATGTGCACTCCAAGATCTTTCTCATCCAGACCAAAATGTGGACCCATCTTCATCATGTAAAATGACGCATCATGTTGTCCAAGAACCAAATTATCCTCATCACACCTGGAGAACTGCCATTGCGATCGTTGAAGAATCCAGCTATCGGACGGGAGGCCACTGCCTTCCCGCACGTGTATCCAAAGATCCTCTTATTTTTCTTCTTCTCCAGACAATTTGTGGCATAGTGTCCGTGCTGGTGACAGTGAAAACACTTCACCTTGGACATGTCTTGCTTCTTGCCTTTCGCACCAGACTGAGAAGCTTTCTTGCTCTTCCCCTTCTTTGCTTTGGCAGCCAAAGCACAATTTTCTTCATCAGATGCCTTTGATGAAGATCCGTCCCTGGTAGTCCGCCTTATCTCCTCTGCATGAGATTCGACCAAAGTCGCTCCCATCTCGGCAAATTCTCCCGACCATTGACAGAATCCTGATAGGGACAACCTCTACCAAGGAGAGCCAGTCCACCCAAGTCCTCTTCATCACAATACCCCCACACTTCCCAAAATTTCATCTCTCGCATTGAGTGAACTTCGAGAGGTACTTGGCAAATACTGGCGCTTCTCCATCTTAATGTTTCAGTTTATCTGAGTGTCACTTTCCTGTCGCTTTTGCTCTGGAATAGATCTGTCAACGCTTTCCACATCAAATATGGAGAAGCTTTTCCATGCAGGATGGATACAATGTGATCCTTCACGCCCTCCAATAGAATCCTTCAACATTTCGCCATCTTCTTTGCCAAGCCTCAACTTCAGCAGGATCAGTAGGCTTTTGGACATCCATATCTACGAACTCCTTCAGCCCATTATCTTCTAATACCACCTCCTTCCGATCTTTCCATGCAACATGATTCGAACTTCCCTCAAGGGCATATTCGAGTCGCAAACCGTTGAAAGACATTTCAACTCCGGCACCAAGAAAACAAACTGCTGCAAAATTCGAAATCCAAACTAAAAACTCAATCAAGCTCGATTCGTGAGAAAAATTATTTCGCACAGAGATCGATCGTAAGGGCATTTACTGGATATATCACCTTTCGGAGAAAGGATGGATCCAGAGGCTACCTGGCCCGTTACAGACTCTGTCTACCGAAATAAAATTGTAATCACTGTAATAGATCCCGATGATCAATTTTCTCCGATACCATGTAGAAATTTGCTGAATAATGAAGATTTATCCACTGAGATTATCCTGATCACATACTAATTCGAATTCATATGCAACACATAATCTCTTCTACAATCAATCATCAATTTGCGGAAAATAGAAACAGTCGCATGCGCACATAAACACAATATGTAATGGGGAAAGCTTATAGCTGAAAACCCCCAGCTATTTTTTATATTATAATGGAAGAGAACATGTAACAATCTCAGTACAATACTCCTCACAAGTACTCAGTACTGTCTCCAAAAGTTACACACAAACTAGCTCAGTTTTGAACAAGTCACAAGTTCAAAACTCATCCACTATTTGCCTGCCTCTACTGCGCAATCCAAGTTGGTGTAATGAGAGATCCAAGTTCGAATCTCCTTGGCTTCAACTGCGCAATCCTCATGGGCAATATCCTCCATTGCTTGTGCAAATCTCATGCACAACTGATGTCGCAACTAATAGCAAACTCACCCTTTCATCTACCTCTTCCACTGGTCTTCACTGAACTGTCCATGCACTGCAGTCAACTGATGTGTTCTTGAGTTGAATGATGAGTTAATAATTAGTGAATTAAATAATATTTAATTCACTCCACTCATCTCTAGTGTATTAGCTAGTTAAACTAAATACAACTAGTTCAACTAAGTTAAACAGAACACAACTCCACCAACTGTCTCATCAACTCCACCAAACTCCGTCACTTGAGTTCTAACTGAAGTCAACCATGCATGAGCTCACCAGACCCCTAGGAATAGCATAATTCCTTTTTTCAGGTGCATGGGCCACATCCGTAGCTCCAACTGAAGTGCCGCAAGAGGATAAACTGAAGTTTATAGTCCAAATATTATTAAGGGCTAATAATATTTGACTGACCTATTTTTAGACAGGCAGTCTAAAAATAGACTTCGACCTGTATGTCTAAAAATAGAGGTCCATCTATTTTTACCAACTCGGCCAATCATCCAAGAATAGCATACTGCAACTCCTAGACCATGCTCCATATGTCTAAAAATAGACATAGTCTAAAAATAGACTTTGCGCCAAAAATAGCCTGCGGGCCCACTTAGTGAAGGCGACTTCATTTCACTAAGCTCCATCATCTTGTTGCATTTTCAACATGTGTGAGCCTAGGAAGGTTCACTGGGTGGCTGCAAAACACATTTTACGGTACTTGCAGGGGACAATGGATTATGGTCTGGATTATAGGCAGGGGGATGGAGTGAGATTAGTAGATTACACTGATTCTGATTGGGTAGGTTGTGCTTCTGATAGGAAGAGCACTTCAGGGTGTTTTTTTGGGTTGGGTTCGGCAGTGGTGTCATGGTTCAGCCATAAGCAGTAGTCAGTAGCATTGAGTTCAGCGGAAGTAGAGTATATGGCAGCCAGTCTAGCTAGTTGTGTGGTCATCTAGCTTTGCAAGATGTTGTTTGGCTTATTTGGTCAGCTGTTGAGACCTTCAGTGATTTACTATGATAATTAGAGTTGCATTAAACTCACGGAGAATTCAGTATTTCATGACAGGTCAAAGCATATCGGCATTAGATATCACTTCATCAGAGACTATGTGCAGAAGGGAGCTATGAAGCTCGAGTATATTCCCACTGATGAGCAGGTTGCAGATGTTCTTACCAAAGCCTTACCACGGGGCAAGCATGTCTACTTCAGAGACAAGATGGGTGTGGTGAGGAACACCTTCCTCAGTAAGAGGGAGTGTTGAAATTTGGTTACCGGAGGACAGGTGGTTCCCTAAGGCTTTGATCTTTGGCCTAGGGAAAAGTGTCCATAAGAAGTTAATTTTTCTCCTAAAGGTACTTTATAAAGTTATAAAGTCAAATATAATTTAAAAGTGACTTTAAGTAATAAAGTTACTAAATTCTAATTTTAAAGTGACTTTAATAAAGTCATTGTAAAATTAGAAAGGAAAAGTGACTTTGGAAATAAACGACTAAGTGGGTCTTTATTAAAGTGGGGTGAATTAAAAAATAGAAAGTGAGATTTAAATGAGCATTTAATCTCAGCCCTAGATCTAAAGCTATTTCAGCCATTGGATTTAAGGATTCCCTAAAAGTCACTTAGGGTTTGGTTAAAGGAGGAAAAGGAGAGAAAAGGTCATTCATTCTTTCATGAGCAGATTGAGAGAGGAAGAGAAGGAGAGCTGGAGGCATTTTCTGAAGAGAGCTTGAGAAGGTGAAAGAGAAGCACACTCAGCAAATCCATACAGCAGCAAAGAGGGCACAGTTTTTGAGGCAGCAAGAGGCTACATGAATATCGAGGCAGCAAGGCCATACAGTAGCACGGAAACCGAGACAGAAATTCGTACAACAGTTTTGAGGCACATTTTTTGAGGAGAAAGGCAGCACGGTTTTCGAGGAAAATTATAGCAACAAAGGGCTTGATTTCCAAGGTGGTTGGGCACATTTTTTTAGGTAGCCAGCACAGTTTTCGAGAAAGGCAGTTTGCTGTAATAAATTTATGTTTTGAGTTTTTTGTTGTTTTGGCACGTTTTCCAAGGCAGAGGCAAGCACGGAAAACAAGATAAGTCTGTAACTAATTTGCTGGAATTTTTCCTGTATATTTCACCTCTCTATAAAAGAAATATTCAGAAAATAAGAAGGATCTTTCAAACTGGTTTTCCCCAAGAGTTGTAGGGGGTTTTTCCAAGGTCACCTTGACCAAAAATCACTGTGTTAAAATGTGTTGAATGGCTGTTTGTATCTGCTAATTTTTATTTCTGCATTTTCCAGCATTGTGAAAATTTTCCAAAATTTGTGTTTTCAGCAAATATTTATTTTCTAGCTTGTTGAATGTAAGGTTATGGGAAAGGGTGTTATGGGAAAGGGAATTTAACTAATTGGAGAAATAAGGTGAAACTGAAAACTGGGGTGGGGAAATAGAAATTTCTACACTGAAGCAACAATGGTGCAGGTTTTGTTGGTCAATAGGATATGATGAGCAGAATTGCCGAACTTATGATCTGATGATAGAAGCTGCGAGAAGTCAACATTGGCCGAATTGAAGCTGCGAAAAGTCAACATTGGCACAGAAGAGCAGCCTAAGCTGGCTAAAATTGGGGATTATTGGGATGATGATACAGTAGGCAAAGTTGTCGAACTGCTCACAGAATATCAGGACTTATTCTCGATGAAGTTTTTGGAGCTTAAGGGGATCACATGGGACCTTGGGGTCATGCGCATCACGCTAAAACCAGATGCGTGCCCTGTGAAGCAGCGGCCTTATCAGCTGAATCCTACGTAAAAGCAAAAGTTTAAGGAAGAAATCGATAAAATGCTCGCTACAGGTATCATCGAACCGGTCAAGCAATTGGACTAGGTAAGCCGAATGGTGGTTCAGAAGAGAAAGACGATGGGAGAGATATGAATGTGCATGGACTTGTGCAAATTGAATGATGTCTATGTGCATGATCTCTTTCCTACATCGTTCTCAGACGAAATCCTTGATAGTGTAGGAGGGCAGGAAGCATGCTCATTCATGGATGGGTTCTCAGGGTACCATCAAATCTGAATCACACCTGAAGATCACAAAAAGACTACATTTTCCACTGAATGGGGATCCTTCCAGTATACAGTTATGCCGTTTGGACTCAAGAATGCCCCTGCTATCTTTTCACGAGTAGTAGTCACAGTGTTCAAAGAGTTCATCCACAAATTTCTGGAATTTTACTTTGATGATTGGACTGTCTTCAGCTTATTAAAGAAGCACGTTTCGAACCTGCGCATGATGTTGGATGCCTGTAGAAAGCACCAGGTTTCCCTGAATATCAAGAATTGTATCTTCTACGTACCCTTCATAATCTTGCTCGAACATATAGTGTGTCGACAGGGGTTGATGGTTGACCCTACGAAAGTTGTAGTGATCATAAATCTGGTAGTACCTACAACTGAGAAGCAACTGCATTCGATCCTCAGACACACAAACTACTACAGGAAGTTCATTCAGGGATACACGTTGATCTCAGTGCCTATGGAAAATATGCTTAAGAAGGATGTTTCATTTTTTTGGGATGACGAGTGTCAGAAGAGCTTCGAGCTACTCAAATAAAAGATGGTCTCTACGCCTATCCTCATTTTTCCTGATTGGGCAAATGTGTTCCATGTTCACATCGATGCCTTAGGAATCGCCCTGGGAGTGGTCCTTACGTAGCCTGGAGATGGAGACATTGATCATCCAGTTGCATTTGCTAGTAGGAAACTCTCTGGTGCAAAGCGCAACTACTCTACTACGAAACGGGAGGGCTTGGCGATGGTCTATGCATTATAGAAGTATCGGCACTATCTATTAGGAGGACACTTCAAAATGTTTACAGATCATTCAGATTTGAAGTACCTAGTGAATATTCCTTCATTGGGGGGGGAAATCTGTCGATGGATATTGTTGTTCCAGGAATACGACTTTCAGATCATTGTCAAGCTAGGGAAGTTGAATGTTGGGCCGAATCACTTGTCTCGAATTGAGACTGGCAAGGAACCAACCAACCTAGAAGAAGGATTTCCTGATGCGCAGCTATTTTCTATTAAGGTCGTTGATGTGCACTTCGCTGACATCATCCAGTTCCTGAGTACAAGCATAGCACCAGGCGAGCATTCGGTACAACAGAAGAAAGAGTTGGTAATCCGCGTTGCAAATTTTACCACCATTGCAGGTCATCTATATAAGATGGGGGTTGATGAAGTGCTGCGACAGTATGTTTTGGAGCATGAACGACATGCTATCTTTGCAGAAGCCCACGATGGGTTAGCAGGAGGTCACTATCCAGGGAAAGCAACGGTGCAAAAGATCTTGAGAGCTGGATTATGGTGGCCTACCCTGCATAACGACTCTCATGACTATTGTAAGGCCTGTGATACATGCCAATGAACTGGAAGGCCATCCCGCAGGGATGAAATGCCCCTTCAACTGCAAATAGCCCTGCAAGCCTTTGACAAATGGGCCATCGATTTTTTAGGACCTATCAACCCCCCGGAAAAAAGACAGGCGCGCGTTACATTATAACTGCTACCGATTATGTAACTAGGTGGGCCGAAGCACAAGTGATAAAGGATTACACTATAGATATCATTGCGCACTTCATCTTTGAGTAGATTCTGACCAGATTTGGATGTATGAAAACCCTGATGAGAGATAGAGGTACGCACTTTGTTAATGAAACAATACAGGCCTTGACGGAAGAATTCTGGATCCATCATGCGAAAAGCACTCTATATCATCTCTAGGCAAACAGAGCGGTCGAAGCTTTTAATAAGTTCTTGGAGCACACATTGACCAAGGTTTGTAACACTGATTGCAGTGACTAGGACGTGCGCACCTCGTCTGTTCTTTGGGCCTACCGAACCACCTGTAAGAATTTGACAGTGAAAACATTGTTTTGAATGGTTTATGGCAAGGAGGCCATTATGCCCATGGAATACATTGTTCCTAGCCTGCGCATCGCAGCCTTTATGAATATGGCGAAGCCTGATATCATGGAGGAGCGGTTAGCGCAGCTTGTGGCTTTGGAGGAATACTGTTTCATTGCTAATTTCCATCAGCAAGTTCAGAAGGCTCGGGATAAGGCTTGGCATGATCGACATATTCGACAAAAGTCTTTTATGGAGGGTGACTTCGTGCTACTGTATGATAGCCAGTTTTTGAAACACCTGGGGAAGTTCTGACAGCACTGGGTAGGGCCCTATGCAGTTAAAGAAATCACGGATGGTGGAGCTATTCGATTAACCACCCTGCGCGGCGATATGCTACCTGGCTATGTCAATGGCAGCCGGCTCAAACCGTATTGGATCAAATGACTATATGGCTGGAGTAGCTATCTAAAGTGGGCTTTGTCCACCAAGGTAGGTAAGCACGGAAAGTACCACGGTACGCACAGGATGCGGCCACAGATTTGGAAGCTCGGAGGGGTGTGCCGAAGGTGCAGACATATGTTCATAACGCAGCAGGTGCGTTGGGCTCTCAGGAGGTCCGCAGGGAGCGCAGGGTGCGCTGGGCACACAGGAGGTGCGGAAACTAGCCATTGGAACAGTAAAAAGAAAAACTTATTGTTGACAGGAGCGAGCGACCGGCATTTAATGAGGCGATTTTTGGAGATTTTTTACTGTTTCCTTGATGGTAAGTTCCAAGTGAAGTTTACCCAACCATTGGTCAATTGCAAAGGCTATAAAAGGAGAAGGATTCTATATCGCTTGAATAGTTTGTACTTGGTGTGTTTTTCCTTGACGAATTTCTGCTGTAAGAGTTTCTGTGCCTATTGAATTCCTTTCATGTCTGAGCAGCCTACTCCCTCTGATAGTAGCAATCCAGAATTCATCTACCGCACCAGGATGACAGCCACTAATCCCACAGAAGCATCAGAACTGGTGACCTCGGTGGAGCAAGAAACTGAGGAAGTAGTGGAAATCAAGTTAGAAGCTAAAGAGGTTATATCTACACCAAGTCAAGTAAAGAAGAAAGGGAATGAAAAAGCACAGGGGTTGGGGAAACCTGCGAAGTGGGTTGTGGTGAAGCCCCGTACTTCTCCTCGGAATGTGAAATCCCCACGGGGGGCAGCCCCGACAGGCTCGCCTAAACCAGCAAAGCGACCTCAGGCTGCTCAGGAGGAGGCCTAGGCAGCCAAGCCAATCAATTGGATACCACCCTTTTTTCGGCCCCACAGGCCTTCCACGCGCACGTCAAAGAGCCTTGATGGCCTGTGCACCTACCTGCAGATGCTGTTGACCCTAGGTGAGGTCCCCATCATTGGCGAACCTTTTGGAAGACTCCATGAGGTGAAATTTGATGATCATGACTTCGCCAATTTGGAGGCCTTCCTTGAGTTGGCACCTGAATTATACCTTGACAGAATTCAGGAAGATGATGGGATAAAGATGGCACCCATGCACTGGGTGTGTGGATTGGCCGGGTCCGGGCTCTTAAACCTACTAAGGATGTCGCACTTCGGCCACTATAATATCACAGACCATTTGGCATGTCAGTTGCTCACCTTGGTTCATGATGGAAGCCTATGGATCCAGGAATGAATCTCCATTGATGCCACACTCATTCGTTGAATTACGGGTCTTCCCATGAAAGGACCAAGCCCTCTGGAGCACGTTGGTAAAAAGTATGAAGGGTAGATTGTTTAATATGTGCACAAAACATCCCATGTGGAGTGAAATACTCAAGGCTTCATAATCAAATCCATCAGTGACCCTGGTATGCAGTTGGGTACCATGTTGTTGGCATGCAAGATGATGCGAAAATGCCAGGTCGCCACCATCCCTGCATATGTAATCCAGTTTGTAGGCCAATGCAGGAAAGGGGTTTGCTTCAATTGGTTCCAATACCTGTGTGACGAGTTTTTGGCCAATGTTCGAGAATCCCAGGAGCAGGGACGAGCCTTTTGTTATTCCTGGTTGTTGCTTCTCATTGCGTTGGTTGCCTGGGAAGCACCTGAGGAATTAGTCGTCCCTGAGCTCACCCAAGACATGTGCGAAGGGACTCGTTATACAAACTTGTGGGACTCTAAGGATGCGCAGTGCATCGAAGACAACCAAGTATTCTGGGTATTGTTTCAGAGTGGGCTCGCAGCAGCTATCAACTCCTAGCCACGTTTGTTGCCAGCCATTTATGATAAATATAAAAGCATTGTTGTTTTCCAGGTGACTATGCATAATGTACAATTCGAGGCCGTAAGGACTCTGCGTGGGTTTCGCTCCCCTATATGGCTGCTGATGAAAAAATTGATCATTTAGTTGCGCAGTGGCCTCCTCACTGGAAGCTTGGATTCAAAACAGGTGTGAAGGGCTCTGAAGGAACAAGCACCCTGAAAGTCACCCCACCTACAAAATAAACTGGAGGACCGAGCAAAAGCACGGGGAAGGGCGCCAAAGCCACATTGCAAAAGGGTTCACAGCCCGGTAAGAGTATGGGGAAGGGTGTGGAAGTAGCAGCGCAGAAGGATGCACAGCAGGACCTCAGCACTGGAGGTCAGGAGGTGGGAGGTGCTGACTCTCCCCGCAGTACAAAGCGAACTGGTGAAACAACTAAAGGGCCACGAAAGAAGTAGCACTCTCAACAAAAAGAACGCGATGAAACTGTTACACTAAATGGTGGGGACCTCGAGCAAATTGCAGATGTGGTCACCTTGGCCGCTAAAGAAAAATGGCTGGCTATGGAATAGCAGTAGAAAGTCGCAGTTGACACACTTCAGGCCGAACTCCGAGCTCTGCAGCTGAATACGGACACACTGCAAACTAGCATGGTTTAGGTACGAATGACCTCAACAACTAGCAGAGCAGCACTCATTACAATAGAAATCCGCCTTTGTTCTTTGCCAGGCACAACCCTCGGAATAAGTCCACCCGACTTAGGAGCGCAGGTCCAGGTATGTGCGGAGGTACAGCTGGATATGGCCAAGTTGCAACATGAAGCATTGCAGGTTCTCTACACTTCCTCGTTCGAAGAAATCCAGCACAGGGATCATTAAGTGCACCAACAACTCAGTGTAGCTGAGCAGACAATCGAGGAAAAGAATGTTGAAGTCTCCTAGGTACAAGATGCTTGTACCCTCGCCACCGCATAGCAAACGGAGCTGTAACACTTACTGAGTAGACTTTGCATGGATGTTACAGAAGAAATCTTAGCCAATGCCACCCCCCAAGCCAAGATTAAGGGGTTGGTCGCAGCATTAAAGGCCTCTGGGACGGAGATTCAAGTAGTCAAAATGCATATGGAACAGCAGATCACAAACTTACAAGCCAAGTTGTAGCCAGAGACACCACCAGAGGTACGGGCTCAGTGAGCTGCGCTGGTTACCGCAACTACAAATGTGATTACAAGATAGATTTCTCAAGGTGCCCAATTTCTGGATACAGATGCAGTTATGGACCAAGATACAGCGCAACCCAATCCTGCGTGAAATCAACCAGGACCTGCAACAAAAGGAAGAAGCATTCGAGCAGATAGAAGCCACAATGCCTACTTTGGTTCCTTCTCAACGATTAGCATGACTACGAACTAGCCATGCCCTTTGGGATGACATCGACGAACTCCGCCAAAAGAAGAAGACTCTCAGCGACTGTCTTAAGCCATGGGCTGATGAAGCCCTCAAGCTCGCCCAAGATATTGATGTTATTATTAAACAATTGCACCAGACTCTGGAGAGCGTCACAGCTACCACAGAAGGACCAACTTCACAGAAATTGGTAGATATTGCCTAGAACGATGCTGCTCAAAGTGAAGGAGTGTTACCCCCACTGGTGGAGGCAATCAAACCACTGCAAGCGCAGGTGGAGACCCCACCATTGCAGTGACTCAGTACGAGTCACAAGATTGTGTTGGGGGACTGTTGGAACAGGGTCCCCTAAAAGCTGTGAATTTTGTACAATTTTGTATATTTTTGGTCTTAGTTAGTCTAACGCAGGGGTTTTGGGGTGGGTCAAAGCCCCGAATGCATTATAATGGGTCAAGGGTAGACCAAGAGTCCACAAACCATGATTTGCGGACCATTGAAAGCGTAGGCTAAGTCAATATAAATAGATGAACATTTTGAGTCTTAAGGTAGAAAAGAAATAAGTCTGATGCTAAATGTGAATTATTAGATCTATTTTTGGTCGTTAGGGTAAGGACTCCTGCTGGCTGTGTGCACGGAGATCCTCAGTCCTGCTGTGTACGGACCCTGCTAGCTGTGTGTGCAGGCTGTGTCGGATTGTATTGAGTTTTGAATGACAATATATGCAGATATGGTCGAATTATTTTTGTGTTATCTGATCTAAGGTATTTCTATTGATGTGAATTATTGGATCTATTACGAATACTGTTGGTTAACTATTTATGCTGCGAATCTGTCTATGTATGGTATAACTGTACCCTGTTCAATATGTGTTATGATGATATATGTTGATTATTGCTGATATGCATGTGGATGCAGAATTATTAACTAGATCTATGCATGAAAATAACTTTGTATATTGCGATTATATTGTAAATTATCCTGTGAATAGATCTGTCTGGTGCAAACCCAATAGGTTGCAAATGTGGATATGCTTGACTTACCTACTTTCTCTCTTAGGGTGCGAAAACCTAGTTCCAGCACCCTCCAATACTGCTTCGGGTGAGACTTTGGCCTGCACAAGCAGGTCACTGCCGAAAGGGCCAGTAGTATAATGGTTTGTTGGCAAACCTTAACCTCTGAACCTAGGTTAGGACCCTTCGAGCCAACAGTACGCGAGGAAAATTCCTCATCTTGAGTTGGTTATTTATGTTGAGGTCACCATTCCTGAAAACCCTAAAGTAACTCAACTTTGATGTCATTTAGAGCTGCATTTTATTTGTTATTGCTTGTTTGTTGCTCCACACTTCTAGAATATTCATTAATATTAAGGGATTTAAGCACATCGGGATGAATTTTCACATGATCAATTTCCATTTCCTATGATTTTTCATCCATTTCTTCTATCTCATGTCCCACATCCTCACAATATAGATCCTCAACCATTTTCGTGGCTAGTTCATATGACTCCTGATTAATTATAGTATCATCCAATGGATACATGGTATGACTACTAGAGGTAGCCTATCCAGACCCTCGAACCCTACAACATTTATAAATACAATTCACTTCATTGCTCCAAGGGTTGTCAATAAGTTTCCCCTTAGAACAACCCTTTGTATGGATGCAAATTTTCTTGGTGCAAGTCCTAATACAAATTGCAATGGGGAAAATATCCACTCATGGCACGCAACCAGGTTTATTATCGACACCAACTTGATTGGTGCTCCCAAAGAAAGTACATGAGGTTGATGATTCATCATAAGTTTCAACAACCAATGTTGATTAATTAATTTCTTTTCTTTTCTTTTCTTTGCTTCTCCTTTTTTTTTTCTCCCCCCTAGAGAATGCTTCTCTAACATTGTTATTAACAAGATTTTTTTATTGTTTTCATGAGTAGCTCCCTGAGACTAGGTTGACTTCAATTTGTCATTGAAGTTAAAAAATGATCCTTTTTCTTCCTCTTCCATACTATAGCATATTGTTTTATATTGTTTGCATTTCATTTTGTCTCAATGTTTGATTTGCTTGCAATGTCCATATTTTGTCTAGGCTTCTTTAGGGTACATGACAACTTGCAGTCTTTAGATTTATTTCCAAGGTTGTTACATAAATAACACCTTATTTGACCAAGGTATGGTTGAACTAATGTGTGTATTTTTGTGCCCCTTTTTGCATATAGTTTACATTCAAAAAGTTTATGTCCAAATTCATGGAATAAATAACAATAACCATGAAAATCATTTGTGTACCTAGAGAATGAATGTCTTCTTTGCTTGATTGCTTGAGGGAGCCTTCTCATTTGTTGCATATTTTGTTGATTACTATTGGTTTGTTTGTTCTTACAGTCTGCTACTACATGTCCATGTTCATGGCAAGAGAAATATGTGATATTCTTCCCAGGAGCATAGAATCTCCTTTGAGATCTTCCGAATTTTTTCAAAACATTTTCAGAAAAGAATGATCTTCTTGCGGTGAACCCTTTCTTCATCTCATTTATTGGATTTTGGTATTGTTGGTTGTTTTTGTTTTCTTCTTTATTAATAAAGGTGTTTGTCCCTTCTCCTACGAGTCCTTTTAGGAGAGATTCATTATCATCTTTAATGTCTTCTTTTTCTCGGTTCTTCATGGAGGCAACCTCCTCTTCTATTTGTTTACACAACTTGTTCTTTTCATCTAACTTTCTTATAGCTGAAATAATTTCAAATTCTAATCTTTCACATTGTACCTATTTCTCGTTTAGTTGGTTATTCATCATCCCTTCTATTCTCCTTGCTTCTTCAAGTTGTGTCTTCAACATGACAATTTCCTCCTTGTACTCATGCTCTCTCATCACATAACCTTCTTAGTGAGATAGCTTTTATGACACTTGGAGAGGGTGATTTGATGTAGTAATATAAATATTATGCATGTAAAAATTATGTATATGCTTCTATGTAATAGACATATTTTCGGTCACACGGTTGCTACGTGCTTATGATAAAGACTGATTTTGGTTAAGTGCATACTATCAATGTTTTCATTGTTGGTATCCTAGTTTGGGCATAGGTGTATGACATGGATGATGATTTAGGATTGAGACACATAGATCCATGGATGATCATGGTTATGTGGAACATATGGTTAATTAAAATTTATGGATTATTCATGATTTGTATGATTATATATGCTTAATATTTTACTGAGCAGGATGTGATAGGGGGGTTGGTTATTCGCAAACAGGGATTCTCAAATTTTAAATGATTGTGGAAGTAATGATAAATTATTTATATGATTATACATGTTTAATATTCTACTAAACAGGATGTGGTAGGGGACTTGGTCATTTCCAAAAAATATGCTTGAGTTATAAACGACTTCGGACTTCATTTATCCAAAACCAAAATGACTTTGTAAGTCATGCACTATCCTTGGTAAATTGTGAATAATTTAATTATGAAATTCGTTTGATTCCTTTGATCTATGAGATTGTGATGTGTCCAGGTCTTGGAACAAGACCTTACCAACAAACCATCAGATGGGTATAAGCTCACAATCAGTACCTTAAGGTGAAATGTGAAGTTTCAAAGTAGAGTAGATGAGAAGCCATGGAAATTAGGCCACATAGTCCTAAATCCATGAAAGATAAAGACGTGGAGTCTTGGGTTTATAATAAAAGGATTAGGATGTGGAGTCCTAAATCCATGCAATATAAAGAGGGGGAGTCTTGGATATATAATAAAAGTATTGGGACATGAATTACTAAATATTTAAAAGTTCAAGGTGTGGAATGTTGGATCCTTGGGAGTGGAGGAGGGCGCAAAGTCCTTAATCTACTAAGGCATGGAGATGCTTGTAATAAGGATGCATAATCCATATTCTCTGGAAGAAAAATGCCACTCATGGGTAGCTCAAGGATGAATTTCCTTAATAAAATATAATTTCTCACAAATATGGGGTGACTTTCTAAAAATAGAAAGTCATGTCTGGCATCTCAAGTATGACTTTCCAAAAAAGTAAATCACCTTGCATAAACTGGTAATCAAGCATAGTTGAAGGAAAATCACTTAACTTATCATTAATCAATCCTAATAGTTTAGTCTCAATTTAGTCCTCAATATTATTAATATTATTATTATCTTTTATGAGAATATGGTATTATTATTAAAAGGGAATTATAAGTCACCTTCATCTCCTCAATCACTTCACACCTCTATCCTTGATGATTCTCATGGCTCTATGTAACTCTATCTCTCTTTTAATGATACATTACACTCTCTTTTATGCACTCATAAAAGAATGGCATATTCCTCTTACACTCATTAATGACATGTCATAAAATATTCCTTTTACACTCTCTTTAATGCATATGTTACACTCTTCTTAACTAAGGCATGCATACCTCTCCTTAATGGCATGAGTTACACTCCTCAAAATGGAATATGTTACTTTTCCTCAGGGAATGCATATTAATCCTCCTTTATGACAAGAATTTGTTTATACTCCTATATATGTGTCTCATGTCTTCTCACTTGGGGGGGCGGGGGGGGAAGAGATTTAAAAAATATATATATGAGAAGGAGAGACTTGGAGAGTAGCCAATTACTTTCGAAATGAATTTGAAATTCCAGAACTAAATTACTAAGTAGCTCTTCCTACTGGAGTTGAACATGAGTGGTATTGGGAGGAAGTGAAACTTATCTTCCATAGCTTGCCTTGTATATCTCTCTACTTCTATATTTTGGTATTGCTTGTGAGATCTTACAACTCAGGGGTTCTATGGGGAGAAGTTCTCCTTTGATATGGTTGGGTGGAAAACTTGATGGTTCACAATGAGTTGGTAAGGATATTGATGTTGGAGCATACTCTTATCTTTTTGGAGATATATATATATACATTGTCAGGTATATCTATCGATATTATTGAAATTTTGGTTTCTTATTACGTTTTAAAGTGTTGTGGAGAATTTTCATTTATCAGAAATTGCTACTTTAAATTATTACAAAATTATGCTAATCAACAACGAGTTAACAGTTTCATGGCAGTTATGTATGAGAATGTACATGCAGGGGATTAAAACGAGGATGTGTTGCCAAAGTTTTTAATTTCAGTTTGTAATGATTTTTTTCCATAGTAGGTTGCCATGAATTTGATGAAAACATCATATTAGCATAAATTTGGGTTTTCTTTCTCCATGTACAAATGTATATGAAGTTTGCACACTAAGTGTTTGATAAAAGTGATAAATGATATAGTAGGAAAATTGTTGTTGTTGTTTTAAAGAATCACATTTCTGGGGATTGTTGTTTCGATTCAACTCAACATGAGGGGGTATCTGTACCATATGACCATGTAAACCCCCACTTTGATTTCAAAAAACAGGTTTTTAGACTCTGATTCTCTAATATGGGCAATTTTGCAAATTTGTTGTTGCATGTAGGGACTGTTTATTGTTTGATTTCCTTATTTTTATTTTTATTTTTACTTGGTGATCTATATTGATGACACTAACCTATTCCATGCAATTTTAAATTGTATATTGCATGCTTGCAAAGTTCTTGACAAAATGCCTCAATGGTTGTAGATTGCATGCTTGCAAAGTGTTTTTCAAAAGGCCTCGGTGAATGTAGATTGTATGCTTGCAAAGTGTTTGTCAAAAGGCTGAATAGAGAATAGGACAAATGTTATTTTATTATATGAAGATATGATGAAAAATATTTGTTGTCGGAATCGATTTTGCAGTAACCAATTCTGTAGGATTTAATTACTTGTGCAAGCGAGCATAATAATTTTTCCATGTTGCATGTATTCATGGGTGCAGTCTTAAGCCTGAGTAGTTGTAGGAAACAACTAATTGTGCATAATTTTGGCAAGTCCATTATTTTACTTGGAACTCTTTAAAGAATAATATGCTTCTGAATTTTTAATAGTAGCTACTCTTGTTGTAACATTCATTATACGAGTCTCATGATTGAAGCAATGTCATTCTGCAAATAATTGTTTTTCCTTAATATTTGGGAATAAGAATTTTTAGTTGATGAATTTGGAAACATTGATGAGTAAATATATTTTTAGATTCCATTTCTCGATTTCATAAACATATAATTAGATTTCCTGATGAAAATATGCATATTCCTCCTTTAATTACCTTGTTACAAGTAGATTAATAATCATGCCCTTATATGTGATTCTTTTGTTATGATACCAAGAATCAATAAGTGGAGCTTATTTAGTATAATCTAGGAAATAAAATAGGTTGATCTAGCTTGATGTTTGCACATGGAATTAGGGTGGAATTTATTTCCAGTATTACTCAAAGCTTGCGTATAAGTATGAAAAGAGCACACACTATCATCTTTTCAACTTCAGAGGAAATGTGTATCCTTGACTTGTTACGCCTTAAGGCATCACTATTTGAAAACAACTCTCCTAGCTACCATTGTGTCCATGTTTGAGCCATTGGATCAAATGGTAGACGATTGAAATGTTTTAGGCCATTAGATCAAGTAAATATTTTTATATATGTTTTTTATAATGTTAGTTTTTTTTCTTTTTAATAAGTTAGACTGAATTTAGGTTTTGGTGACTTTTAAGTTAAAATGTTGTTATTAAAAATAAAAGTAAATTAAATAAAAAGATTGACATAATGTAATGAACATTTTAACTAGGACAAAATACAATAAAACTAAAAATAATAAAATAAAATAATGATAAACTATAAATATAGCCCATGGTATTGACCCATGGTATTAATGTGGAATGTAGTTTCTTTATAGGGGGAACTAAGATGGCCTAAATCAATCTTAACTCCGGATCTGAACTAATTATTTTTAAATGTTTATAACTAGCAATTGCACCATATGTTGCAAAAGAAATGTCCTAAGGCAATACCATAGGAAAGAGCAGCCTAGAAGAACTAAGGCAATAACATAAGAAAGAGTAGCCTAGAAGAAGCAGGTCGTGGAGGTTTCAAAGATATTGATTATAAGAGTTATCAACCAGAAATAAGAGTTATCAACAAGAAAATTTTGTTATAGATATTGAAATAGGCAATTGTGGGTGAAAACATATATGTAAACCAACATAATCTATTCACATATATATAAATTTTGTTATAGATATTGAAATAGGAAATTGGGGTGAAAATCTTTTGGTGATTAATAATCGTGCAAAACAAACATGAAATTAGCATGTAAATCAAGTATGATATTTTAAATACATTCAAGTACAATCCATCTAGCATATATGTAAATAAAGAGAATTTTTATTAACAAAAATAGAGTTTACTTCAAGTTCATCTATTTTTAAGATATATATTTGATGATAATAATTTTTTTTTTGGGAAAGTAAGACTAAGTTGGAACTAAATAGATTTGGTGAATTGCATAGAGATTTAACACATTAGGGCACATTAAGTGAAGGGGCCCTAAAATAAGAGCATCAAAGGAAAATAGTGAGCCTAAAGGAATGTTGAGGTACAAGATAGAGAGCATGAAGGAGATGTATAGGTACAAAACAAAGAGCTTAAAATAGATGTGGATGTACCTTGAAATGATGAGGAAATGAGAGACGTAGAGGAACTTGTCAATGAGAATATTGACCACACAAGTAATTAAAGGTAAATTTAGTGTTAATTAAGAAATGAGAATTATAAACATTCATCATTATTGCTCAAGATAAATCATGTCCTATTAATAATTTGGAAATTTAAAAAAATATCACATATTTTTAAAAAAATCATTATTAATTTAATTTTTTATATATTAAGAAATACTACTCATGAATAATAAAACAGTTGTAACATAAATAATATATAACAAAAATAACCATGTATTTTTTGACTAATAAAATAGTTGTAACAAAAATACTATAGAATAAGGAAAACTATGTATATTTGGATGTATGAAAATTTAGATACATTTTATTATGTAAATTTTTAAAAGAATAATAGTTATAAACAATTAAAAATAATTTTATTAAATAGTTAGTTTAAATATATATTATTTATCACAGGGATCAATCCTTTTTTCACTCTAAAAGAAGTTTTCATATCAAGACATTTGATCCCTCTTGGATCTTGGTAGATCTAGAGTTAAGATTGATCTAGGCCATCTTAATTTCCACCTTTAAATAAACTATATTCCACATTAATACCATGGGTCAATACCATGGGTTGTTTTTATAGTTTATTAATATTTTATTTTATTACCTAAATTCAATTTAACTTATTAAAAATAAAATAAACAAATACTATATAAAAACATATAGAAAAATATTTACATTTACATATAAAAATATAACAAATAATAAGAAAAAAAACTAACATTATAAAATATATATATATATATATACTTGTGAATCTAATGGCCTAAAACATTTCAATCGTCTAACATTTAATCCAATGACTCAGACATGGACACAGTGGAAGCTAGGGGAGTTGTTTTCAAATAAGAATGCCTTACGGCATAACCATTATTCTTTTAAAATTTTACTTAATAAAATGTATCTAAATTTTCATACATCCAAATATACATAGTTTTTCTTGTTCTGTATTATTTTTGTTACAACTATTTTATTATTCTAAAAATACATGGTTTTTTTGTTATATATTATTTATGTTACAACTGTTTTATAATTCATGAGTATTATTTCTTAATATATGAAAAATTAAATTAATAATGAAATTTTTTAAAATATGTGATCATTTTTAAATTTCCAAATTATTTCAGAGGACATGATTTATCTTAAGCAAATATGATGAATGTTCATAATTCTCATTTCTTAAATAACACTAAATTTACCTTTAAAGGGGTTGGTAACAATTGTTTGTATCAAAGTCAAGGATACAAAAGAAAGGAAACATGGTGAAGAGAAGCTTCCAACCTTACAACAAGCCCTAAAATGACATAACGTTGAATTGAAGGAATCCATTTTACCTGATACACATGAGAAGTGCAATGAAAAATCTTGGAATTTGGAAAATGTCAATAAGCTTATCTCATGTTCCATTCATTTAGATATGAAGTATATGGAAGAATAAAAGTAGGAAAATGGATACTTCTCAAGAATGTATGATTCTTTAGAAGGAAACGACATTGACAAGGCTATGGAGGACAAAATAGCAGAATTAAAAACAGAAGAGGACTCTTCAGAAAATGGGTTACTTAAGGATTTTGGAATCCATATGAGCTACATTATCTCACTGATTCAAGCAAGCGCTCAAAAAGAGACAGACAATAGTGATATAGAGACAATTTATTCATAAACAAGAGAAAAGATTATCTCATGTTCCATTCATATAGATCTGAAGTATATGGAAGAAGAAAAGCAAGACAATGGATACTTCTCAAGAATGTATGATTCTTTAGAAGGAAACGGCGTTGACAAGGCTATGGAGGATAAAGTAGAAGAATTAAAAACAGAAGAGGACTCTTCAGAAAATGGTTACTCAAGGATTTTGGAATCTAGATGAGCTACATTATCTCACTGATTCAAGCAATCGCTCAAAAAGAGACATAAAATAGTGATATAGAGACCATTTATTCATAAACAAGAGAAAGCTAGAATTATAACCCGAGATAGAGTTATCTGAAGAGAAACATTCCAATTGTAAGGAGGAGTCAAAGTTACATGAGTAGTAGTTCACTCAACATAATTCTCCACCACTTATTCTGGAGGAGAAAGTTCCTACTACCTCATCAATTGAAGAAGGCCCACATGAGAAAATCAAAAGAGATTCCTCAATGTTATTTTCATTTGACATTCAGTCACTTTTCTCTTTTTTGTCTAGTAGTCTCTTTACCTCTCCCCTTAAATTCAATAACTCAAAAAATACTAGACAAAAGATGCTTACTTATTGCAATCATTTGAAGAAAAATGTATCTCTAAAGGGTCACTTGGGGAGGAATCTATTATTTAAAAGATCGGGAAAATAATTTCATTTCAAAACAAAAATGCACTATCGGTAGGGAAGGGAGCTATTAAATTTAAAATTTGTTCCCATTCTTGGCACTACAAAATTTGATTGTTTCTTTTTATTCAATGGGAAAATAAATGATCTTTAAAAGGCACTAAAGTCTTGAATTATGATCCTTAAAGAAGTCTTTAGATTCCCTGATTATAAGCTGATTTTTTCATCTTACTTTTGGGTCTTCATGATGTTTGTTATTCTGACTGAGGTGAAAAGTTCCAAAGCAGTGGAATATTGGTCGTTCAAAGATGAATTATGGAAATACGATTGTAGATAATTTATTAATATAAATTATCTGAAATGGGATTAATTAATCATCCCCAATGGTTAAAAAGGGCCCAAATGTGTCTTATCCATAAAATTGACGATTAAGATAACTCTATGCTCTATGTTCAAATGACAAGTGAAGGTGGATTTACCATACTTAAGCTTCTTAGTAGTCTCTTGTGAAGTACAACATGTCATAGTGATAAGTTTTTAGTCCATTAAATAATTCTAGTTGTAGAGCAGAGTCAAAGTTCTAGGAGTAGTATTAGAGGAATTCAACATTGCAAATGTGATAGAAGCAAATAATTTCGTGGAAGGGTGAAGTATGCCCAACTTGGTCATAAAAACCAAGTGCATCCTTCATGTAGAAAAAAAATAATGCACATTTCGTCATATAGAGGTCTTGAGTACTTTGGCCAAAATGTCTCATCCATTATGAAAAAACACATCTTACATGCAATTAATAACAAAGAAGTTGTTCCACACCAATTACCCAATATGGATACTTTGATTTGAGGTCCAGTAAACATAATTCTCCACCCCTTATTCTGGAGGATCATTTGGAGCCGAGAAAGTTCCTATTACCTCTTCTTTCTTATATGTTATTCTTTCCTATACCACAACCTTACGGTGTTTCCTTTGCAACATGTGGTGCAATTGCTAGTTATGTTATATTCTTATATTGAAATAGATGATGGAACATGATCTTCATATAACCAAGTTAGTCATATTATGAGTAAAATAAAATAAAATAAAAATTGGGTGATAG
This sequence comes from Pinus albicaulis, assembly GCA_034641835.2. Taxonomy (NCBI): domain Eukaryota; kingdom Viridiplantae; phylum Streptophyta; class Pinopsida; order Pinales; family Pinaceae; genus Pinus; species Pinus albicaulis. The sequence continues at coordinate 1,433,912,610 of CM076582.1, read as the reverse complement.
TGTTCAATGTAACCTTTACTTCTCTACGCTCTTGATGGTTGGTAAGGTGGGACCTTTCATATGGTATTAGAGCCAAGTTACAACACCAAAGCCTAATGGGCAAACATGCTTGCTTGTAGGTTGATGATGTATGAATGTCGATTTTGCATGCATTGTTGTGTATGTTGACTTGGAAGTGTATTGGTTGCATAAGGGATATTATTATTATGTAATTTAGAAACTCATGAAAGAAAAATAATTCTTTCTTATATTCCTTTTTTTTTTGTTAAGACAAATTATTATAAATATGATAAAGGGCTTGAATACATGTTAGGAAAGGATGTGCTTGAGAAGTTGGGGTTAAACCCAAGCATGTGAATGGATTGATTTTCAATGGGTGAGTGAGATATGTGGAGTGTGTGCATAGTTTCATATATGTTTAATGCATCATTATCAATGTGATATAGGCTTAGCAACCATAGTTACTAGCTGAAAATGTATCTACCAAAAAACAAATATTGGCTTAATTTGGAGTATAGTTTGATGAATTTGGTGTGTATGCTTTGGGAATGTGTAACAAGTGTAAGGTTGATATTCAATTAACGCGATGATTGAATTCATAATTTTAACTCTGGATCTTTTTACTATTGGAAACTACACAAAAGTTACCTTAAAGGATGTCACTTTTAACTCTGAATGTAGATCCATAAGTAATGCATGTGCATTGATTTGATGTGTTAAAATATGATTTGGGAATACATCTTAATGAGTAAGAATGGAATTCCTATGATTTATTTGACATGATTTTGTGTAGTTTGGGTTGACATTATGCATCAAATAACTTGAAATTACTCAAATATTAGGTTATTGTATGACCTTCCTAATAAACAGGAGGCTTAAATGACTTGTGCATGAATGGTTGTGGAAACAATTTTAAGGAACACTTGAAGGTTATGCTTTCCTGAAGTTATGTATGGGTGTGGAATCCATACTAGCATATATCTATGAGCTAATGTATGGGTGTGGAATCCATACTAACATATATCTATGAGCTAAGTAATGAGGTAAGGTATGGGTGTGGAATCCATACTAACATATATCTATGAGCTAAGTAATTCTGTTGGTTAGAATGAACAAATTATTTTGATGGAATATCATAGACATGATTAAGGAGGATTGATTTTGTGTAATTAAAGTTAAATGGATAGAGATTTGTAACATAAAATTGTTACAAATGAAGATACTAAGATCGCTATAGTGAACACCATTAGGTGGCTTAGAATGTTTGGAATAAATGATTTTGATATATGGAGTCAAGTGTGTAGAAATTTGAATAACTGATATATTATTCACCGAGATTATCCTGATCACACACTATTTTAACTTCATGCACAATATAGAATCTCTTCTACCATTGATCATTAATTGCGGAAATAAAAAACAATCGCATGCGCACATTAAAACCATAAACAATCACACATATGAACACAGTATTTTATGGGAAAGATTAAAGATGAAAACCCCCAACTATCTGTATATTATATGTCATAGAGATCATGTAACAATCATTATACAAATCTCCTCACAAAGCTCTCATTACAATCTCCAATTGCTACACACTAATCAAGCCCGATCTAGCAAATCACATGCTCCAATCTCTGCCACTTGATAGCCTGCCTCTACTGCACAATCACTGCTGAATAACAGCTCTGAATGAACTCGAATTGGTCCAGCCTTGCTCACGCAATCCTCATTAGCATCTCCAATCACTGGTTGTTGCAAATCATGCAACAGTATAGTCACAACTGATAGTCACATTGCTCTTTCACCTACCTCTTCACTAGTCTCCACTGAAACTGTCCATGCACTGTAGTTAATTGATGTATTCTTTAGTTGATTAATGAGTTAATAATTAGTGAATTAATTAATAATTAATTCACACCACTCTCACTAGTGTATCAATCAGTTAGACTAGATACAACTAGCTCAACTATGTTTAGATTAGTTAAACTGAACACAACTCCATTAACTTCCTCAATCAACTCCACCAAACTCTCTCACATGAGTTCTAACTGAAGTATCCATGCAATGGCTCCACTTAACCCTTAGGAATAGCATAATTCCTTCTGTCAGCTCCTGTGCCACATCTGTGCACTTAACTGAAGTGCTCCAAGAGAATAAGATAATGTTTATAGTCCAAATATTATTAAGAGCTAATAATATTCGACATTTCTATTTTTAGACTGGCAATCTAAAAATAGATTCCGCCCAATATGTCTATAAATAGAAGTCCATCTATTTTTTCTGACTTGACCAACCATCCACAAATAGCATCCTGCAACTCGTAGAACATGATCGACTTGTCTAAAAATAGACATAGTCTAAAAATAGACATAGTCTAAAAATAGACTTGCACCAAAAATAGCCTGCGGGCCCACTTAGTGAAGGCGACTTCTTTCCACTAAGCTCATCATCTTGTTGCAATCTCAGCACTCCCTCTCAACAAGATAAGGATTATCTGCTGTTGGTCGCTTTAATTGTTTTAACAATTCAAGATCCACATAAATTGTCAACCTGAGAAGGTCTGTTTATTCCAAAGATAACCATGCACTGGATATG